>JACEEZ010021394.1:0-24706 GCA_016584305.1 Chionoecetes opilio | reverse complement strand
GTTTAGAATGGTCTGATTAGGCTTAAGCACATCTCGCGATGCGTAGGTCGCTTCCTCCCCGCCTGCTGTCTGTGGGAAAGTTCTTCTGGCGCTCCAAGACTGATAAATTGGGAGTTGGCCAAATAAAGGATGTCTTCTTCTAATTTATAAGTCCCACACTGTCGGGAACTCGGTGGGTGATCAACACGGCAGTGGAAGCAGTAGGGAGTTGACGTACAGTCAGCTGTGGCATGGGCACCCAACGCCGAGCATCGACCACAGCGAGGAGGGGATTTACAAAATTTTTTGCCCAAAGCTGTAGCACTCATAGCATAGGGCGGTCGATAAAGGCTTTTATCTTTAGAGACTGGGGACCGATCCTGATGGAATCGGGGAGACTTGATCCGTAGAAAGTTATAATGATCATGTTTTTGCTTCCTCTGACCTTATAGACCTGTTGAACTCTTTCCGGGCACATGTTTAGTATTTCTGCCTCTGAAAACTCAAAGAGGTCGTAGTTGTAGACTACGCCTTTGCTGGTATTGAATTTTGGATGAGGTTTGATGGTATCAAAAATGTTGTCTTCGATGATGGGCATGTGGAAGAACATCCGAGCCTGAGTTAGGTCCTTGGCTCGGATTAGAACCCCCCTGCCATACCGTTTCAGGTGGCCTTCCGGGATCATTCCAATTTCTTTCTCCAAATACCGCGCCGCAAGGAAAAAGTTGCCACCACTTTCCTTATAATACGCCACGTACCAAGTAGGGGTAGGGCTATGGCGGACAGGTGGAGTAGATGTAGTAGTTTTCTCAAAAGTGTTGGGGATGTAGTCATCAGGGCCGTCTCCAACATTTACAGAGCGAATGAGTTCGGCTCTGTAATGTCTCGCTCCAATTTCCATCTTTGTGGCTTCCTCATAAGCAGAGGAAGCATCATCTGCCGCAGCAAAATTTATGTAGCACCTATTTGTTCGTCCATTGTCATCATAAATAAGTCGGATGCGGCGAACCACACCATAAGCCTTGAAAATATCATGTATTGCTCTGTAAGTCAAGGCCTGGGACACGTTGGACAGAAGCAAGGTGTCCAACGTAGAAGTGCCCCTAGGGCCAGGCTCGTCTCTCAATCCATGTCTGCGTCCCTTAAAGTGGGGACCGCCAGACCGGGGAGCTGAGGAGGAAGGGGCGGCTGCCCGCTTCGTGCCACGTCGGGCCTGGAAAGGCGCCAGAGTGGCAATGTGAGAGGATCCAATGGGAGATGTCGAGGACAAGCGGACGTCAGGGAGAGAGGCAGGCCGGGGTAAATTTTTTGGGTTTTGATACATAAAAAAAAATTACTTCACTTCCCCCGCCCCCCCCCCGGGCCAGCAGCAGCCATCGCGGATGCTTTAGGCCCTGCTTCCACCCTCCCCTGCTTGTCTGGAAAAAGTTCTCTTTTTGGGGCCGCTCCCAAAGACTAAAATTGGGAAATTTGGGCCCAAACTGTAAGATGTCTTTTTCCCAAATTTTTATTTTTCCACACTTTTCGAGAACTCGGTGGATGAGCATCAGGGGCCGGGGGGCCCCAGTGGGGGGTTGATTTTACAGTCAGCGTGCCCCATGAGATCCCAACGCCGAGCAGAAACCAACGCGAGGAGGGGAAATTTATAAAACGATTGCCGTGGCCAAAGGGCCGTAGCACGATAGCACTGCATGGGGGCAGTCTTTTTAAAAGGTTTTTTACCCGTAGTAAACGGGGGCCCGCCCTGATGAAATCGGCGAGACCTGTTTCCGTAAACGGGGAAAACGAGCATGTTTTTTGCTCCCTCTAAATTTTGATACCCTCTGAACTCTACTTGGGCCCCTTTTAGTTTTTTTTCAAAGAACCCCCATATAGGTCGTAGTTGTAGACAAACCCCTTGCAAAAATTTAAAATTTTTTTGGATGAGGTTTGAGGTTTCAAAATAGCCGCCAGAGGTAAAAGGGGGGCAGGGTGAAGGAGAATCTGAGCCGGGTTTAAGGCCCTTTGGTTTCGGTTTTAAAAACTCTTCTGCCATATTTGTTAAAGGTTTGGCCTTCTGGGATTTTTCCCAAAATTTCTTTTTCGAAAAACCCGACCCCGCATGGAAAAAATTGCCTCCACTTTCCTTGTAATATCCCAACGTCCCCATAAGGGGTAGGGTTTTTGGCTTGGGGGTAAAAATTTGTATGTCCCCCAATGTTTTTAAGGAACGTAGCCCTCGGGGCCCTCGGGAAACTTTGCCCCAGAGCAAAGGGAAAGTTCGGCTCTGTAATGTTGTTCCCCAATTTCCATCCCGGGTGCCTTCATTAGGGGGCAGCTTTTTGCGCCCTCTGCCGTAGCAAAAAGTGATATTCGTGATATATTTGTAGGACCCTATTTGTGAGGTCATTACCAAACATTTAAAACATGCGGAGCGGCGAACCACACCATTTCGCCTGAAAAAATTTTTATTGGGTCTTAGGACAAAGCGGGACACGTTTGGGCAGAAGCAAGGGGTCCAAAGTAGAAGTGCCCCCAGGGCCAGGCTCGGGCTTTTCCCAAACCCTTCTTTGGGCCCTTTATGCGGGGGCCCCAGAAACCGGGGGGTGAGGAGGAAGGGGCGGGTGGCCCCCTTCGTTCCACTTCAGGCCTGGAAAAAAGGGGCCAGAGTGGCAATGTGAGAGGGGTCCAATGGGAGATGTCGAGGACAAGGGACGTAGGGGAAAGGGCAGGCCGGGGGGAAAAAAAAAAATTTCTCATAAACAAAATTACTTCACTTCCCCACGCCCCCCCCCCAAACCCCGGAGCCCAACAAGGGGGGGCTGTTTTTGGGGAGGGCCTCACCCCAAAAGCTCCAGGGGTTTGCGGGGAAAATTACGCTTCGGTTGCCCAGTGTGTGGTGGCCGCCGCGGGACCGATGCGGTTGCCCCCCCCGGGATCCTCCGGGTTGGGGCCCTAGCCAACGGGATGACTAGCCGATTTATCCAAAAGGGGGGGGGACCCCTGGACCTTCCCCTCTACCCCAAAACCCCCCTACCAAAGGAGGCCGGGGTTTTCCCACCGAAAGGGGAAATACAACCCGCCCCCCCCGGTGGGCCCCAACTCCCCGATAGAGGGGGGCGCGGGAAATTAAAGGGAAAGCCACGCACGGGAAAAAAACGTGGGGAGGCGGAGCGGGGAAGTTTAAAAGGAGGAAAACAGCGTGAGACGGAAGAGAAGGGGCTCACCGGGGCCCAGAACGCCCCAAAAAGGAGGGGGAAAGGGGGAGGAAACAAAAAAGGCACCCTCACCCGGGAAAGGGTCCACCTTCCAGTGACGAAGGGGGAGCGGTTTTGGGCCCGAGGGCCCACGGCCCCCGAACCCCCAAAAATGGCAATGGCCCGGCCTCGCCAAAAGGGAGGGGGGGCCGTTTGACCCCGCTTCAAGCCCCGCCACCAGACAAGGGACTCCCACAGCGGGGGGGGGAAAACCGACGATTTTTATGATACCCGGGAAACAACAAGTGGATTCCACTTCCACGTTCCACATAGGGGGCAGCCACCCTCACGTCATTTTCCCAAAATCTGTCCCACCCTGTTTTTATGCTTACAGCCACACTAGCCGGGGCCCAGCAGCATTTTTCAATATATCAGCTGCCAGAGTCACTCTAGATATCATTTAACCCCATTTTTAAACCCAGGGGGGGAATATAGAATGTTGATTTTAAATTTAAAAACTTTTTTTTTTTTATTTTTTTTAGGTTTTTTTAAACCCCCCTTTTTTTTCGCGGACAAGGTGTAGTAGATGTAGTAGTTTTCCAAAAGTGTTGGGAATGTATTCCTCAGGGCCGTCCCTCCAACATTTACAGAGCGAATGAGTTTCGGCTCTGTAATGTCTCGCTACAAATTTTTTGTTTGTCCATCTTGTGGCTTCCTCATAAGCAGAGGAAGCATCATCTGCCGCAGCAAAAATTTTATGTAGCACTATTTGTTCGTCCATTGTCATCATAAATAAGTCGGATGCGGCGAACCACACCATAAGCCTTGAAAATATCCATGTATTGCTCTGTAATTCAAGGGCCGGGGACAAACGTTGGACAGAGCCAAGGTGTCCAACGTAGAAGTGCCCCTTAGGGCCAGGCTCGTCTTCTCAATCCATGTCCCTGCGTCCCTTAAAGTGGGACCTGTGCCAGACCTGGGAGGCTGAAGGAGGAAGGGGCGGCACTGCCCGCTTCGTGCCACGTCGGACCTGAAAAAGGCGGCCATAGGTGGCAATGTGAGAGGGATTCCAATGGGAGATGTCGAGGGACAAGCGGACGTCAGGGGAGAGGCAGGCCGGGGTAAATTTTTAGGTTATACATAAACAAAATTACTTCACTTCCCCCACGCCCCCACCCCAGCAGCCGCAGCCATCGCGGAATGCGTAGGTCCTGCTTCCACCCTCGGCCTGCTTGTCTTGTGAGAAAGTTCTCCTCTGGCGCTCCCAGACTGATAAATTGGGGAATTGGCCAACGGTAAGATGTCTTCTCTTCTAATTTATATGTTTCCACACTGTCGAGAACTCGGTGGATAGCATCCACGGCATGGTACGCGTAGGGGTTGACTTACAGTCGCTGTGTCATGAGATCCCCAACGCCGAGCAGCAACCACCGCGAGGAGAGGATTTATAAACCTTATTGCCGTGGCCGAAGCCGTAGTCACGCATTAGCCACTGCATAGGGGCAGTCGTTAAGGCCTTTTATCCGTAATTGACCTGTGGACCGATCCTGATGTAATTCGGCGAGCACCTGATCCGCAGACCGTGAAAACGAGCATTGTTTTCTTGCATCCCTCTCACTTTTGATACCCTCTGAACTCTACTTGGTCAACATATTATATTTTTTTCTGAGAACTCATATAGGTCGTAGTTGTAGACTACGCCTTTGCTAAAATTGAATTTGGATGAGGTTTAGGATTCAACAATAGAGCCGACAGAGTGATGGGCCATGTGAAGGGAGCATCCTGAGCCTGGGTAAGTCCTTGGTCGGATTATAACTCTTCTGCCATCTTGTTCAGGATGGCCTTCTGGGATGTTCCAATTTCTTTTTCGAGAAATCGAGCCGCATGGAAGAAGTTGCCTCCACTTTCCTTGTAAATGCTATTACCAATAAGGGGTAGGGCTTTGGCGTTGGTGTAGAATTGGTGTATTGTCCCGCAATGTGGTTAGGAACGTAGTCCTCAGGCCTTCTGCAACATGACAGAGCGAAGAATTTCGGCTCTGTAATGTTGTTCCCCAATTTCCAGTGCTGTGCCTTCATTACGGGCAGGCTGTTGCGCCGTCTGCCGTAGCAAAAGTGATATTCGTGATATATTCGTAGGACCCATTCGTGAGGTCCATTACCATCATAAATCTGCGGATGCGGCGACCACACCATAACGCCATGAAAATATATTTATTTGCTCTGTAAAGGACAAGCTGGGACACGTTTGGACAGAAGCAAGGTGTCCAACGTAAAGTGCCCGAGGGCCAGCTCGTCTCTCATCCCTGTCTGCTTCCTTGATGGCGGGGACGCCAGACCGTGGAGCTAGGAGGAAGGGGCGGCTCCCGCTTCGTGCCACTTCAGGCCCTGGAAAGGCGCCAAGTGGCAATGTGAGATGGATCCATGGGAGATGTCGAGGACAAGCGGACGTCAGGGAGGAGGCGAGGCCGGTAAATTAATTGATTGACTCATAAACAAAATTAACTTCATTCCCCACGCCGCCACCCACCACGGACTCCCAAAAGGGGAAGCTGTCTGTTGGGGAGGAACGCTCACCCAACGCTGGCTCCAGGGTAGCGGGGAATAATACGCTTTCGTGCCTAGTGTGTGGTGGCAGCCGCGGGACCGTATGCGGTGCCCACCAGGCATCCTCCGCTTGGCCCTAGCCAAGCATGAACTAGCGATTGATTCCGCGGGGGGGCCACATGGGACTCGGCCGTCTTACCCCAACCATTACCCCAACCACCCTACCAAGGAGCGTGTTGCCCACCGAGGGAACTACAACCCGCCCCGCGGTGTGACTCACTAACTCCCAGATAGAGGGCGCTCGGGGATATACGGGATGCACGCACGGCAAAACACGTGGGGAGCGGAGCGTGAAGTTTTAAAAGGAGGAAGCGCGTGACCGGAGCCGCCGGGTGCTCCCGGGCCTAGAATCGCACTAAGCAAGGAGCTAAAGTGGTGAGGAAGCATAAAGGCGTACATCAACCGAAGGCTCCACCTCCCATTGACGAAGGGGAGCGGTTGGTCCACGAGGCCCGACGGCCGACCAACCCACATGGCAAGGCGTCCTCGCCAGAGGAGGTGGGCGCCGTCGACCACGCTTTCAAGCCCCGCAACCACGACAAGGTGACTCCCCACAGCGGTGCTACGCGACGATGTTATGATACGGAATGCAACAAGTGGATATCCAGTCTTCCACAGTTTCCACCATAGGACGGCAGCACAATCACGTCATTAGCTAGATCTGTCCCTAAATCCCGTTTCATGCTTACAGCCACACTAATCGGCCCAGCATCATTTTTTGGGGCAATATATCAGCTGCCAGAGTCAACTCATTAGTATCATTTTAACCCGATTTTAACCGAGGGGGTAATATAGAATGTTGTTAATTAAATCTATTATTTTTAGTTTGTTTACTACATATTTCCTTCCGCTTATATGAATATATCTTTTGCTGCAAAGTAACTATAACTCAACAAAACTTCAAATCGCCCCTACGTTTAGCTCCGTTTCTGTAAAATCGCCTTTACGGCCCACCGACATGTATGATGCTGAAACGGCCTACGCGTAGGGCGATCGCCTAGCGGTTGGCAACACTGGCAGACGGGGCAAGTGGCCAGTTGCGAGCCAACACAGCTAATAAAAAACCTAACTATATATTTTTACCAAGTTATTGTATATGACTTAATGTTGAACCGTTGACCTCCAGGTGGTTAAGACAATTTTTTTGACAGACAAAATATATAAAATATATAATTCCGCATCCTTCTAAATATGACATTGCATTATATATATATCACTGGTCGACACCAAAAATGGGGTCTGAGTTCATTGTGTGTGGGTTGGATAAGCATTTTCGCTGCTGATTAAAAAATTGCATTGCTTTTTCTCTATCACGATAGTTTTTGAAATCTCGGCATTTTAAATTTCAATAGCTATTATAATTATATACGTATATATAATTTCTATAATTAATCCAAACAATCCCCTATTTAATATATATTACTCGTAATTAAATTTATGGTGGTGCCTGCTACTTTAGTGAGGACCTAATGGTCCATATCTGGCAAAAAATGACTTAAATTATGTTCCAATATATCGAAAATGTGCCACATCTTGGAAATATCCGAAAATATTGCCAAATCACAGTAATTTTGACTTTATATATATATTATATATATATAGATATATATATATATTATATATATCTATATATATAATATATTTTGGACACAACTTCGCGAGATTTTTTTTTGAAGAAAGATGCGCCTAGTTTTTCGAAGAACAGTCAGATCTAGACTGTTCTTCAGAAGAACCGTCAAGAATCTCAAATTGGTATTAAATATACATATGATCAAAAACTATACCTAACACACAAAAGTACTCAAACACCCTCCTCCATAGTACATCAGCAGTGTTTCTTGTAGTGTTGCTCTTTTTCGTTTGTAGGCGCCTACTTTCACGTTGTAGCGTCCAGCAAATAGTTCCCCCTAATCATGTTGGGACTGAATCGACCTTGGTATCGGGGTTCCATGGTGGCTAATGTCCTGGTGGAAACGTTTCCCCTGCTCATCACTGACCGCGCCAAGATTCGTTGGGAAGAAATCAAGATGTGGAATGGAAAAAGTGGATTTTGAGGTGAATCCGAGCCCAAGCGCATGGTAACTCTTCAACATGTCATTTACAAGTTCCTCATACTTCGATGCTCGACATGTATCTAGGTAGTTCTTTATAACAGCCAAAAGCTCTGTTCCCACAATAGGCAGCTTTTTCCAGGGTCAGTTAGGCTCTGTTACAAGTCATCAACATTGAGTAGTTGACGGAATTTAGGGCCATTGAAACACCTGGCCTTTACTTTTGGGCTTCAGATACAGTGCGTTCAAACTTTGCTAACATAATCTGAAAGCCAGCACCAATTTTTGCTCCATGGCCCTTCACAAAATTTTCATTAACCCAGTTTCAGATGCACTTGGGTAAGTAACCAAACCTTTCACTGTCAACAAGAGGTTTGTACATACTTTGAACCTTGCGAGGTGGTCTAAAAAAAATATAAAACAAAAAAGTCGGTCGGGCTGTCCCTTCCTTTTGTTTGTAATGTTTGCTGTCCGCTTCTAGAGTCCCCAAACAAAGAAAACACATGTGCTTATTGTAAACCTAACTGGAGTCCTAGAGCAGAGATTACCTTCAGGTCCCAACACAGATTCCCAATGTTCTTCATATTTAACATGAAAGCTTTGAGTGCGTCGCAAGAAAGATAGGATATCACATCATCATACGATATCTCTGTGCGTGAAAAAGATCAAAAACCAATACATGGGAAAACAAAGTGTGCAAGCCCTGTTATTGAAAAAGATAGAGTTGGAGTTACCTGACCATTACAAAGACCCTCGACACAACAATATACCTCAGATCTGTGGTGCGCGTGCTGGTGTGCGATCGACGCGACAGACCGTGCGGTTGGAGATAGCTTTTGGACATCCACGTCCTCTCAACGAGGCAGCAAGAGTGAAAGGCAACTTGTTTTGTTCGGGGGCGTTTTGTTGTATAACAAGAAACAACCAGAACAGGGGGTAATTTCATTGGCCGGGTTATCCCCAGGCCACTGTTTATCATACCTCCATCGTTCGGAGTGAGGGGGGGGGAGGGTATAGGGTGGAGAGGCTTAGAAAAGGGGGGAAAGGAGTAGAGTGGGGAGGGGCTGGGGGAAGGTTTGGTATTAATGAAAGAAAGGGAAGGAAGGAGGAGAAAAATTTAAGGAATAGGAGAGAAGCGAGAGAGAGGTTAAGGTAGAAGGTAGAGCATAGAAAAATGAGGGAAAAAGGGGGAATTTTTTTATGGAAAACTGACTAATAGAAAGATTAATATTGCCAGTACAGCACAGGAAGAGGAAGAGATAAATGAAATTAACATTATACCGAATCATATGAAAAATAAAGAAGAATATCAGGAGGTGGAGGTAGAAATTGAGTACGGGAGCAGGAGCAAGCAAGATGTCGATATACACTTATTTTAAGTAATTGTGTGGGCGTGTGCGTGTGCGTGTGCGTGTGCGTGTGTGATATATTGTGTGTGTGTGTGTGTGTTCTTAAAGTAGTCGTTCCAGACCATTTTCAATCATGTCCTGATTTAATGCAGTCACATCATAGCCTTGACGGATATCTCACAATACGTCGTCACGTTTTGTATCCAGTCAGCCGTTTTTAAATAATCCGCAATCAAATCTGCAAATTTCCCCAGTTTCTCCCAAAACGCACTCAAGATTTGCAGACGCTCAGAGCTCAGTCTCCGTGACGTACCATCAGGGAGGCTCATCTTTCCCGCGCTTGATCAGAGAAGCACGTAAACACAGAAGATAAATATAATACTGAAGAATATTGGGTGTTTTCTGATAGATTTGTTTTGCTATATGCCACATCGCATGCAATCCTTTATGGGTGCGCAAGACGCTGTGCCTTTCGAGAAAAGTTTGCCCAGGAAAGAGTGTGGCGTGTGTAGGAGTGGGAGTGGCGGAGTGGCGTGTGGTGATTCACGCCTTAGTGTGTTGGGGCGAACAGTTGTTTGTTGAGAAACGGTGTGTAGTGAGGGTACAAGATGGACCAACCACGACTGTGAGGCTTTGCGCTCTTAACAAGAACCAATTAAAACCAAGTAAACCAGTTGTGGAGTGGGCGTGGGCGTGCCCTGTGGTGGTGTTGCTGTCACCTTTCCTTTTCTCCCCTTCGCCGCCCCTCTCTCTCTCATATTTTCCAACTCTTTGCTTGTCAGTTAATGCTAGTATTGTGTTTCCGAGGAAATACGTTTGACACTGTAGCTCCAAACTAACCATAGGATTTTCTCGAAAGTACCTTCATTGTGATTCCCACACACAACATGGTTTAACTTTATTTACAATCCATTTTTTGGAGAATGGCCAGGAGGTCCTCCTGCTGAACCTCATGCTCTGCTACCAACCCTGTTCAACCACCTCGTACTCGGGCTCCAAACATATACGATCCCATGCCAATCTGAGGTTCGTTTTCCTCATAGTATACGCGAAACCATCGTCATTTCTTTCGGTGTCAGATTAGCATCGTACCTCTAGATCTGTCACAAGCGAAGATCACTGTCTGAAACACCGAAGTTCATCGCTCTAATACATTTGCCGACAGGTGTACAGACAGATGTCGGCGGCGTCCCTGTCTGACGTCATCCAATAACAGTCGTAGCCCTGTTTGGAGGGAAGATTTTTTTTTTCAAAAAAAAACCGGCGCGCTTATTTACAAAAGTCCGTGTTTTTTATACGGAAATATGGCCTGGAATCAATTATTTTGGTGGATTAGTGTTTTGATGTACATTCAACATAATTCGGCAAAAAAAATTTGGGTCCTGGACGGACTACTTTCACGAACAAACAAATATCTCCATTCACGAAATACAATTACACACACACA
This sequence comes from Chionoecetes opilio, assembly GCA_016584305.1. Lineage (NCBI taxonomy): Eukaryota > Metazoa > Arthropoda > Malacostraca > Decapoda > Majidae > Chionoecetes > Chionoecetes opilio. The sequence continues at coordinate 14,098 of JACEEZ010021394.1, read as the reverse complement.
GAAGAGAGAGAGAGAGAGAGAGAGGAGAGAGAGAGAGAAGAGAGAGAGAGAGAGAGAGAGAGAGAGAGAGGAGAGAAGGAGAGCGGAGATAGAGAGAGAGAGAGAGAGAGAGAGAAAACAATTATAAGATATAATAAATAACAAAGAGAATGAGTAGGCAATTGAGCAAATAATATGTTAACAGGCTGTCTAAGTAACACATGAATAGTGGTGATAAATGCAAACAGTGTGATGTTCAGAGGATGTGGTAATAGTTTTGTGATGGTGGTGGTGAAGATGGCTGGTTGGTGGTGTTGATGGTGGTGGTTGTGTTTCTGAACGATTTAAGGAGGAGGAAAAGAAGGAGGGGAGGAGCGTTTTTTTTTTGGTTTTAAATTAATTTATTATTGCGCCCACAGGCTCAGGCAGAACATACAAAGAACAAAAAATAGAAATACTGCAAAAAAAAAATTGTTATAACAAAACCAAAGACAGACAAACAATGTGGCCTTAATGACTTCCGGCGCGGCGGTCGTAGCACACACCAGTCCCTTTCATTACGGCGGCGATGATAGGCCAGGCACGTTGCTCGGACTCTCCGTGGGCAGCTGCTGCCAGGCCTGCGGCCCTCACGCAGCGCCTCCTCACTAAGAGAGGCCGCTGGGTGCGAGACACGGACTGGATAGCCACGGATTCCTACTGACCAGGACTCATAGGTTCTTAGGGCAAGAAGGAGGTCCCTCTTCTCGAAGGTATAAGGCCGGCCCTCCATACTCGTCCCGCACTCGACCAAATAGGTAAGCGGCCGCACTGGGTCGCACGTCCCATGGCGGGGGCCACAGCAGGCTGCAACCCCCCTCCAACGGCGCCATTTCCAGGGGGCTTGGGACCCCTGCGTCATCACGGGGACCTGGGCGGTTCCACGTCTATATCCCCCACAGGGGACAACAGACGGTTGCGCTGGGCCTCTTCCTCCTCCCACTGCGGCGGGGCCGTCGGTCAGGCGGCGTCTTCATTCCGTGTACGGGGGTCTGGTGTGTAGACCGAGGTGGAAGCAGGGGAACTCCTTCCACTGCAGCTGGCGGGAACCGGTGGATCCAGGAATCTGCGGAGCCGGCCAGGGCAGCGACGATTCCAGGCGTGATGCCTGGCACGCGCAGTTGGTGCAACCGAGCCACGCCGGTCTCACCTCCCGGAGGAGGTGGACGCAGGCCCGCGAAGCGTGCTCCCACTGCAAACACACCACACAGCTCTTGCGCCGCTGACACTGGCGCTGGTAGTGCCCAAACGCCTGCAAACGGTACAACGGACAGGTTCCTGTATGTACCTGCGCACCGCGAATGTCCCCGAAGCAGCCAAGGATCCAGGGCGGCCTGGACGAGTCCCCCGCAAGGGTCAGCTGAACCTGGCGGGTCGGAAGGTGCCGTTTTAAGGCCGCGCGCTGTACGAGCACTGCACCGCCGACACGACGAGCGGTTGCTCAAATCAGGGTACAGGGAGAGGCGCAGTGGGGTTCCAACAAGGACACCTCTCCCTGCGGGCTCCCCTCCTTCCAACACGATGCCCCGTGGTTGGCCATCATCCNTGCGTATGCTAGCGTTCGGGGTGCGTGTGTTAAGTGTTGGAGTCTGTGTGTATTAGTGATGGGGTGCGGTGTAAGTGTTGGGTGTTGTTTTAAGGTTATAGATGCATTGTTAATGTTGGTGCTGCAGTTTTAAGTGTTGTGGGTGTGTAATGTTGAGGGCTTTTAGTTTTGGGAGCATGTGTTACATGCATAAAGCTCAGAATTTACAGATTTGATACGATTATTTAAAACGGGTGGACTGAATGAAAAAAAGTGACAACATATTGTTGATATACTCGATAATGGCTATATTTGACTGCATTAAACCAATCAATCAATCAATCAATGGGGGTATACCCCGGGGGGGCGCGTCGCCTCGCCAACCTTACGACGCACTCCCGTGGATCACCCGCGTGAGTCCCCATGCAGGCTCCCATCCCATACCAAGCAACTCCCGACAGGAATCATCAACTTGCCCCAGCCACGAGCCTTGTGGGCGCCCCCTTGGCCTCCTCCGTGCCGGTTTGCCTCTTACAGATACACCAATGGAAGGATCGGTTTCAGGGTAGCGTGCCACATGCCCATATAGCCGAAGTTGGCGTTTGACGGACTATGCAGGTAATAGGCCTCGTTTCAGTCTCAGGGTGCAATCGCTAGTTCGACACGTAATCATCTCAGCGATACCCCTGATTCTTCGAAGCATTTATTACCAAAAGTATCGATTCGCCTCTTCAAGTCGCTATTTAGTGTCCATGTCTCACAACCATAGAGAAAGAAAAGGATCCCCAACGACTTGAAGATCCGGATTTTTGTCCTCCTGCACAGGTACCGACAACGCCAAATTCTCCTGCTGAGCCAGTCCATAACACCGTGGGCTATGCAATTCGTCGTAAGACTTCTAGACGTGACCCGCCGTCATTATGGACTGCGCTACAAAGGTATGTAAAACTTTCCAAGGGATCATCGCAATGTCCCCCACCGCACGCATGAACAGACTGAAACTGTTTCATCTAGTAGGCCTCCAAACACCTGGCCCTTTGGGTCTTGAGCCAGGAGACCTCAAGCCCCACTCCTCGTGCAGCGCCTCGGGGAGCCATCACTAGTACCTCCAGCGACTCAGCATTCAGCAAAGATACTGCATCATCGTCAAAAACAAGATTTTGGTGTCCCGATGAATGCTCCACAATCACTTTGATCTACAAACTTTGCCCAATACCCAGTCTATACAAGTGTTGAAAAGTGACGGGCAAGGACACACTCTTGTTCATCCTGTATTCACAGGAAAGAAGCGGATACCCCCTCCCCCACGCTTCACATATCTCAGTCCCAGAATACAGACCAGTCATCAAACCAAAAGTCCTTGTAGGAATCCCCGAAGTCGCAGAAGATCCCAGAGTGACTCACGATGCACTGAGTCAAATGCCTTCTTGAGATCACATAGGCTGCAAGCATCCCTTTTCGAAACTCACGTCGGCACCTCACGGGACATTAAATCAGGAATGATGAAATGGTATGGAGGATTACTTTAAGTATTTGGGGGGGCGTGTGTTTAAATTTTTGGGGGTGCGTGTGTTAGGTGTTGGGGGTGCGTCTGTTAAGTGCTGAGGGAGCGTTTCTTAAGTGTTGTGTGGTGGTACATATGTTTTAAATGCAAGAGGTGCGTTTGTTAAGTGTTAGGTGCGTGTGTTAAGTGTTGGGGGTGCGTGTGTTAAGGTATTTATGGGGGTTTAGGTATTGGGGGTGCATGTATTAAGTGTTGAGGGGGTATATGTTAAGTTTGGGGTGCGTGTGTTAAGTGTTGGACGTGCGTATTGTAAATTGTTGTGTGTGTGTGTGTTAATTAAGTGTTGGGGGTGCGAGTGTTAAGTGTTTGGAGTGCGTGTGTCAAGTGATGGGTTTGCGTGTGTTAATTGTTGAGGGTGCCTGTTATAAGTGTTGGGGTTTCGTTTGTTAAGTGTTGGGGTTGGTGTGTTAAGTGATATGGGTTCATGTGGAAAGTGTGATATGCTTAAGAGTTGAAGATGCAGATGTTAGTGCAAGGGGTGCATGTGTTTAAGTGCTGGGGGTGCGTAAGTTAAGTTTTTTGGGGGGCGGGTTAAGTGTTGGGGGTTGCATGTGTTAAGTGTTGAGGGTGTGTGTTAAGTGTTAGTGGTATGTATGTTTAGTGTTGGAGGTGCGTGTGTTTTAAATGTTGGGGGATGTTAAGTGATTGGGGTGCGAGTGTTAAGTGTTTGGAGTGCGTGTGTTAAGTGTTGGGATTGCATATGTAAGTATTGAGGGTGCAAGTTATAAGTGTTTGGGGTGCGTTTGTTAAGTGTTGGGGTTGGTGTGTTAAGTGATATGAGTTCGTGTGGGAAAGTGTGATATCCTTAAGTGTTGAAGATACAAATTACAGATGTTACGTGCAAGGGGTATGTTTGTTAAGTGTTGGGGTTCGTGTGTTAAGTTTTTTTTGGGACGTGTTAAGTGTTGGGGTTGCATGTGTTAAGTGTTGAGGGTATGTATGTTAAGTGTTGGGGTATGTGTGTTAAGTGTTGGAGGTGCGTATGTTAAGAGTTGGGGGGGTGTTAAGTGATGGAGGTGCGTGTGTTTAGTGTTGGGAGTGTGGGTGTTAAGTGTTGGGGATTGCGTGTTTTTAAGTGTTGAGGGTGCGTGTTGCTAAGTGTTGGTGGTGCGTTTGAAAAGTGTTGGGGTAATTGTGTTAAGTGTTGCGGGTGCCTGTGATTAAGTGTTGATGTTTATGTGTTATATGTTGAAGGGTGTTTGTCACTGGTGGAAATGGATAACGGTTGAGATGGTCACTGATTGAGATGGTCAATGGTTGAGATATTCAATGATTGAGATGGTCACTGGTGGAGATGGTCAGTTGGTCACTGGTTGAGTTGGTCACTGGTTGAGTTGGTCACTGATTGAGTTGGTTACTAGTTGAGATCGTCACTGGTTGAGTTGGTCACTGTTGAGTTGGTCACTGGTTGAGATTGTCACTGGCTGAGTTGCCAGTTGGTACAGGTTAAGTTAGCACTGGTTGAGTTGGTACTGGTTGAAGTGACATGGAACCATTGGGAGGGTGTGCGAGTTGGTGGAATAAAAGAAATATATTGCATGGACGATTACGGTGTCCAAAATGTCGAAAAATCATAATTGTTTGGGTCTGAGAAGCTAACTGATGATAACTATAAAGATGAGGGAGAAAGAATAATCTTGGCTGAGGAAGTGACGAGTAAACTAATATGCACGGTGTCGTTGTTTTCCATAGGCTTCCATCACAGGTCCGTCCTTTGTATTGAGAACAAAAAATTCACATGTTCAAAGAATAACCCAAGAGGAGTATTATTAGTGACAAAGACCTTTATAATACGTAATAACAGTATATACTCTTTTCTACATAATATAAGAACTTGATAATAATGGTTTCAAAATACAGACAAAACTAGTATTCAATATCTAAACTCAGAAATGTTTCGTTAGATGGATCCTTATTATACTACTTTATGTACATTACATTGTACCATAACAACGTTATTTTGTGGTCAACCTTAGACACAATAATGAATGAATGTGCAGGAAAAATATCAGTGTGGTGGATATTAAACAAGTTAAGGATATCTCGTTTCTCATACATTGCAGCATCTGTATGTTATATATATGATACTGAACATTCCAGTGATGATGATGTCCAGAAAACGATGAGTGTCTCTGCTATCACAGGTGTGTCTATAAAAGATATAATACACCGCAACGTACATCCTACTGACCCAGAAAGACCCCTCGTTCTCATCATCTATTACAAACCAGGAAAACTGCCCATCTTCTGCTTCGTAACACCCCAACGTGACCAAGACGCCCTTTCAAGAAGACCACGTAATCTACCAACACACCTGTGACAGCGAGGAATGTGGACCTCACTCTTATATCGGTATGACGAGGACTAGACTGACGAGGCGTCTTACTAGTCACCTGAATAATAGGTCTATCAAAACCACTATGACACAATGCACAGCTCCCGTTTGACAGAGATGACCTTAACAAAAACACCACAATACTTGATAAGGAACAAGATCCTCGCTGCCTCCTTTACCTAGAAGAAATATACATCGTTTTAAAAAACAGCCCTCAATCAACACCCAGACAGATGATTTCCAAGTGCAATACATCCAAACGCCACGTCTCCCCCAATAGAGAAACAGCCATGGGCTACCGGCCTAGCCGTTTAGCTCCGCCCACCCCTCCTTCTCTGATCCGCCAATTTGCTATATATCTGCCTCCCCTGCCTTCACTATTCATCACTTTTTGGCTCGCCGTTTTATGTAAGCAAGAAGACAAGAAGATAAGAAGATTGTTTTAGCGTGCCGCCCTAGTGCCGCTAACTGAAAAAGAAGAAAAAAGAAAGAAGACGAAGAAGAAAGAAGACATCTACTCTACTCACGCCCAACGCTATATTGCCTTACCACCTGCCTCACCACCCTGCCTGTGCCTCGCCCTGCACATTAGCCCCCCACCCCTGAAGGGGTGGCGCCAGCCTTCCGTTTGATTAAAATTCAATACCGCCATCGTGATACTGTGCTTCTCTCGCTCGTAAAAGTAATTGCTTTTGCAGTCCCCACGGCCCAGGGATAGAAACCCGCTGCTGTCGGACGTGCCCTGATGCATTACTCCCCGTCGCCTTACCTCGTCTTCTTTCCTCCCTCCTACTACAGTCTCGAGAAAGTCCACTAGCTAATTTCCTGCCGTTCCGAAGGTATATCCATAAAAGGAGCCCCTCAGACTTTCCAGGGGTAGCGGATAGCTAGTGGTCCCTTCATTTATTCTATCCCTAATACTCACCTTATCTCCTCACATGCTTCTGGCACCTTTGACGTCCCACAACCACCTCCCCCCTCTACACTCGCCTCCTCCAAATCTCACACTTCGCCATACCTTTGACTCCACTACACCACCTGCAGACATAAGCACAGCATTTTCAACATCACAGAGATCCCTCATGTCAGGTGCTTCTACTCCGGGAAGAAATCATTGTTTGCCTAGCGGACATTGAAGACTACACCAACCACACTAACATAACGAACACACGGAAACTCATGGACAACGGGTTCCACTTGGTGGAATCCGTGCAAGCCCGGACTGCCAGAACCATCATGGCCTTCCGGGTCTGTCAAACTCTCCACAGCCAACCAACACAAGCGCTTATTCAAGACATAAACACGCGCAACGAGGTAACTGTTGAGAACCTCTACCTGATTCGCACATCAAAATTCCCTATCCTAAAAATTCGCTGCTCACACCCAAACGAAGCCAAGAAACTCCTTCAGAGAGGCATTAGGGTAGGTTCCATCAAAATACCCTCCTACAACATTGAACTTGAACATACAAACCCATACAGCAATGCCTAAAGTGCTACAAATTTGACCACCCCAACATACCGCTGTAAAATGACCACCTTTAGTTTGCTCCAAATGTGCTGCTCAAGGCCACATCCACACGCAATGCACGTCAGACGTCCACAAATGTCTAAATTGTGACGGAACCCCACACTGCTGTCTCTTATAGCTGCCCCACCAAGAAACTCGCCACAAAAACACAAAACACCCCTGCACCCATCCCCACATATAACTATCAGCATCACATTCCTTCCCCACATTCCTCACCCTTCCTACGCTCAGGCGGCAAGACCCTTCCCCCCACTCCTCAACACCACCCACCACCTCTCTTACCCACACCCCAACCCAACCCATCCTTTCTCCTCTCCGAACCCATCCCCCTTGCCTCGTCCATCATGAGCGCCAAGTTTTTTGCCTGCTCAGCTGCTGCCAATACCCTCAGCAAAGGAGACATTGACATATATTGCAAAATGTTTCCAAAAATCCTAATAGATAACGGCTTACCAAACATACACATCTCAGAGGCCGTTGTCGCACTTGCTCAGCGAGCCAACCTGACTCCACCCTCTGCCTCCAACACTGCTGTCCGCCAGCCAATGACGCGATGGCATCAACTCCTTCCCACACCGCCACACCCTCCCTCACCAGTCCTTTGAATCCTTTCTCCCCCTCCACTTCCCCAAATCCCCCTCCCCTTCCCCTTCCCCTTCTCCCCAAAACTTCCTCTATCCTACCCCCCCTTTTCCCCAACCCCCTATCCTAACACAAACCTTCGTTATCAAACACAGACCACTACCTAACCTCACCCCGTAAAAAATCCTCCTACACCACCACAATGGTTTCCACAGCTCCTTCCCATGCTTCCCTGATCCCTCTCCCTCCTCGTCTGTCGATCTCATCATAGATAGTGAACCTGAGGACACTACCGAAATTCTCACCCCCTCCCCATCCGACCTCTCAACCAAATCCTTTCCCCTGCAGTTACCCGTAGCGTAAAAGGCAGACATCATCCCTCTTCCTTATCCTCTTCATAAAAGTCATTCATCTCAACTGCCGTTCGAACTTCACAAACAACACCTAATATTTAACCTCATAAACGAACAAAACCCTGACATATTACTCTTAAATAGCACTGGAGTCACAAGAACACCCATTAATACTTCGGTTACAGTACACGCTACACTACAGAAACACAGCACGACGGCGTTGCTATTCTCAAAAAACACTCAGGCATGAGTTTGTCTCCGAGTGGAGGTTCGGGCATTTTCTGGCCGTGAAGCTCACAACAATACGTGGCCCACTCATGGGAGCTACCACCTACACCAGACCCCACACACACATCCCGTACGCAGACCTCAATACTCTTTTTAACTACAACAACCCAACATATATACTCGCAGACTTCAACGCACACACACAGCCTTCCATCACACCGTAAATAAACCACGCGGCACCCAGCTACTACGTATCAGTACACTGAAACACCTTAGATTCCTAGGCCCAGACTTCCCTACCTCGTTCAATCACAACGGCCGTGGCCGCCCGACCTCATCTTCATAAACCGTCAAAGCCTGTTTCTCCACCATCACATCTCACCTGGTCCCGTGTGTGGATCTGACCACATCCCTGTCATTCTTCATATTTCTTCTAATCCATTTCCATACCTCCCCACCTAGACACAACTACAGTAAAACAGACTGGGACAATTTCACGACCACTATTGAAGAGACTGACTTTACGCTACAACTTTGAAGGTAAACACCTGAGACACTTGACCAACAGGCCGAGAGAATCCAAGACCTATCCTGGATGCCGTCAACACCCACTCACCAACAGTACACCACAACACCTACAGGGACTTCAAGCCCTCACACCGAACACTCAGACTCATCACATGCTACAGACACCGCTACACACACAACCAGCTTCGCGTCCAGAGAGTGCTCTGGGACCTCAACATTCTTCGGAGACACATACTTGCCAGCTTACAGGAAGACCACAATGAAAACTGGCACAATCTCCTACAAAGCACCGAATTACACAGAATCACCACTCTTCCAAATTTTGGGCACGAATACTTCACTAAAAGGTTCACCATCAACACAACATTTCGAATACTTCCAAATAAACAACAACAAAATTTCAGACCCCTGTGAGGTAGCCAAAGCTTTCAAACAACACTGGGAACACATCTTTCAACCACACCCACCTACACAACATCCTCCTGTTATACAACACTTTAATAATATTGAACAACGAATGCGACAGGGACACGATCTGATACATGAACCACGAATACTCCACGCAAACCTCCATAATAATCACCTTCACCAACATCTCATCCTACCTTTCACCCCGGACGAGGTGAAAGTAGTTCTCCGTCACTCACCGCTAAAGTGCTCCCGGCCCAACAGGCCTTACCCACCATGCCTCCGAAAACTCCCTCCTAACGCCATTGAGGCTCTCACAAACCCTTTACAATGCTTCCCTTGCATGCGGGTACTTCCCCATACCATTCAAGACAGCCAACATACGACTTATACCCAAGCCCTCCAAAACCCCGACAGATCCCACCAGCTACAGACCCCTTAGCCTACTTGACGGACTCGGAAAGACATTTGAACGCTTAATTTTTTACAGACTCAGGTCACTCTAGAGACTGAAAATTACATCCCCCCCGCACAATTTGGTTTCCGTCCCTACACCTCGACAGAAGACGCTCTAAACACCATTCTGACCTACGTTGACTCTTCCAGATACACAAGAAATAAAACGCTTATCGTGACAAAAGACGTGCAGAAAGCATTTGACACAGTCTGGCACACAGGACTCAAGTACAAGATTCTACACGACTTTAACCTACCTAATCCACTCATTAAATTACTTTGCAACTATCTGACTGACAGACAAAGTAGAATCTTGCACTTGAAAAAGACATCAGATTTTTTACCCCACAAGCCGGTGTCCCTCAAGGCTCGGTCTTAGCTCCCCTACTTTATAACATGTATACGCATGACATTCCCGACACTTCTCACCCTGACTCAATGTACATCCAATACGCTTACGACGTGACAGTCCTGACCGCGCAAACGCACTAGACGCTTTGACAACCCGCATGCAACGGGAACTAAATGTATTGTCCTTGTGGGAGCTGAAATGGCTAATCCACTCCCATCCTGACAAGACTAAAGCCACTATTTCAACATAAAAACTAACACCCCCCGCTCCTCTACCATAACTCAAGTATATATATATATATATATATATATATATATATATATATATATATATATATATATATATATATATATATATATATATATATATATATATATATATATATATATATATATATATAATATATATATAAGTATATATATATATATATAATATATATATATATATATATATATATATATATATATATATATATATAATATTTTATATAAATATATATACTAGCCGCAAGCCGCCCTCCGGGCGGACTTTTTGGCTAGCTCCTGCGGAGGGCTATTGGTGGACCTTCGGCCCCCCACCTGTGTTTGGGGGGCCTTCGGCCCACCAAACACAGCTTTCTGGAGAGTGTGTACCAAACCAGACTCTCCAGATAGCCCCTTCTAACTTTCTTGAAATCATGGATGTAGAAATGTATGTATTAACGCCTTATCCATCACCCCCCACCCATTCACTCACCCATTACCCATCACCCCCCACCCATTCACTCACCCATTTACCCATCACCACACACCCATTCACTCATCCATTACCCATCACCCCCCACCTATTCCCTCACCCATCACCCCCCACCCATTTACTCACCCATCACCCCACACCCATTACCTATCACCCCACCTATTCACTCACCCATTCCCCATCACCCTACATCAAGGTTTCCTTTAATTCTCGCAACCCACATTTTTTTTCACAATTCTCGCTAATAGGCTGCTAAAAAAAAAAAAAAAAAAAGTGATCGGATCATCTCATAAGTGGGCTTAAAAGTTGCCCACACACACACACACACTTTCGCTTATATTATTATATATTATATATATATATATATATATATATATATATATAATATTATATATATATATAATATATATATTATATATATATAGATATATATATATATGTAATATATATATTATATCGTTAAAAGTGATAGCTAGTTCAGCGTTTATTATCTTAAGAGATATTTCTCTTTGTCTTAAGGGGTGTCTTATTCTCTTTTGTAATCACTTTTATGATTTCGCCGTAGCTTGTCATGTTTGCTGTATCGCGATTTCGGATCTAAGAACCATTCTTCAGCAGCATATGGAAGATGTTTTCTCCTCAGGAGTTGAGGTGAGCATGATTAAGATGCGAAGTGAAGCGCTATTTATAGCCGGTCTGCCTGCCACGCAGCCTATTACCGATGTCGTTGATTGGTAGATAGCTTTTGCTTCTCGTCTTCTTGAGTGGGAGACGCTGATTGGTTGTTTGGTCTTCGCTTGGCTTTTCTGTGAGTAGGCTGTTATTTGCTTTTGTTCTTTTCATGCTGGGTAGAGCTTGTAGGTCGTTTGCCTGTACCTTACGTTTGGGATTGATCTCTTTTATGTACAGCGCTTCTAGGATGGGAAGTCGCCGCACATCTGCACATCTCAGCGGTGGAGAAGAAAGCCCGATAGAAGATAGTTATGTCTTGACTCTTTTTTGTGGCGTTAGGGTTGTACCAGTTCTCCAAGATTTTCTTAGTCTGACGGTTGATGTCTCTCTCGCTGACCCTAACGCCACAAAAAAGAGTCAAGACATAACTATCTTCTACCGGGCTTTCTTCTCCACCGCTCACCAGGAAGAAGAAATAATAATAGCACAAATCGTCCACCGTAACGTGAAACCTGCAGACCAAGAGAGGATAATAAAACTACAAATTTACTACAAAAACAAGAACACCAGCAACCTCCTTCTCCGTAACAGCCCAAGCCAGACGAAGGAGACAAAACAAAAGTCCCATGTCGTATATAGGATCACATGCAAAAGAGGAAACTGTGAAGTCCTCCCCTCACCCTACATCGGCATGACGACAACGAAGCTGTCCAGACGTCTTACTTGCCACCTAACTTCCGGAGCCCCAAAAAGTCACCTATTAGAATAACATGGCATCATCATAACAAGAAAATTTCTAGAAGAAAAGACAGAATTGGTCGGAAATCGGCGACTTCCCATCCTAGAAGCGCTGTACATAAAAGAGATCAATCCCAAACTTAACGTACAGGCAAACGACCTACAAGCTCTACCCAGCATGAAAAGAACAAAAGCAAATAACAGCCTACTCACAGAAAAGCCAAGCGAAGACCAAACAACCAATCAGCGTCTCCCACTCAAGAAGACGAGAAGCAAAAGCTATCTACCAATCAACGACATCGGTAATAGGCTGCGTGGCAGGCAGACCGGCTATAAATAGCGCTTCACTTCGCATCTTAATCATGCTCACTTCAACTCCTGAGGAGAAAACATCTTCCATATGCTGCTGAAGAAGGGCTCTTAGACCCGAAATCGCGATACAGCAAACATGACAAGCTACGGCGAAGTCATAAAAGTGATTACAAAAGAGAATAAGACACTCTTAAGACAAAGAGAAAATATCTCTAAGAAGATAATAAACGCTGAACTAGCTATCACTTTTAACGAGATCTGTCTCAGAGAAAATCTCCTGCCCGTATATACTATTTTATATATATTTTATATATATATATTTTATATATATATTTTATATATATATATATATATATATATATATATATATATATATATATTCATGATATATATATATATATATATATATCATGAAATTTAGGATTCTCTGAGAGTTAGGTGTCCTGTGGCGTCTGCGTCCTTTTTTTTCTCCCTCCCAATGGCTTGCTCTCTACAGGGGCCTTATCCGCCCATGTATGGAATATGTCTCACATGTTTGGGGAGGATCCCTTATACAGCTCTCCTAAACAGGGTTCGAGTCAAAAGCTTTCGTCTCATCAACTCCTCTCCTCTGACTGACTGTCATCAATCTTTAAATCACCGCCGCAATGTTGCTTCTCTTGCTCTCTTCTACCGTTATTTTCATGCTCACTGCTCTTCTGAACTTGCTAACTGCATGCCTCCCCCCCTCCGCGGCCTCGCTGCACAAGACTTTTTACTCATTCTCATTCTATTCTGTCCATCTTCCTAATGCAAGAGTTAATCAGTACCTTTATTCTTTCATCGCTTTCACTGGAAAACTCAGGAACTCTCTTCCTGTTTCTATTTTTCCACTTGCCTATGACTTAAATCTTTTCAAAGAAGAGTAGCACAAGACACCTCCCGAACTAACTGGCTCACCCTCTTTTTTATTTTATGATCTTACTGTCGTCTTTATAGGGACTGGCAACTAAGCGGGCTTTGTGTTACCCATTTTTGTTGTGCCCTTGGTCAGTCTTTTGTGATGAAAAACAAAAACAAAACAAAAAAAAACAAAAGGAGAGAGAGAGAGAGAGAGAGAGAGAGAGAGAGAGAGAGAGAGAGAGAGAGAGGGTTATCTATAAGGCATTCTCACTTTCTTTACGTAATAGAGATGCTAAATAAAAAAATCTATTGAACCGCATCATCGTCTTTTTCTCACCACATACACTACTAATATGTCCTTATCTTTCTCCTTCACAAACGCTATAATAGTAGAGGACCTATCATTGAGCTCGTGACCAATTTCTCCTGATCAAGGTTTAAAGGTGGTTTATAAATGACTTGAGGATACTGAACAAAATAAGCCCCCATGTCCCTCGCAAAAGTGCGGGCTAACTCCGCCAGGGGGCAAAATCCAAGATGGCCGCCGGGAAAACTAGATTGTCATATCTTCACTCATTTAATAGCTATTAATATGTTCTTGGCGTCTAAATGTATGTTTTTTAGGTCAAGGAAAGCAATAAAGACATCATAGAGTGGATTTTGGACAAAAAAGTCATTGTAATTGATTACTTTATTAAAAATGAGACAAAACATTTCAATAATCATCATTTTCGAGAACCGTATCATGCTTATTGGCCACTAATCACATGAAGCTTTTTTTCACTGGATTATAACTCATTTGATGTATTAAAAAAAAATTAGCCCAATTCATCTCAACGTGTTACGACTCCAAAGAAAACACAATTGATGATAGCACCGT
>JACEEZ010021393.1:15088-29269 GCA_016584305.1 Chionoecetes opilio | reverse complement strand
TTCCCCCTTTAAAAAAAAACCCAAAAAAAACCTTTTTTTAAAAACACCAAAAAAAACTTTTTTTTTTTTTTTTTTCCCCCCCCCGCCCCCTATTAAAAAATGTATTTGTCAAAACCATAAAATTTCGAAAAGTAACGAATAACCAAATTGTTAGCGGACAAGGGTATTAAACGGTCATTCTATAAAATTGCTTTATTCATTAACGTTAATGATGCCAAAAAAACAAGGAAATTTTGTTTGGGTCTCAAGGGGATAAGCGACTGTCTGGAGCCCGTGTGACGCCCCCTGAATGGCGATGTTGTAACCCCTGGGGACGCAACTTTTCCTTCCTCTGTTTATTAAAACTCATCAAGCTGATCCCGGGACGTGATTTTGTACTTTGCCTTGCTTTCCATTTTTTTGAGGTAAATGGGTATACATAACAAATTATGTGGTATGGTGTTTTGGGGTTTTTGGGTTGTTGTGTGTGTGTGTGTGTGTGGGTGTGTGGTGTTGTGTGTGTGTGTTATTCCCCCATGGTTTTGCCCACGCGATGGTCGCGATTGCCCGTTTCACCCTCTCATGGAGCTTGGAGCTCATTATTCCGATTTTTGGGGCAATCTGGGCCCTCACACCCCCACACCCCCCCATCCCTTGCTGGGGGGACATACCCCCGAATTTACAGGGGAAAAATCCCCGAAATGGGGGGGTCGGGGATCAAAACGCCGAACCACAGAATGATCCCGGCGTCCAAACCCCAAATGAAAAACAGGACGTTTTTGGTGTGGTGTTTTGGTGTGTGGGGTTTGTGTGTGTGTTTTGTGGGTGGGGTTTGTTTTTGTGTGTGGTTTTTCATCTAGTGCTTTTAAGGGGCCCTGGCAACGTTGTTGGGCCCCGTCCCCATATAAAATTTTACATTCATCTTAGTGCTTAGTTTTGGCCGAACCCAACCCCCCCGGGAGAGAGGTCCAAAACCCGGCTAACACCCGTCCCCAATCACGCGGGGTGGACAGGGCTGGGGTTTTTAAATGAAACAGCCCATCTGTTTCCGCCCGCCGGGGATCAAACCCCGGGATTCTCGGTTGTGAACCGAGCGTGCTTCCCCTAACTACGAAGTACCCTGTGTGTGTCTTTTCACCCAGGGTTTTTTCCGCGAGCTGGCTCGCGTCCCCGTTTCACCCTCTCGTGCGGCTTGGGCCGGTGTGTTGGTGTGTTGGGGTGTGGGTGTGGTGTGGGGGGTGTGTGTTTTGTGAGTTTTTTTTATGAAAAAATTTTTAAATTTTTAACTAAACAAAGAATTTTTACGTGTTTACTTTTTTTATTTAAAATTTGATTTTATTAAGATTTTGTCATTTGTAGTATTTGTTTTTGTTTTTGTTGTTAATGTAGGGTTGTTTTTTTGGGTTCTTGTGTTTAATTTCACTCATAGGACAGTGGTAATCCCTCTTGGACCCCTCAACTCTCGAATCGATTTTTTCATGATCATCATTTTTTTTCCCAACCAATGGGTTTCCAGTAAAAAGGGGTTCCATGAACTTTAAGTTTTCCCCCAGTTGCGACAAAACTGGTTCCCCGAAAAGGGTTTGTTTCACGACTCCTGACCCGGGTTTTCAAAGGGTTTTTTTTTACGCACCGGAACACAAAATATAACAAAATAACTTTCATACTCATGCAATCCAGTAAAAATTTTTTTGGAGGTTTACGTTTTAAACCTCAAATTTTTAAAATAACAGATTATGTGTTTTTACGAAACTCTATTAGTATTTTATCAGTGTGTTTACTATTTGTGAGTTTTTGAAAAAGGTTTATGGGCATGACTTTATTGGGGGGGTGTATCATTTTTCTTTCCTGTGAATAAGGAGTGAGGCAAGGTGCGCCCTTCCCAAATCCCTTTCAAACCTTGTAGGGCGGGGTTTTGGGAAAAGTTGTAGATCAAAGGATTGTGGAGCTCCCCGGGCAACACCAAGATCACTGATTTTTTTTTTCCCCGATGAGAAAGAATCTTTGCGAGTCGCGGAGGTCCTTTGGTGAGACCTCAGGGCGGCACGAGGAGGCAAACCCTTTGGGGGACTTGAAATCTCCGGGTTTAAGCCCAAGGCCAGGTACTGGAGGCTACTAGAGAAACAGTACGTATTTCATGCGTGGGGCGAGGACATTGGATCTTGAAAATTGTACATACTTGGGTAGCGCAGTCCATAATGACGGGGGGTCTCGTAAGAAGTCTTACGGGGATTGGCCATAGCCCATGGAACTCCCCCCACAGGAGTTTTTGGGCGTTTCGGTATCTGTGCAGGAGGAAAAAGACCCGGATTTTCAAGTCGCTTGTGATCCCTGTCACTTTTTTTTTGGAGACATGGAACAAAATACGACTTGAAGAGACGAATCGATCCCTTTGGGAATAATGTCGCGCAGAATCATGGGGTACCGGGGATGATTAGTGCAAATCGCGTTTTCACCGTGCGACTGAATCGAGGCCTATTCCCTGCATAGTCCGTCACGCCAATTTCGGCTATATGGGCATGGGGCACGCTACCCCAAAACGATCTTTTCCCTCGGGTTGTATCTGTAAAGACAATCCGGGGAGGAGGCAAGGGGGCGCCCACAAGGGCGTGGCGGGGCAAGTTTTTGGTTTCTTGTCCGAGAGCTGCTTGGTATGGGAAAAAAGAGCATGGTCCACACCACCACCATAAAAAACTACCACACACCCCCACATACCCCAAATAAATACCACTCCCAAACAGCTACCACCACTTTCCCCACGCCACAAACAGTACCACAACCACCAAACCCCAAACAACTACACACCCCCACAAAAAATAACACACAACCACACGCCACAAAAAGTACCACACCCACCATACGCCCAACAGCTACCCCCAAACCCCCCCACAGCCACAAACACTAAAACCCCACACCACAAACAGTACCACACACACCCCAGCCACAAACAGCTACCCCCAAAAACCCCACACGCCCCAAAAAAATCCACACACCACCACACCCAACACATCCACACACCCCCACCACCACGCCACAAAACTACCACACCCCACACCCCCAAACCTACCACACCCCCACCGCCACAAACAGCTACCCCACCACCACACGCCACCAAACAGTACCACACACCCCACACGCCACAACACTACCACACACCACCACAACAACATCTACCACACACCACCAAAACGCCACAAACAGCTACCACACACCACCACACGCCACAAACAGCTACCACACACCACCAAGCACCACAAACAACTAACACACACCACCACAGCCACAACAAACTACCACCCCATAAAAAAATTTACCACACACCACCACACGCCACAAAACAACTACCACAAACAACTACCACACACCATTAACCCAAAATACCACACACCACCACACGCCACACACAGCTACCACACACCACCACACACCACAATCAATTACCACACGCCACAAACGACTAACACACACCCCCACACCCCACAAAACAGCTCTAACACACCCCCAGACGCCACAATCAACTAACACACACCACACACCACTCCCAAACAGCTCCCACACACCCCCCCACCGCAAAAAAACAGCACCACACACCACCACACCCCACAAACAACTACCACACACAGCACCACACATCACAAACAGCACCACACACCACCACACGCCACAAACAGCTACCACACGCCACAAAGAGAAACCACACACACCACACACCACCATAACCAAAACCCTCATTTCCCTCATTACAGTGGTGCCATCGCGACTAGTTCTTCTGGACGCTAATTCCAGCCCCCGTCCACCGGTGGGGTGCTGAGGTCACTGATCGAGGGTGGACCCGCTACCCTGTACTGCATCGCCTCGGGGGTGAGGGAGATTGGGTCAAGCGGGGTCACAGTGGCTCCTCTACCCTCCCTCATGCCCCCTATCCTCACCTGTTCTCCACCCTCCACCTCCTCCTTGTACCCTTCCCCGCCTACCACGGTCATTAGTAGTATTAATTACCTTAATTGGGGAGGTTTACTTTTTTCCCTTGTTTTTGCTCCTGACGATTACTCTTTAACTTTGCCCTTGGGACGAGCAAAGTTAGCTTCGTCTCCTCCTAAATCGTACCTAATAACACTTTATCTTTGCTTTTCACCTCTTTTGTTCAACTTCCTTTTTCCCCTTTTTTATATTAACCTTCCTTGCTAAAACGTCCACCTTTTTCTTCCTTTTTTTCCTTTTCCATTCCTTCCCCTTCCTTCCTTCCTTCCTTCCTTCCTTCCTTCCTTCCTTCCTTGCTTCCTTTCTTCCTTTCTACTTTCTACTTCAAATATCTTCCTTTGTTTCTGCCTACTTTCCTTCCTTCCCTTTCTTCCTTTCCTTTCCCTTTTCTTCCTTCCTTTCTTCCTTTCTACTTGCTACTTTATTTATCTTCCTTCATTTACCTTTTTCCTTCTTCTTTTTTCTTCTTCCTTTTTACCTTCTTCCCATTACGGGGCCACCAAACAGCTTTTTCCCACCAAAACCCCCGGCCGCCCAATAAACTAACAACCCCACCCACCCCCCTCAAACAGCTTACCCCCACCCCCCCAAAAGCACCAACCCACCCCCCACCCCCACCCCCCTTTTAACCCCCACCCCACCACCTTTAAAAACCAAACCCCCCAGGCCCCCCTTTTACCAACCGCCCAAAGAGCAAAACCCCCCCAAACACCAAAACACACCCCCCCTTTTTTTTTTCCCTTTTTTTCCCATTTGCCCCCGCAACTACCTTTTTTTCCCCTTTTTTTTTCAAATTTCCACCCCCTTCCCCTTTTTCCCCCCCTTTCCCTTCCCCTTCCCCTTTTTGCTTCCCTTTTTCCGGGGGTATTTAAATTTTTCCCGGGGGGCCACTTTTTTCCTTTCCTTACCCTCCGTTTTTATTCCCTTTTTTCCTTTTCCCTTTGCCCCCTTTTTTTATTTTCCCTTTTTTTAAACCCTTTCCCCCCCTTTTCCCTTCCCCTTTTTAAATTTTCCTTGTTTTCTTTTTTCCCTTGGTTTTCTTTTCCCTAAAAAATCTTTTAACTTTGCCCTTGGGAAATACCCCGGATTTCCCCTTTCCTTCCCCCCAAACCACCCCCAAACCCCCACCCCCCCCACCGGGGCCCAAACCCCCCCCCCAAAAACCCCCCCAAAAAACCCCCGCCCCCCCCCTTTTTTCCCCCCACCACCCCCCCCCCCCCCCCCCACCCCCCCCCCCCCCCCCCACCAAAACCCCCGGCCCCCCCGCCCCCCCACCACCCCCCCCACCCCCCCTTTTTTCCCACCCCCAACCCCCCAAAAACCCACCCCCCCCCCCCCCACCCCCCCCCCCCCCTTTTTGGCCAAACCCCCACCACCAAACCCCATTAAAACCACCCCCAACCCCAACCGCCAAAGCCACCCCACCCCCACCCCACCCCCCTGCCACCCCCAAACCACCCCACCACCACCCCCCAAACACCACCCCCAACCACGCCCACCACCCCGCCACCCACCCACCCACCACCACCACCACCACCCCCCCCCCACCACCCCACCACTGCCACCCACCCCACCCCCCCACCACCACCACCCCCAACCACCCCCTCCCACCACCCCCACCACCCCCACCACCACCCACCCCCAAACCACCACCACCACCACCACCCCCACCACCACCACCCCCACCACCCCACCACCACCCCCACCACCCCCCAACCACCACCATTTCCACCCCCCACCACCACCACCACCACCCCACCCCCACCACCCCCCCCCAAACCCCCCAACCCCACCACCCACCACCCCCAACACCACACCACCACCACCCCCCCACCACCACCCCCCCATCCCCACCACCACCACCCCGCCCCCAACCCCACCACCACCAACCCCCCCAACCACCACCACCACCACCAACCCCCCAAACCACTCCACCACCCACCACACCACCCCCACCACCACCCCCCCAAACCACCACCCCCAAACCACCACCACCACCACCACCCCCGCCCCCCCAAACCACCACCACCACCACCACCCCAAACCACCCCCACCCACCTACCACCACCACCCCCAAACCCCCCCCCCCCACCGCCACCACCACCACCCCACCACCACCCACCACCCACCCACCCTGCCCCACCACCCCCCCACCACCCCCACCCCCCCAACCAACCCCACGGGCCCACCCCAAACCCCCAAACCCCCCAACCACCACCCCCAAACCCACTCCCACCACCACCCCCCCAACCACCACCACCCCCACCACCCCCAACCCACCACCACCAACCACCCCCGGCCCACCCCACCCCCCCGCACCCCCAAACCACCACCACCACCCACCACCCCACCACCCCCACCACCACCACCACCACCACCACCTTGCCCCCCACCACCCCACCCCACCCCCAACCACCATTCCCACCCCCACCCCCACCACCACCACCACCCCCCCACTTCCCCCCCCACCACCCCCAACCACCCCCCCCCCAACCCCACCACCACCACCACCACCACCCACCCCACCCCACTGCCACCACCACCACCACCACCACCCCCAAACCCCACCACCACCACCACCCCCCTCCACCCCCACCACCACCCCCAACCCCCCCACCCCCCACCAACCACCACCACCACCCACCACCACCCACCACCACCACCACCCCACCACCAACACCACCACCACCCCCACCACCCCCAACCCCCCCCCCCAACCACCACCCCAAACCCACCCCCAACCATCCACCACCCCACCCCCACCAACCAAAAAAACCCCCCGCCCCCAAACCACCCCCAAACCCACCCCACCACCACCACCACCACCACCACCACCACCACCACCCCCGACTCCCCCCCACCCCCAACCACCACCACCCCCCCAACCACCACCCCCCACCCCCCACCACCCCCCCCAACCCCCACCACCCCCCCACCACCCCCGCCACCACCCACCCCCCCAACCCCTCCACCCCCAAAAAACCCCCCCCCCTTTCCCCTTTTCCCCCACCAAAAAACCAACCCCAACCACCCCCCAAACCACAAAAAAAAAAAATTTTTTTTTTTCCACCCCCCCCCCCCCCCCACCCCCCTCCCCTCCATTTTCACCCAAAACCCCCACCCCCCCCCCCCCCCACCCCCCCCCCCCCCCCCCCCCCCTTTTTTAAATCCTCCCTACTCCCCCCCTTCTCTTTCCTCCCCCTTTTTTTTCTTTTTTTTCTTTTTCTTCCCCCTTTTTTCCTTTTTTTTCCCTTTTCTTTTTTTCCCTCTATTCCCCTTTTTTTTTTTTTTTTTTTTTTTTCTGGGTTTTTTTTTTCTCTCTCTCTCTCTCTCTCCCCTCCTCTCTCCCCTCTCCTCTCTCTCCCCCTCTCTCTCTCTCTTTTTTCTCCCCTTTTTCTCCCCTCAAAAACCCATCTCTAATCTCTCTCTCTCTCTCTCTTTCCTCTCTCCTCTCTCCCCCTCCTCCCCTTCTCCCTCCTCCCCTTCTCCCCCTCTCTCCTCTCTCTCTTCCCCCTCTCCTCTCTCCCTTCTCTCTCTCTCCTCCTCTCCCCTCTCTCCTTTCTCTCTCCCCTTTTTCTTTTCTCTCTCTCCCTTTTCTCCTTCTCTCTCCCCCTCTCTCCCCCTCTCTCCCCTCTTCTCTCTCCCCTTCTCTCGCTCTCTCTCTCCCTTCTTTTTGGGTTTTTTTGGGCTTCATATTTTTTAGCTTTTATTTGATTGGTTGTTTTATTTTTTTTTTTCCTCCATTTTTTTTTATCGTTTTCTATATCTGAAAAACTCGATCTTGTTTGTATTTTGTCGGTGGGGAATTTTCATTCAAAATTTTTTCTTCGTCCCTTTTGCAACACCCGAGCATTTTTTTCGACAATTCTTTTATTTTTTTTTATTTTTTTTTTTACCGAACTCGTTTTTATGCGATCTTATTTCGCCCCGGCTTTTTTTTTTTTTTTTTTACTTTTTTGTCGCCGTATTTTTTTTATTTATTTATTTTTTATTTTTAATACGCTGAAACCCGATCATTTTTTGGGCCATCAATTTTTTTTTTAAGGGTTTTCTGCTTACCTTATCCTTTTTTAAATTTTTTTTGTGGGGATGTTTTTTAAATTTAGCCCCTCTTCTATATTACACAGACCATTGCATTTTTTCTTCAGAAACCTTTGTTTTTTCTATTTTTTTATGCCAAATAAACCTTTGGGCTGTTTCCCTTTTTAATACAGCCTAGATATTTTTCTTCTAAATCAATGAAAAAAATTTTAACCATACACACACCAACCAAAACAAACAAAAAGGGGGGGGGGAAACTCCGTATTGTGGGGGTTAGCACCCGGGCTCACACAACCGAGAAGTCCCGGGGTTTGGGCCCCCGGGCGGGGGCGAAGACAGACGGGTCTTCAAAAAAACCCGACCCCCTTGCCCAAACCCAGCAGTGAAGGGGTACCGGGCAGGGGATTTGTAAACCCCCCCCCGGGGTTTGGTGGGCTTGGGCCAACACTAAGGTGAATGATAAGAAAAATGTTAAAAAGGGAGAGGGGGGCCAAAACGAGCTTTTTCTCAGGCCCTGAAAAATAAAACTAGATGAATAAAACCCCACACACACACACACACACACCCCCACCCAACCAACCCCCAAAAACACACACACAAAACACACACAAAAACCCCAACCACACACACACACAACACACACCACACACACCCAAGCAACCATTCAAACACTTTTTTTTCCCCCCAAAACGCTCCCTTTTACATTGCATGGAGGAGAATTTTTTAAATACTGAAAACAACCATCTTTTTTGCTTCTCATATATAACAACAATCCCCAAAGGCAACACATTTTTTCCCCCGGGCTTACCATCCCCCCTTCACCATCAGTAAATATCCAGTCGGGGTTTCTCTTCATTTAACTCAATGTACACATTACGCATCGTGGATCAGGCAAAGGGCCCCAAACCACTCCGCGCGTGTTTTTTTACCTGGCGAAAACGGGCCGGCAAAGGCCGCTGCGTCAACCCTTTGGGCACGCCCCGCGACCCTAAACCAGGGGCCTGGACCAAGGGGTTAAAAACCCAAACAGTGCCTCTGAAATTTTTTTGGCCCCAAACATCTCTTCAACTGGGCTACTAAAAATAAAGCCCAATTTTTAAATTTTTTTGGTTTGATTTACGATACCTCCTTGTGGGTCCCGTTACTGAAGGGACATGGGCGCCATGACCCCCATCCCATCCTCTCAGCTCCCCTCTACAATTGTTTGAAATGTTTCCTTTGGGGGGCCCACCCCCTTCATCACCCCGTGCAGCACTTACCATTACCATCACCCTCACTAAGTGAACAATAAATCCCTCATATCGGAAGGAAAATGTACAATGATACATTTATGCGTCGTGGTGAAATTACACCCCGCAAAAATTTCCAGCATAACAAATGTTAAAATTTTCTCTGGCCCTAAAAAAACGCACAAACCCAAGTTTGTCTTATTCGCGTTTCGATATAAAAAGGGGATCATTTAGGCTGAAAAATGGGGACCCAACCGCTGTGTTTTAATTTGAAAGAAGAAAACTCCTTATTCTCCAACCTATCATTACTTTCTATTCTTTTGACCTACCTTTTTACCTTACGGCCCTCCTTTGTATTGACCTTATTATGCTGCGGGTTTTAAAACCAAAAATCCAAAGACCAAACTTGGGATTCAGGAAATTTATGATACAGTGCAAGGGAAATTTAAAAAAAGCTATTTTAAAACATACAAACCCCCCCAAGTCCCCCTTCCCTGCCCGAGGAAGTGTTAAGTAAAAACCTCACCCCACCCCTTACAGGTAGTTTTTCGGGGGATGATTTTAAAAAAAATACAATTTTGGGAAAAAGTTTATGAAAATACCGCGGGCCTTTTATCAAAAAACCCCTAAGCATCATGGGTTTTAGTTTACTATACAACTACTGACTCTGAAAGGACCTGAAGTTTACAACTGACGCCCACGTGCTTTTTTTTCTTTTTTTCACATACGACATTTGTATTCTCATATTATTTGGCGATCCCGCAGGCTGCTTTCTAAACTTTAGCTAGTTGATGGTGTTTTTAAAATAGGGCAAGGAACTCAATCCCTTTATTTTTGTCCCACAAAAAAAATCCTCACTTGAAAATTCATTCATGGTCCTTTTCTTGTGTCCCGGTTTCCATCATTGGGTTTAGTGAGGGAAAAAAGGCGAAACCCACTCATTCCATCGCAAAAATATCCCTTATGGCAATTGTAAATCTTTCATCATCGTTTCGGTCACACAGTTTACGCAAGCGAGGACCGGGCACGTGACTGTGGGGAAAAAAAACACGTTGCAAATCACGTGAAACGTAAAACATCTTGTCTGTCCCCCCCTTTTTTCAGATGGTGAGGGGGAAATTTCTTCTTTTTTTTTCTTATTTGTTTTTCATTTGAAAGTTCATGATGGGGGACGTATAAAACCCAAAAATCGGAAACTGAGTGTTTTACATAAATTGGGTTGGGCAAAGAGAAAATCAGGCATTTGACGGGAAAGTGTCCAAAAAAACCCGTAAAAAAGTCAGGCCGGGAAAAAAGTCCCCCCTGCCCCTAGCAGCTCCTCATCTAATTGGGGTGGTGAGACGTAAGTGTCTTAGGAAATTTTTGAAGAAATACATGGGAAATTTCGGGGCGTCACAGTTTTTTCCCAAAAAGGGGCTTGCACTACACACCCTTGGGGAAAATTTTTGTGTTTTAAATGGCACTGCTTAACATTTACATCTTTTTCCTAGTCTTTCCTTGTAAAATACAAAACCCGTTGTTGTGTATGTAATTTGTAAAACCCATACTAATATAAAACCCAAAAGTTTTTTGTGTGTGTGTTCCCCCTCTAGGGTTCCCCTTTCCCCCGGGGGCGCAACCCATCCCTATGGCACAGTTTTGGAACCAGGTTTTACCAGGGGGAAAGGGTTTTTTTCCCACTTTTGGGATCCCTCCATCAATTTTTTTTTTTTTTTTTTAGCAGCCTAAAAGCGAGAATTTTGAAAAAAAGTGGTTTGCGAGAATTGAGGGAAAACCCTTTATGTAGGGGGGAAAGGGGAATGGGTGAGGAATAGGGGGGGTGTTGGGTAATGGGTGTGGGGTGATGGGTATGAATGGGGGGGGGGTGGGTGGGGGTTGGGGGGGGATTTAGTGTGGGGGGAGGGGAAAAGGTGGGGGGGGATGGGGGAATGGGTGAGTGAATGGGTGGGGGGTGATGGTAATGGGTGAGTGAAGGGGGGGGGGTATGGTAAAGGGGGAGGTGAATGGGGGTTTGGGGGGGGTGATGTGAATGGGTTGGGGGTTAATACCCTACATTTCTACAGCCAGGGTTTCAGGGAAATTTTTGAAGGGGCTTCTGGGAGTCCCGTGTTTGGGGGGGCCGAAGGGCCCCCCAATAGCCCTCCGCGGGCTAGCAAAAGTCCGCCCGGAGGGCGGCTTTGCGGCTATTTTTGATAAGTATGGGTTTTTACGGGCAGGGGTTTTTTTTTTTTTAAAGTTTTTGCCTATAGCAAACCCGAGGCTATTATGTTTTTTCCTTGAGGGCTCAGGTGGTTGGCCCTGCACATTCTGGAGGGTCCCTGATGGTTGGGCCCCGCCCCCAAATTTTGGAGGGTTTGTGAGGTTGGCCCTGCCCCATTCTGGAGGGTCCCCGAAAGGTTTTGGGCCCCGCCATTCTGGAGGGTCCCTGAAGGTTTTGGCCCCGCACAAATTTGGGGGGGCGTGGGGGGGGTTGGGCCCTGCAATTCTGGAGGGTCGTGATGGTTTTGGCCCCCGCAAAATTCTGGGGGGCCCTATGGGTTTGGCCCCGCACATTCTGGGGGGTCTTTATGGTTTGGCCCCCCGCCATTCTGGAGGGTCCCTGATGGTTGGCCCTTTTGGGGGGGCCAAATTTTTATGTGAAATTGGTTTGGCCCTTTAACCCTTTTTTGGGAGGTTCCCCCCGTTTTGGCCCCCGCCACCTGGGGGGTTTTTCCCCGCACTTGGGGGGTCGTGGTTCCCCGGAAAACGGGGGCTGGGGTTTCCCGCCCCATTTTGGAGGTTTAAGGGGTTTCCCCCCCTTGTGGGGGCCTTTAATGGGGCCCTTTTCCATTTTAGGGTCCGTTGAGGTTGATGGGTTTTCCCCCCCCCCAAATTCGGGGGTCAGGAATGGTTCCCTCCAAAAATTCCCCCGGAGGGTCCCGTGTGGTTTGGCCCCGTTTCCCGGAGGGTTGTGGGGGTTTTCCCTGCCTTTGGGGGCGTGATGGTTTGGTGTTTGGGTGTTGTGTGTTGGGTTAATTTTAAGGGTGTGTGGTTGGTGGTTTGGGGGTGTGTGGTTGTGTTTGGGGGTGTGGTGGTTTTGGGTGAAATTTGGGGTTTTGTAAGGGTTTGGGCCCCCCTTTTCTGGGGGTCCCCCAGGGGGCCCGACATTTTGGAAAAAAAGGGCGTATGGTTTTCCCTGGTAAAATTCCGTATTATGTTGGGCCCCACAAATTTCCGGAGGGCGGAGGGGGCCCGGGGAGGCTGTTTTTAAAGTGGGTTCTTTGGGCCTTAATGAAGGCCATTTTTGGATGGTCAACCCTCCCCCTTTTTTTGGAGGGGGTTTTCCCCCCCCGCCGCCTTAATTTTTTATCGAAAGAAAAAGAAAGGGGGCCCTTGGTTTCTTCCCCTCCCAACATTGGATTTTACATTTTCCTTTGGGATTTGGAATGGGGAAAACCCTTTTCCACCTACTTTGGCGAAAACCGGGGTTAGATTTCCCAAAAAAGGTTTTTCCCCAACCCCAAGTTTTTTGAAACCCAAAAATGAAATAATTTTTAAAAAAACCGAAATGGCCCAGCCCCCCCAAAAGGGGTGGCCTTGTTCCCGGTAAAAAATTTTTGTAAATTTTATCAAAACTCCATTTGCGGCGGTGCAAGTGGGTTTTGTGTTTTTTTTTTGTTTTTTTTTTTTGGTTTTTGGTGTGGTTTGGGTTTAAATTAACATTGTTGGGGGTTGGGGGGGGTTGTTTTTTTTTGGTTTGTTGTTATTTTGTTTTTATTTTTTTTTATTCTATTTCCTATCTTTTCTTCCATAAACCAAAAACAAATTTTAGATTTTCCCCTTTAAAAGAGCGGGGGGAAGGCGGGGGGGGGGGGGGGGGGGGGGGGGGGGGGGGGGGGGGGGGGGGGGGGGGGGGGGGGGGGGGGGTTTTTTTTTTTTTTTTTTTTTTTTTTTTTTTTTTTTTTTTTTTTTTTTTTTTTTTTTTTTTTTTTTTTTTTTTTCCTTTTAATTAAAATAACCCCGGGTTTTTTTTAAGCTTTTTGGAAAAAACAGGGAACCAAAAACAAAAATTCTTCCCAAACCGTTTTTTTTTTTTTTTTTTTTAACAAAAACCCAAACCCTTTGGGGGGGGTTTTTCTTTGGCCCCTTAATTTTTAAGCCCGAAAATTTTAATCATTTGTTTAAAGTTTTTATGTGTGTGTGTGTTGTGTGGTGTGTGTGTGTGTTTGTGTGTGTGTGTGTAGTGTGTGTTGTTGTTTTGTGTTGTTTACGTACGTATGTTCCTACGTGCTTGCGTGCTGGTCCCATGAGAGACAGACAGACAGTCAGATTTACATATAGAGACAGATTGACAAAAAGATTGGCAGTGATAAAAACGAAGTGACAGAATGAGTAAATTTACCGTATTATGTGGGAACACACGAAGATCCGAGGGAGGCAGGAGGAAGGAGCAGGGAGAGGCGTGTGTGGACGGGAATGGATTGGCTGTCCTTGAATGCCAATGCTGATGGTGATGAAGTACATGATCACACACTCGCCGGTGATGGTTTATCGGCCGCTCGGCAGGCGCGACCTTCACTTTGCTGACCTTGTTAGGCGAGAGAAAAGGATTGATGGGATTCTTAGGCCTAACATCGTCCTCCTCCGTATTATCATTCGCATTCTCAGTGTAACGCATTCATGTGATTTTGTAATGTGTAACATCTTGCCACAGCAATACTTTAAGGCAGAAACTCTTAGTTGCAGACTTGGCCATGTTGTTGATCCCCGCAGAGCATCAAGTTTCAGCACCCAAACTGTAAAATATAATTTCAAAAAAACAGAACTGACTCAGACCTACGAAGAAGACCAGAGATAGCACTAGTTCGAATCACCCACAAATATTTTTGTAACATTTGCCATGCAATATCCAAGTCTGCTTAAGGAGATTCAGGTGTCAGAAGCCTCCCACCGCAGCGCCTCCTGTGCTCTT
>JACEEZ010021391.1:12500-45773 GCA_016584305.1 Chionoecetes opilio | reverse complement strand
TAGTATAAATGCACTGCCGTAAATTATTTAATTGTAACAATATAATATAATAATGATGATAATTATAAATAAGATAATAATATGGCTTTAATCTGGTAACACAACACGCAACACTAAGGAACACTTAGTGTTCCTAGTTCCTATATCAGTGACCTTTAGGGTACCGCTGCTTTGGTAACACACATTAGAAACACAACCACATGTACAAGTTTAATCACGCAGGTATGTCACAAACAACTCAATCCCTCGCTGTTACGAAGATTCAGACTCAAGATTCGTAAAGCGGGTAAATATGAGGAATATTTAGACATCAGATTCGTAAAACTTTATGTTGAAAGATGTATTAAAATGGCTTCAGATTTAAGATTCGCGATATAGTTAAGGGAAATAAATATGCTAGGAAGATTCAAATTCAAGATTCGTGAAGCAGTTAGAGAAATAAGTGTTACGAGGCTTCGGACTAAAGATTCACGAAGCAACGAAGGAGCCTCAACTCCGCTTCCTGCTTCTTCACTCTCACCGATTCAAAACGCGTGAGTGAGCAGACAAAGACAGGTTGCGTTCATGTTTTTCGCTTCATTTCCATTGCATGTCAGAAAACAATTAATGTGTTTCCAGGGAGAGTAACAGGTCACGGTTAGAGACACGGACAATGAAGGACCTTTATATCTTTCGTCTCTTCCTGCTCTTCACTCTTCCTTCTTCCTCGACGTATAAAGAAGCATTACACCCTTCAAATTGGTGTCTTGTAGTCTTACCTCCGCTATTCTTCGTTTCTTTCAAATAAAACATTCAATCAACGTTTACCTTTTTGCCGTGTAATATCTCAAAACTTTGAACGTGCGCTGAGCTTATTCCGGCGTCCAAAACACGGGATGCATTAGACTTGCATGCAGTCTTACGAACTTTGGCGAGCATCAAAAATTTCCTTAATTCAGGTCGATTTCGAACCCTTCAGCGCCTTCTGGAGAGACTTACTAGACAACAGGGACTCGTATAAGATTAAAAAGCCTTCCGGGAATCTGGCGGGGCAAGAGTAAAACTTTGGTAACCACTGAGAGAGATAACGATGCCTGCCAATAACTTAGGAAGAGAAGGGATGGGGAGGGAAGCCGCGGCAGAGGTTTCAGCCCTTCATGCCTCGCTGGACTGACACCTCACACGCCTCCTACTTCCCCTCGCTTCTTTCTCCTTGGCGTCGTCCTCATCCTGTTCTATTAAAAGCAACACATGAAGGGTCTGGGTGACGGTTCCAGCGATCAATATTCTATCAAAACAAGTTAATATTATAGTGTCGCCCGCCGTGCCAGGTGTGTGCAATGTAGAGAAGGTTGAAGATGGAAGAGGAGGAATTGAAAATGAATTTTGTCCTTGATTTTCTTTACTCTTTTAAATAAACAATACATTTTTAGGGGAATAACTTTCTTTATTCCCCTGTGTATATATGTAGACTATGTATGTATAAGACACACACACACAAAAAAACACACACACACACACACACACACACACACACTCACACACACACACACACACACACACACACACACACACCACACACACACACACACACACACACACACACACACACACACACACACACACATCGAGGGAGATATATTCAGTGACCTTCCACCGCAGCTTATGATGACGTCAGTGAGAGAGCGAGAAGAAGGGAGAGAGTGAGTGAGTGAGTGAGAGAGTGAGTGAGTGAGTGAGTGAGTGAGAGAGTGAGTGAGTGAGGGAAGGAAGGGAGGAGAGTGATAAATGATTAATTATCTACCCCCCCCACCTTGTTTTTGTGGATAATGCGATACAATGGAGACGCGGACGAAAAAATGATGGCCAATTAGCCAACTTATGGCAGGGACAGTTCCGCGCCTGGCAACGATAAATCAGGCAGTTGCTAATAATGTCTGATATTGATGATTAAACACATAAAGGTAGTTTGATTGTGCCATTTATGTGGTTTTGATTGCCTATTGCTGCCCCAAACAACCTACAACCTTCTCCCTTGCCTCGCATCCTACATGACGACTCGAATATATTTAATGCCCTTTAAGGTGATGTAAATGTTTTTTTTTCTTTACAATTTTGCGAGACTTAGCTAGCCAGTCTATGGATATTATTTATTAATCAGCTTGCATTTAGTCCAGAACCATTATCTTCGATTTTTTTTGTTCGAACAGTATTATTGATGCTTCCTTCCTTCCTTCCTTCCTTTATTTCATTTATTTCATTCATCATCTTTAATTCCTTCATCATCTTTACTTCCATCCATCCTTACTTCCATCCATACTGCCTTCCTTTCTCCCTTCCTTCCTTCCTTCTATTTCTTTCTTAATCCATTTCATCTTACTTATTTCATCCATCTTTACTATCCATCCATCCCTACTGTCCATCCATCCTTCTTCCTTCCTTCTTCCTTTTTTCCATCCATTCATCGAGCCATCCATCCATCCACCCTCATTCTTCCTTCCTTCCTCCTTTCTTCCTTCATGCATTTACTTTTTATTTCTCGTCCCTCTTTGTTTCTTCTCTCTCTCTCTGTTTTAAAACTTTTAGCTATACCATCTTCCATAATGTACAAGTATTACAAGGAAAAATAATAAGGTTAAAGGTGGTATTGTCAGTACCACCTTATCTTAAAAATCTAACCTTAACACATAATATATACTTATGGATTACTTAATGCTAACTGATTTCATGTTACAATTAGATACTCGTGACTCTTCCACGGCACAACACTGAGCCAACTCATTGTACAGTCACTTTAAAAACTCTGCGCCCCCGCACCACCAAGGCAACACTAAAGTCGTCAACCAGGTGGCCAGGGCTGCAGGTACCACGGTCAGGCTCTCAGGTGTCTGGGGTTAAACCTCTACACGGTCGTGGCCAAGGACTGCAGGTGCCCTGGTCCACGGCTCTTTAGTTGACCTCTGCGCGTCGTGACCAGGGCTGTAGGTGCCACTCGGTCACACGTTTCGAAGCTCCCTCCTAAAACACCGCGCCGTATCATGCTGTCGAGGAAGGCATCGCCGTATCCGGCGGCGTACGTTAAGTTGCGGCGGGAAGCTCGTCACGGAGATGTGGGCGTAGGGTCCCTGGGGCAGGTGTTGCGGTCCCCAGGTACGGTGTGGCTGTGTGAAGGAGGCGCCAGGTCAGCAGAGCCTCTGAGGGACGGCTAGTTTCTCCTGCCTGCTTACCCTGACAGCCTCAATCAGGTCCTGGTGCTCTTGTCCACACCAGACGCTCCTGACCAGGTTTGTATCGTATGGAATCGTCCCTGGCAGTACTCACAAGTAAGCCTCTTCGGGCAAACGCTCCTCAGAGTAGCCCTGACGAAGGCACCAAAGAGCACTTGACCTGACGTGGCCTCGCGATGAACTTTATGGTTACGTCCTCTGTTTCCGTCCCTCTCAATGACACGCCTTCCTAGGCCTTCCAGGATGATTGCTCGCTTTGATTACGCCCTTGACTGTGAGGGGGGCTGCCAGCGTCCCAGAGGTGGATTGTTGGGTCACGTCTTGAGGCCGGGAAATGTTTCGCGGGCGAAAAGTAGTGTTTTCACGAACTACCAATTCGTTTTCACTGAGGTTTCCACATCAAGGTCAGATGAAGGACGGACGGGGGTTGCCAGGGTGATGGCCGTTGCGTATGTTACTGGTGTAGTAGGCGGATGAAGGGAGTGGATAAATTGCTGCTTGGGGCCGGAGGACTAGGTGTGGAGGGACAAAGTGGCGGGAGGGTGTTGGGCGGGTAGGCAAGTGAGCCGCAAATCTCTATTTCGTCTCACCACCGCTGTCCTCACCTCCACTGTCTAATCACTGGGGCCCACACTTCGCGAGGTGCCGCGGTCTTTGCCCATATGTGATCGTCCCAATCGTTTCTATTTTGTCCGAGTCTGGCTGTGCAGGAAATAGTTCTGTTTCTCTGTGTTACCACTTTGCAAGGTTTTTCAGAGCGGAGCAATGTGGTCCACTCAGACAATGCTTCCACCAACACTCTTCTCTTTCCGTCAGCTTCGGTTTATTAACTTCACGGAAGGTCTTGATCTGGGCCCTCGCTGGAGGCAAAGTTCCCGACCTGAGGCTTACAAACCTGCGCCACCAACTCCTCGCGGAGAGGGTCGCCCAGATAGTGACGCTCTCTGTTGAATCATGGAGGGGCTCGGAGGGGGTAGGGCGAGGAGAGTGTGTCAGGTCCTGCGTGGTGAAGGGTAACGTGGTAAGTTGATGTCGCATGCTCACGAAGGTGCCCTGTGGTGCCACAATTGTAGTCAGCTGTCCGCGTCATGGCATCCTCGAGTGGCCCAGGTTGGGACACTCTGGCCTCGATGCATGCAGGTTCTTATTCAAGCTCAGCGTAGTCAGACTACTGCCGCACCAGTAGGATGACCTATACCAGTGATCCCACTTGGCCCTTGATCCTTCCTGTACTGGGGTCCTCGATGAACCAATGCTTGTTTGAATGATTCACAACACTTGTGTCAGTTATCAAAACACACTGACACGGAATCTTTATATTGTCGTAATAAGGGTGGTTAGTGGGGCTCTGTTATGCTGAACGATATTTGGAGAGTAGGAGAAGGGAGAGAGGACCTTGGCAAACACGGAGGCGTGGTCGGTTCACGTGGTGCGCCGAGTACGTGATGGGTCAGGTCACTTGCTTGTAGTACTTGAACCACAAAATTACTTATTTTCTTATTTCCGGCACTAAGCTGCACTTGGCAAGTGAATATTTCTTTCACACACTCTGTGACACTAATGCACAGAACGGGCAATGTTCACACTGTGCGTAGAACTGCCACAGAACCAAGAGTAATTGACCTCCAAAAAGACGGAGCGATTTTCAAACACTGTCCTCTCTTTAGGATCTCTACTCTCTTTTTTTTTTTTTTATAATTACAACATACATCTCATTGAAGCCCAAAGGGGCACGCACTGGCGTGTGCTACCTATCTTAAGGGCAAATAAATATAGCCTATATACACAAATACATAGACTAAAAAACTAACATTATATACATATAAGCATCACTTAAAAGTTTTTGTTGAGGCAACTGTTGCTGGTCACTAGTGTCACAGTATCACTAGCGTTCAGCGGGGTGGGCTTCGACAGTCTCCACCGATTGGCCGGCCCACTTTACACTTTGTGTGTTCACTCGTGGATGTGAGGGGACACAGCGGCCGTGAAAATGGTTCCACATCCTGGAGACGCGGCCCACAAAAGGTGCGTTGGTGCTGGCTGCTCGGAAACGCCGGTTGGTTAACTCCACTGCATCCACCACTGGTAAGCCAACATTCTTGTGCCTTCGCCGTGGGCGATTCTCGGAGGCGTAGTAACCCAGCCAGGTGTGGCACTCCCTGCCCCTGTGCCTTGTGGAATACCACAAGCGCCGCCGACGTCCCTTGCGGTTGTTCCAGGAGTCGAGAGGACTTCACCGGCCGAACTGGGCTGGGGGTCTGGGGGGTCTGCAGCATCATTCAGCGCAGGGCTCGCCGCTGAATGCTGTCAGCAGCCTGTAGGCGAGGTCTGCACACGACATCCAGGAGAGGCGGGCCGAACTCTAGTAAGGCCGTATCTGGGGCTCTTGTAGAGCTAAGAGTTTTCCCTCCGTCGTCCGAGCGACCAGATGGCTACCCTCCTACGCATGTGTAGAGACCATGTGAGACCCGCCATTCCTTTTTTGCAATGTGCTGATGATCGGACCGTTATTAAACATCTAGCTCTTCCGCTCCACCTCTCACCTCCCACGACACCCTTGAACGCTTCCTGGAAGGGGAGAGGAACGCCACCCAACACCGCAGCTCTCTTCCACTCGCCTGGCGCCCCCCGCCAGCGGGGACACGCTCTCCCACATTCCTCTACACCACTCATCTCTCTCCTCTCCTACTACGCTCTCTCTCGTCTCCTCTCCCCACTCTAACTCTCTCTCTCTCCTCTCTCCTCTCTCTCTCCTCTCCTCTCCTCTCTCTCTCTCCCTCTTCTCTCACCTGCTCTCTACTCTCTACTCTCTCCTCCCTTCTCTATCTCCTCCTCAGCCTCTCTCCTCGTCATCCTCCACTCTCTCTCCTCTCCTTGTTTATTTAATTTCTCTTCACTCTTAAAACTTACGTCACATTTGGTCCCTGCAATTAGAGATAAAGCTCTAGCGTCTTACACTAGAGCCTATCTATACCGCCCTTACAATCTAATCACACTAATAAAACCAAGACCAATTTCTGACTTTATAATACCTATAATTTAATTAGGCACCATATCAACCAGCTCGTCACCTCCGCTTAAAGTCTTGTAGCCAAGGCACGTGGCCTCGTGGCCACGTCGCGTTGGTGAACTACAACTGGTTCCACAGCGGCCCCCGAATAGTGCGGGTTAAGCAAGGAACACGTCAGGTGGTCACTCTAGTAACCTGCGAGAAGGGAAACACGTGAACACTCGCTCACCCCCCCCCCCCTGCCTCTAGCTGTCGGTGCGACAACGGGTGGAAGTGAAGAGCGCCCCGGCACGGGGGCACTGGGGACGCTTGAGCCTGCCCAGCCCGGTGGGGCGTCCGTGAGAGATTTCAGTGCACTTGGCTGGAGATGCACACATCAGCCTCGACAACCCAATCCCTTGCACACGATCCTGAAGGCGCCGTTAGGAAGGACCCATCAGAGCAGCCCCCCTCCGATGGTGGGACGCTTTATCGACCCTAACCACAGCCTCGCCCTGGGACTTCTCTCGGACGCCCGTCTAGATGTGGCCCAAGGACAAGAGGGCACACGGCAACGGCACAAGCCCCCAGGGTCTTACTCGCGCTCCTCTCACCCTCCTCGCTCTCCCTCTACTCCTCTCCCTCCCTCCTCTCGTCTCCTCTCCGCATCTCTCCTCTCCCCCTCTCTCCCTCTCCTCTCCTCCCTCCTCTCTCTCTCTCTCTCCCTCCTCACCTCGCTCTCACTCCTCTCACCTCTCTCCTACTCATCTCTCTTTCTCTCCTCCTCTCCTCACACCCCCCTCATCCTACTCGTATCTTTCCCTCCTCTCCACCTACCTTCCCTCTCTATCCCCTCCACTCTCTCTCTCCTTCATATCCCTCCTTCATTGTGACCTCTCTTCTTCTGTCCCTTCCGTCTCTCTCCTCTATTGACTATTCATCTCACTTACACTCTCCCCCTAGTAGAGAGATCCCCACCTCTAATTTTCGTATCCGTTCATCTTCCTTCCACGCCACGTCACCACTCTATTACTCCTACCCCATTTATCCTTCACCCGTTCCACTTATACTCCAAAATAAGACTCTCCCTCATTACATATTTCCCCCTTACTTAGTATATTTCAAAAAGCTATAAAAATATAGGCAATCACCCAAGGTAAACCCCTGCCAAAAAAGAACTGGCCGCTCCCTGGTATATATAATTGATGCATTCATTATATCACATTTCAAAGGTAAATAGATAAAGGTTATCAAAATGTTCTCAGCCCTCAATAAAAAAAAAAAAAATCGTCCTTCGTTTTAAGGCAGTGCTTTCTTAACCTGGTGTGCTAGCACCCCCAGGGGATGCTGAAATGAAATTTAGGGGGTGCTGGGAAATGCGATACGTGGCCGGGACAATATTAGAGTTCCTCGCAATGATACAAAAAATATAGCAGGGATACTTTTAACAAGGTACTATTTTTTATTTGATAAACTTTATCCATTTATACTGGACGTTCATGAGAGTGTACTTTCACTCGAGTGCTGGATGTCGGAGTGAGGCGGTGAGACCGCGCCGCTGCAGGCAGTAGTTGCGAGTTAGTAGTTACAGCTCAAGCCCCCGCATCGTTGTGTTTCACCTTAAATTCTAGTTCTAGTAATACTGGTAAAGGACCATCGGAAGGTTGTACTCTTCTCATGCGCTCTAACTCACTCCCGAAAGGGTGGTGAAGGTGGAATAATACTATTGTGTTCGTCTGTGTTTGTTTGTTTGTTCTCTGTTAACATCACTCCATAAAGTACCTTGCTCCAATTTTATTGAAGTTTTTTGGATGGGGAAACGTTACATATTGTCAAACACCAGATCAATTAAATTTTGAAGGTCAAATGTCTAATTTAGATTGGTGCATTTTGCGCTAACAGCTTCTTGTCACAGGCTTTGTGTGATTTTGTAATGCAAAAAACACGCCAAAGGAGTGGACGATTTTTTTTTTTTTTTTTTTATTCTACATCCTTAGGCCAGGCCTTTACTGCCTGTAGCAGTGACCTCCAGGGTGGGTGGGATGTTCCCCCCCAAAAAAACTTCTAAAATTTGGAGCAACTACTTTATGGTGAATGTTAACAGAGAAACATCAGTTTACCTGACGTCCCGTGGAGTGAGGCTGTGTTTGGTGAGATCTAGGGATTAGAATGGCTACGTCTGTGATGGAGTTGTTGGGGAGGCGGAAGAGAAGTGGTGTTGTGTGCCTTCTGCGTGGGGTTGAGAGTGGTAGTGTGGTAGGAGTGAAGGAGGCTGAGGTTAAAAAACTAGTGTGGTAGAAGGAGTGAGAAGGGTCGAGGGAGTGTGTAGTGAAGGGTGTGGAGATGCGCTTAAGACTATTCTGAAGGCGATCGAGACCCTGAAAATGAGCTTGCAAGTGAAAAAGTGAAAGAATTGAAAAGCGTGTGGAAGAGCAGGAAATAGAGATACGTTCTCTAAGTGTGGAGTGAAGTCCAAGTGGAGTGAGGGAGGGTCACATGCGAGGGATGTACCTATAGGGGTCACCAGAACGAGAATGTGACTCGAGGAGTACTACTAAGGTCACCAGTAAGTCACAGGGATTGGTGTTTGGAAGGTAGTTGATCATGGAGCCCGCCGAATGGAGAAGGAAAAAAGGTAAACAATGACCATGGTGGTGCACGAACCAATTTCAGGTATTCTCTCAGGGCTGCAAGAGGGAGAGACGGAGGTAAGGAAGGTGGACGATACATCATTCACCCAAAGGTAAAAATCTTGGTTGTGGGGACCAGTCACGGCAGACCTCTTGACAGCAGGTTCTGGGACAGGGAAGGGATGCGCATAAGCGGTGAGTTTATCCAGGGAAGGGGATAGGTTATGTAGTGACAAGCTAGTTGAGGCATGGCGGACCAAGGGCAAAAAAGCCCAGCGTCGCCGAGCGATGGGGGAAATGATGTTGAGTGTTGTAAGAAGTGAGGAATTGCTACGGGCGGGTCACGGAAGTTGTAGGTAACGTTAGGGGACAGGGGTGGGTTCCTGTGCGTGTGATGGTGTCATTCCAAGACGCTTTGTTGACAACTGTGTTTTACTCCAGGGCTATTGCAATGAATTGCCGGCTGGCCACTTCATTGCAAAGACAATGGTTGGCCTTTGTAGACTAGACTGGGACCTCTTTTTCGGGGAATAAACACTCTACCGACAGAATGGGGTGCCCTTTTCGAGGAAAGGAGTCAGCTCTCGTCGGAATCCCCTTGCAAGGGAGTGGTAGATGCACTGCAGGCTTTTTTTAAGACAGAGAACCGGGGTTTAGACCACTGGTGTCGGGTAAAGGAGACTGCGACATAGGAGGATCACAGTGTCAGAAGGCAGGTAACTAAAAGTGATCGTAAGAAGAGAGAGAGAAGGGGGTTAGTTAAAGGAAAAGGGAAGGAAAATTACAAAAAGAAGAGGAGTTGCTTGAAGGTTACTATTAAAACTGCGGAGTATTTTAAACAAAAGATAGATTTCCTGAGAGGAATAAAATAGTGTAGAGGATTTTCATATAATAGCATTAACAGAAAAACATGGTGCGATATGTCAGGAAAGGTATTTGTCGGAAGTCGTGTGATAGCTGGGTATAAGTCATTTCACAAGGACAGAGTACGGCAGACGAGGTGGAGGAGTTGCGCTTTATGCAAGAGATGCATTTGCATGTTGTGTTAATAATGTATAAACACAGATACAGCATAGAGTCTAATGGGTAGAGGTTACAGAGGGAAACTGAGAAGAAAATGGTGTTGGGGTGTAGTGTATAGGCCTCCAAAACTTATGTAAAGAGGATCAGCTCCCATATATTGAAAGAAATAAACAAGGGCCTGCCAGATTATAATCGGACTATGCGTGGTGGGAGATTTTAATCTTAGGATATAGACTGGGATTAATAATAGGTGACAGCGACGCAGATGAATTGTTAAATATAAATCCAGGATAACTTCCAGTCAGCATCAAGGAGCCCTACTAGAGGAGATAATTTCGAGATCTATTGCTGATAAATAGAGACGATTTAGTTACAAAAATAGAGGCGGTGGGAATTTAGAACCATAGCTTACCAATTATGAGATCGATTTAGCTTAACATGGAAGTTGAAAAATTAAGTGGCAATCAAACATCGAATAACTAATTTCAGTAGGCCAATTATGCAGGATTAAGAAGACACCTGAGAGGTTTGTACATAAGAGGTGTGGATGAGGGAAGAAAGTTTCCAAGGATAACGACAGGCGATGACAGCTGGAAAGGCCCAATTATGAAGGATGAAGAAGGCACCATGGGATGGTAATGGCAGCGGTTAGATATGGAAGTGAGGTCCATGGCCTCACTGAGAGGGTAATTAGAGCGGTTTAGACAGGGAAATGAGGTCAGGGCTACGGCAGGTAATTATGAAGTGTAAAATGGAAAGTGAGGATGGGGGGGTTAAGGAGGATTAACCTCATTGGTAAGGAATATAATGACGGACAGAAAAAAAAATATTCCTTATAGGGAAATAGTCCAGAAAGGAGTGATCCAAAATGGATTAACACCAATTTAAAAACACAACATTGGAGTTTAAAGGAAACATTTATTTAAGGTCATGGCAGGATTGGTAAACCAAAGAACAGTATAACATGTATGGCAAGGACAGTGAAGAAATTAACTCGAGTGCTAAGAACAATCTATGAGATTAAAGTAGCAGGAACAGGCGAAAAGGGGACCCAAAAGGGTTCTATCAGTATATAAAACAAAAGACAAGGGAATTCGTTGGGCCGTTAAGGTCAGGACAGGATTGAGGCTTAAATTACGATGAGAATATGTGTAAGAGCTAAATGATTATTTCTTAAGTGTTTTACGGAGGAGGATACACAGACGATACTGATAGTGAACAGGTGTTCAAAGAAGCAGCTGAGGAGGAAAATCAAAGATATTGTGTGATAAATAGGGAAATGGTGGAAGAGGGTATAGAATTAAAAAGAAAATTTTTAAATCGCCAGGACCAAGTGAAGTGTATCCCAACTTCATGAAAGGAATGCAAAAGGAGGTTGTTAGTGAGTCGTGATTTGCAATTTTTAGGAAAATCGGTTGAGACTAGGCGATTGTGTCATATTGTGGAGGAAAGGAAATGTTGTCCCATATTTAAAACGGAGACAGAGGACTAAAGGCAAATTATCGACCCGTAAGTGTAAATCAGTGCTTGGGTAAAGTATTGGAATCTATTCATTGCACAGAAACATTAGAGAGCACTTAGATAAACATAGTTTGATCAATGATTCACAACATGGATTCACCAAGGGTAGGTCATGTCTCACCAATTTATTGAGTTTGTATAGGAAAGTTATGAGACGGCAGATAATGATAAGGACTATGATATAATATATCTGGACTTTAGTAAGGCATTGACAAAGTACCACACGAGCAACTCTTAAATAAGGTTAGGGCTCATGGAATAGATGGGAAGGTTCTTCATGGATCAGAGGTTCGCTAAGTAATAGGCAACAAAGGGTTACAAATAATGGTTCCAAATCTGAATGGGGACTGGTGACAAGTGGAGTTCCACAAGGGTCTGTTTTGGGTCCATTACTATTTTGATTTACATCAACGACTTGGATAGTGGGATTAGCAGTGATATCAGCAAGTTTGCTGATGATACAAAGTTAGGTTTGGGAAAAAATTGGATCACAGTCTGATTTTAAACTATTCCCAGGGAGCTTAGATAAAATTAAACCCGAGTTCCCCGGGTAAGATGGCAGATAAATTTAATTGGGGGATAAAATTGCAGCGTTTTTGTTTGTTGGGAAAAAAAAAAAAAACCCGGGTTTAAATAGATACACCTAAGCAAATTTTTTGTTTTAAAAAGATCGGGAAGGTTTAAAAGATTTGGAGTGGGGGTTTTTTTGGGCCCAAAGACCCCCCGCCCCTGGGGAAAACAATTTTTTTTGAGGCCAGGAGATGATTTTAATTTTAGAGTATTGGATTAAAAATTAAACCAGAAGTTTTAAAAAAATTTAAAATTTGCGGAAGTTTTTTTTTTAAAACCCTTTTTTTCCCTGGCCCTAAGAAAGGCCTCACCAAAACTAGGGGGGGTTTCCCATTTTTTGGTCCCCCCCAAATTTTTTCCCGGGGGAAAGGATATAGTTTTTTAAAAAAAACAGTGCAGGGGAAATTTGGCCCAAAAAAGATAAAAGGGAGGGGGGTAAACTTTAGCTATGAAAGGGAGTTGAAGTTATTAAAATTAAAACCACCCCGGGGAGAGAAAAAGTAAGGGCGATCTGATAAAAGGGTTTTTAAAGGGAATAAAAAGGGATTTAATAAAGGAGAGGTGGAAAATTTTCCTTACGGCTTTTAACCACGGTTAAAAAAACCAAGAAGTAACGGAAAAACTTCAAGGGTGGGGAAAAAAAGCGTAGAATTAAAAAGGAAAATAGGGGGAAAAAACTGGTTCCCCAAATTTGGGTGGGAATGAAGGAATGGTCTCAGAGGAACAGGTAGTTAGTGCGGAGCCTTAAAGGAGGTTTTAAACCCCCCTCTTCATGGCCAGATATCAAATTCATGGGCTCCCCCCTGTGCGGCCCCATTTTTAAATTTAAAATTTAAAAAATTAATTACTGACATTTTTTTAAAGGGCCTAAAATGAAAAAGGGATCCCCTTTTTCCATACCAAAAAATCTATGTTTGGGTTTTGGGGGGAAAGGGTTACCGGGCTAATTTGAAGAGTTCCCGGCAAAGTGAAAGGGCAACGGGGCCCTTTGACCTTTGCTGCCAGACGCAAAAAGAAAACAAATTAAACTCAACATAATCCAGCCTATTTGGTACAAAAAATGCTTCATTCAGGGCATTCATTAATTCATTCTACTTTTTTTTTATACCCAAACAAGAATATTTTGAGTATTTTGGGACTAATTTAGCCTCGCCATTTAAAAGTAGAGGGCCCGGCACCCCTTTTCAACACTTTCGTACTGTACCCGCTTGACCTTATTGGTCACACTAAAAAAAGAAAAAAGAAAGAAAAAGGGGTTTTTTCTATTATTATGCAACCTTGGGACCCCGGTTGAAAATACAAGCCATAAAAAAGAATATTTACCCTTTAATATCTTTGAGCGCGAAATTTTTTTAAATACAAAAAACCCAAAAATGTCCCAAAGCCGCATTTTAAACCCCTTTAAAAATAGCTGAGGGGCCCCCGGTATTTGTCCCAGCCGCAGTGAAGGGGTTAAAGGGGGGGGACCCTGGATGGGGTTCATGGATGGGGAAAAAAAGGTGGAGGGTAGGTAGTGTTAGGCGAAAAGGAGTTTCCCAAAAGTGTGGGCCCTTTTCCCGGGGGCCGTTTTGTGTAGCTTCCTTATTTTTCTTTAGTTTTTAAACAAAAAAAACAAACAAAGACAAAACCCCAAATAGTATTATTCCCCCTTTCACCCCCTTTTCGTAAAGGAAAGGGGTTTGGGATGGTGGGCCTGGAGGTTAAATTTTTGAGGGCGTGAGGGTTTGGGGCCCCCTCCCCCCCGTGGGGGCCCCGGGGGAAAATTTTTTGGGTTTAAAAATATTTGGGGAATATGTCAGTAGGGGCTTCACTGCACCCCATGGGGATGACCGTGGAGGCCCAGCCCGGGCAAATGTAAAACCGGGCCCCTTTTAAAATTTTTTGGGTAACTAAAATTTTGAAACCGGCTAGACCCCCAAGAACACCAGGTGAAGCACCCACCCTTGCAGAAAGAAGAACAGACTATCGAAAACGGGAAAGGAACTCCCCCGATTTGGGATTTCAAGCCAGTACAAAAAAATCCATTCTGCAAGCTTCCTATGAGGAGGCTTTACCAGTGCATCGGGGGAGAAGGTTTTTGTTTTTTCCCCCCGGGAAAAACCTGGTTAAGTGGTTCGGATGGTAAAAAAACTGGTTCCTTTTGAAACAGAAGGGGACCCAAGAAGATGAAAACAAGGGCCCCTTTCAACATATCAGCGGGGAAAAATTTCAGATTTTGAGTAAATGTTTCCCACAAAATTTGGGGGCCAGATTGTTCAGGGAGTTTGGGGCAGGGCCCCCCACATCAGTCCCAGTTTGGTGAATCAATTGAGGTTTTTTTTCCCAAAATGAGTCAAAAAGATTTTTTTTATTTTCCGGTACATCAAGGATTTTGGGTTTTAAATTTAAAAATGAATTTTTCCCCTTCTTCTTTTTTTTGGTGGGATTGGGAAACGATGACCAAAAACCCAAAGGGGGTAAATTTTGACTCCCTTTGGGCCCGGTTGGAAAAAGATTTTAGATTTAAGGGGGGGAAAAAGGGATGGTTTGGTTTTGCCCCCAAGATGGGGTTTCCCCAGCCATGATAAAAAGGGAAAAGGTCCCGGCCCTTTTCTGATTTGGTAACGGGAGGGGGACCAGTTATAATCATGAAGCACCGTGGGGTTTTCCCAAATTTCAAACTTTGGGGCAAAGCTTTTTCCGCCTAACCCCAAAGAAGTTTTTTTAAAACTGTCTGGTTCAAAATTGTGGAATTTTTATCCCGGGGGGTTTGTTCCCTTAAAACAAAAAGAGTTTTTCAAGAAACTTTGTGGGGAGATTTGGGAAGTTAACCCCCAAGTCCTTCTCTTCCAAAATAGAAAATGCGGTGGATCTCACGTGTTGGAAAAAACCCCCCACTCGTATTTGCAAAAGCCCTTTAAAAAAAAGAGATTTTCAATATTTCTTTCCGAGGAGGGATCCCAAAAAAGGGTTTCCGGGGGGGAAAAAATTTTTTGGGAAAAAAAAGGGGCGAAATGTTATCCTTCTTCCCTTTTTGAAAAGACATTTTAGCCCTTTTGAATGAAACTCAAATTGTCCATGCAAGGCACGTTTTCTAAAAAAGTTGTTTTTTGCCCAAAAAAAGGGTTTGAAAAACCTTTAAAAAAGGGAAGGCTCCCCACTCTGGAATCGTCGGGGAAACCAAAAGGGGGGAATGTGGGAAGCTTGCCTTTTTCCAGACAAAAAATTTTGGGGGAAACAGTCCCAGCTTGTAGAAAAATTTTTCCCCACCTCTCGCACCTTGAGACCACAATGACAAAGAAAATTTCCCAAGGGGGTCCCTACATTCCAGAATGGATTTTGCAGCCCTTCCGGCAGACTGAGTGATGCTGACAAACCCGAAGGAGGGAGCTTATTTAAACTGCATGTGAACCCGGGATTGGGGCAGAAAAAATTTCCGTACATTACCATTGTCGGCTTCTGGTGTGATTTTTGGGGGTAGGGGCACCCTGGACCCGGCGAGGGGGAAACGCTGGAAAAATGATCATTCCATTTCCAAATACCTATTCCCCCTTGTTTAAAAGGGGATTCGATCTCCCCTCTTGTTTTCCCGTCAAAAAAAAATTTTTCCCGGAACTGCCTTCAAGGTGGGCCCCTCCAGACATGAGGGTGGCTCTGACCAAACCCCGTAGCCCCAATTTCAGAAAA
This sequence comes from Chionoecetes opilio, assembly GCA_016584305.1. Classification (NCBI taxonomy): domain Eukaryota; kingdom Metazoa; phylum Arthropoda; class Malacostraca; order Decapoda; family Majidae; genus Chionoecetes; species Chionoecetes opilio. Next base: position 30,168 of record JACEEZ010021391.1, on the reverse strand, counting down.
AAAGTGGAACCCTAAAGGGAACAAACAAAAAACACATTGATGAGTTTTTTGTTTTAAATTTCCCTGCTGTCTATGCTTGAGTGAGTTTTCCAGCCTCTTTACTTTTGTTTGTACCTATAGTATTGGCATCTTGGGTGTTTTATTTTTGGGAATCAAAAAATATATAATCAAGCAACTGTGGGACTTTGAAAACCAGATGTTAGCCAGACTTGGGGGTGCGGGACTGCCAGACCCTGATACAGGGGGCTGAGGTCGGAAAAGGTTTAAGAACCTGGTTTAATATTCCACTTAATAATTTCAAAATTAACAAAAAGTGGACTAACTTCGATACAAAGCAATGCGTACCAAAACTGAATTGCCACAGTGGTAGGAATTAAATTTTCCATGCCGAGATCTGCCACTGATTGAAACGTCATTCTTCACACTTAAAACGCCATCAAATTAGTCATTAAAGTAGGTAGACACAAGGGCGGTAGAAATAAAGCGTTAAAATATGGTGTTCTGTCAAGTCAAGTGGTGTGTGAGTTAACCATTGTTCCACCACCACCGCCACCCGTACCACTACCACTACAACCACCACCACCACCACCACACCACCACCCCACCACCACCACCACCAAAAACCAACACCACCACCACCACCGCCAGCACCACCACCACCACCACACCACACCGCAGGAAACACCGCCATGAAATTTCATGGAGCGCGCGTTTTTTTTTTTTTTTTTTTTTTTTTTTTGTTGTGTGTGTGTCTGTGTGTGTGTTTTCCTCCTCTCCTCTTCCTTTTTGGCGCTAAGTTGGTGTCTGGAGGAAAGGAAGTGGCAAGAGAAAGAGAGGAAAGGAGGGAGATAGAAGAAAGACACGATTAAAAATCTGAGGGGGAAGGGAGGAAAAAGCAGAGGAGGATACATTTCTGCAGCGGAAGATGAGGAGCGGGAGGAAAAGTGGGAAGAAAGAAGGAGGATTAAGAGAGGGGAGAAGTGCGAGGGGACACATACCACTTACACGATGAAAAAAAAAAAGGTGGATAAGGGCATTTCTCTCTCTCTCTTCCCCTTCTTCTCCCCTTCCCCTTCTTCTTCCTCTCCTCCGCTCTCTCCTCTTCTCTCTCTCCCTTCCTCCTCTCTCTCTCTCTCTCTCTCTCCTCTTCTCTCTCTCTCTCCTCTCCCCCCTCCCCCCCCCTCTTTCTCTCTTCTCCTTTCTCTCTTATCTCTCTCTCTCCTTCTCCTATTTTCTCTCTTCTCTCTCTTCCTCTCTCTCTCTCTCTCTCTTTTCCCCTTTTTCTCTCTCTCTTCTCTCTTTTCTCTTTCTCTTTCTCTCTCTCTCTCTCTCTCTCTCCTCTCTCTCTCTCTCTTTTCTCTCTCTCCTCTCTCCTCTCTTCTCTCTCTCTCTCTCTCTCTCTCTCCTTCTTCTCCCCTCTCCCTCTCTCTTCTCTCTCTGATCTCAAGCCCAGAGGGACATCGCAGCCCCTTTTCAAAACAAACTTTTTTTCTCATTTAATGCAACAAGGCTCCCTGAAGGGGGAAATTTGAGAAATATCAAGATTAGGAGAGAGAAAAGAGAGAGAGGAGAGAGAAGGGGAGAGAGAAGAGAGAGAGAAAGAGAAGAAAAGGAGAAGAGAGAGGGAGAGAGAGAGAGAGAGGAGAGAGAGAGAGAGAGAGGAGAAAAGAGAGGAGAGAGGGGAGAGAGACAAAAGGGGAGAGAGAAAAAGAGAGAGAAAAGGGGAGGAGAGAGAGAAGAGAGAGAGGAGAGAGAAGAAGAGAGAGAAGAGAGAGAGAGAGAGAGAGAGAAGAGAGAGAGAGAGAGAGAAGAGAGAGAGGAGAGAAGAGAGGGGAAAAGGGAAGGAGAAAATGAGGAGAGAAAGAGAGGGAGGGGGAGAAGAGAGGGGGGGGAGAGAGAGAGAGAGAGAGAGAGAGAGAGAGAGAGAGAGAGGGGAGAGAGGGAGAGAAGCGATAGGAGAAGAGAGAGAGAGAGGTTCTTTTGGGGAAAGGAGCTTTCCCCCCGGCGACTTAACCACAAGTAGCCCTTTCCCCAAACCCTCCCCTTCCCCCCAAGAAAACCTAACCCACCCAAAAAACCTGCAAACCCAAAAACCCCATGATTAGCCCTGGCTTGGTTTTCAGTGTAGGAGAGTGCGACAAAAAGGGCGGGCCTGGCTGCGGAAAAAGCCCCACCCCTCCCAATCAAAAAAACTCGGCCAAAAAAAGCCTAAAGCCCATGTGCCAGGTCCAATAGCAGGCCATAAAAGGGGGAGAGAGGATTTAAAGGGCCCAAGTACAGCGGCCAGTCAGTAAAGCAGAAAGGAGGGGGTGTGGAAGAAGCAGCAGCAAGGCCTCTTTGCTGACAACACCATTCCGCCGCTCAACAGACCAAACGGGTCATGGCTGTCCGCGAAAAGGGGCCCAAGGCTGAGCTGTTGGCAGCTCATTTTTCTTTTAAGAAGTCGGGTGCCAGACCCCTCATGTGAGCGCCCAGAGATACCATCCCTCACCAGGACCTCTCTGGGAGAGTCTCGCATTTAACAGTAAGGAAGTAAAAATCAGCTGCGGCAAATAGATCCCAAGAAGGCGCTTGGGCCCGACAACATCAGCCCTACCTACTAAAGGATGTGCTGCCCAGCTCGTCCACCACTCACCATAATCTTCAACAAACATCCTTTCCTCGTGCAAGTGGCCCACGCAATGGAAAGATGCAAGAGTGGTGGTACCACAAAAAAAACAGCAAAGGGGACCTAAAGAACTACCGCCCAATTTCGACCCCTCACCACTTTTGGGGAAAATCCTGGAGTCCCTCATAAACCGCCAAGATCAACACCTTCTTTGGACGCCCACCAAGTCCTCAACTACAAGCAATTTGGTTTCAGGCAGGGAAGGTCAGCTGCAGACCTGCCCCTCCTTCAGTCTGCTTCTTGGAACACTCGTTTGATAGAGGAATGGACACATTTGTCGGGGCTATGGACATCACCGGGGAGTCTTTGACAGGGTGTGGCCCCGAGGCCCTCGTGCCTAGCTGAGGATCCAGGGGGCGCGCGGCGCCCTACTGCAGCTCATCCAGGACTACCTCCAAGATAGGACCTTAGGGTGGTGGGTCAAACGGCCCCACTTCCAGCCAGCAACCCATCCCCCGCCAGCATCCCGCAGGGCAGCGTACTCGGGCCTCTTCTGTGGAATGTCTATTTCAATGGGAAAATTTTCCAGTCATTCTGAGGCCCAGGCTACGCTGATGGGCTGCACCCTTGCTTTCCCCTGCGAAAAGACGTGACTGGCAGGACACGGTGTGCCGCACAACTGGCATTGGACAACATCGTCACCTGGAGTAGTCGATGGCAGGTCAGCCTGGCCCCTGACAAACCCAGGCTCTGCTTATCCTCCTGCAGGCAAAAACATCGCCAACCTGCCTGCTCCGGACATACGGCTTGAGGGCAGATCACTCCACCTTGAGAGATCCATCTCCATCCTTGGGGTGGAGTTTGACGCGGGACTGACCTTCACCGTCATGCCAGGAGAGTTGCTAAAAACTCCCGGGCCCGGAGACTCAGTTGTGTCCGGCATATCTCCACCTTCTAGATGCCAAGGGCGTTTAGGTCCTGTACAAGGCTCAGGTACGTCCCCTAATGGAATATTCCCCCCTAGCATGGTCTTCCTGCCCGCCCTCTTACCTGGCCACACTAGACCGCGTCCCGAGAAGAGTCCAGCGACTGGTTAACGACAAAAAGTCCCCCCCAAGCGCCTGACTCCTTCCAACCCCTCCGGAGCGCAGGGATGTGGGGTTGGTTTATGTGTCATGGACAAGGCACTAAATTTCCCCACGCCCCACCTGGCAGCCATCAAGCTCCCAAGGCCCCCGCCGCCCATTCACTCCACCCGTGTCGCCCACACAGACAGGAGCAAATGACTGTGCTTCTCCAGGACAGAGCACCACCTACGTTTTTCTTACCCCGCTACGGCCGTCTTTTGGGGCCAGTTAGTTCACCAAACGACCTCCACCACCACGCCTCGCTACCAGACTTTAAGCGGGGGTTGAGCAGATGGTTGATGGCCTAAATTATATAAACATAAAAGTCTGTATATATTATATGTAGCTATAGATAGCTCTAGATAAAACCAGGAGCTTTAGCTCTAATAATTCCAAATGTATGTAAAGTTTTAAATATAAAAAAAAAAGAAAAAAAAAAGGATAGACTTTGACTTTGACTTTTTATTGGCCTTTGTAACATATAGAATATTTTTATACAGGATTGTATATGAAGCCCAGGCTCCTGTTCCAGCTGAAGCCTTTTTACAGACCTAAATCGCCTATAAATTCTAGCCAAGCGGACGGGGAGCTTAAGGCACGACTTACGGCAGAAAATTATTGCTAAGACAGAAATAAAGGTACATATTTGATACTTATAGGACAAACAGGACATACACGTGCAGGTCTTTGTAAAGAAGAAAATAAAAAAACACATGTATAATTGTATATGACTATACATACAAATTGAGGCAGCCTGGGGTTAATCCCTTACAGGGGTCTGCGCCATGGCACTGTTGAAGCAGTAAGGCCAATCCCTGACATAGAGAGGTTGGGGGGGGGTGGGGGGGGTGGCAACCCCTCCCTCTAAAAAACCAAATCTAGCCCTAACATTTAAGAGGTAGAGACGGGGGCGGTTAATCGCGCCCCCGACCCGGTTTTGCCGGGGGCCCGACCATGCAGACACCCCAATGGCCGACGCAGGGGAGGGGTCTGCCTATGGACGAGTGCGGGGCAAGGCCCTCGGGAATCCCCGCACTTCTAAATCAAGTGATAGGGCCCCTTAGGTAACTTTTTCTTATAGGGGTGCCGAGGGCGGTGCAGAAGCGGCGCCTGCCCGTCGAACTCACTCCTGGATCACCTGCGGAGGGTTCTTCGTGTGGGCTCGTGGAACGTTGAGCCTCTCAGACGATTCATCGACTACCTCTCCATCGGGGCGAGCCTCAGTAGGCTGAGGAGGATAATGGGACTCTCTGAGACGAAGGAGCCTGGCATTGCGAGACTAGCAGTGCGGGGTTACACCTACTACTGGTCCGGCATGAGCAAATGGTCACCGTGTACTATTAGTACACGGTGCCGTAACTATAGGCATCCCAGCAAACGCAGCCGTCAGTTGTTGGGTTATCCGTTGATGAGCGTATAAGCGGGTGAGGATGAAACACACTTCTGGGTTTCATGGCTCTGTTTGCAGTGTACGCTCCCTACCGAGATGGAAAACTGAAGAGAAGGAGATGTTCTACGCGCCAAAATCGACCTGTTTTAGACAGTGTCTCCTAGGGACGCATCATTGTCTTGGGGCGACTTCAATGTTCTAGCTGGCACTGTGAGAGATGGCTACGAGTTTATAGGTTGGCCCATGGCTCCTGTACCAGAAACAACCAACAGTTCTCTGTCTGAACTTTGTAAGATCCAGAAGGTGAGAATTGCAGGTTCTTGGTATCAGAGGCCAGAGCTGCACCGCGGACATGGTATAGTAATGCGGAGGGTACCTAAGGAGATGGACCACATCTCGTTAGCACGCGTTGGAGGACCTCAAGAAACTGCAGGATTTACGGAGTGCTGAGTTCTTGGAACATATCACCAGACTTGTTGTTGCTACACTTAAGCTTCTATGTTAAGTCCAGAAGAATCTCACGAGGTAAACATACTGTGTTCATCTTGAGAAACTGAAGGGACTTGACAGTTCATGAGTATCACGATGGTGGCAGTCTCCAAATTCGGTTGATGTGCTCGGTTGCCTCTCGGTGACCCTGTAGAACTGTGGGATACCTCAAAACGTGAAACTCTACCAGGCTGCCAAGGAGTGTATGGGGAGCGCCCAAGGTCATGGCGTGGTTTTTTTCCGACGGAGACGCTGGAGAAGAAAAAACGAGGAGAGTCGCGCTGCCAGCTGGCTGGAACGGGACCAGCACAGGGCTCGTCACGCTGGACTAGAACCCTCCTGAGGAGAGACAAGAAGAGGTATGTCAGGAGTCTCGCTGAGGATGGTCGAGGCGTCATTTTTGAACTCTAATGACCTCCGGCCCCGCCACCGAGCCCCCGAGAAGCTCCGTTCCAAGTCTCCTTCTCGGGCGACGGCTATTCGAACAGCATTATGGGCGCCTCGTGTCGGGACGTGGATGGGGCAGATGGCTGTGGGCTGAGTACTAGGGCAGTTGTTCACGGTGGACCCGCCAACTGAGCAGCTTCTAAACACTGGGTTACAGGCAGTGGATGCCGACCTCCATGACGAAACCCGCATCCTCTCTTGACGAAGTCATAGAGGCTGTAGCAAAAGTTGAGGGGGTGGGACAGGCAGCTGGTGTTTGTAATAATCAGTGCGGAGAGCTCCTAAAAGCTGGGGGGAGTGAGGCCATGATCCGCGTGGTTGCATGCTGTCCTGACTGCGTGCTGGCAATCAGTACCATCCTCCTGACTGGGAAAAAGGGGCTGTCGTCCCTATCTGGAAAAGGGAAAGGGGACCGTCATGGATGCAACATTACCGCGGCATTACACTGCTCAGCGTACCCAGGAAGGTGCTTGCCCAATCTACTGCTGACACGGATTCGCAGTCTCTGGTGAAGCATCAGAGACCTTCAGCAATCTGGGTTCACGCCTGGTAAGTCAACAACGGACCGTATTATCCTTAGCGCTTCGTGTCCGGTGAGGAACGCCGACGTGAGTTCGACAAGGGATGCTTGCATGCAGCCTATGTGATCTCAAGAAGGCGTTTGGACTCAGTGCGTCGTGAGTCACTGGGATCTTTGCGACTTCGCGGGATCATGCAAGGAACTATTGGTTTGATAACTGGTCTGCATTCTAGGACTCGAGTGCTGTGAAGTGGGGGAGGTGTATCCAGCTGCTTTCCTGTGAATACGGAGTGAGGCAAGGTTTGCTGCGTCCTGGCCCCATCACTTTCAACGCTTGGCATGGAATGGGTATTGGACAAGGTTGTAGATCAAAGTGATTGTGGAGATCCATCATGCCAACACCAAGATCACTGATTTCGTTTTTTGCCGTGCAATGATGCAGTAATCTTGCTGAGTCGCGGGAGGTCCTGGTGATGGCTCTCGAGGCGCTGCACGAGGAGACAAACCCTTGGGACTTGAGTCTTCCTGGTCAAGACAAGTCCAATGTGTTTGGAGAGACTTACTAGATGAAGCAGTACAGTCTGTTCATGCGGGTGGCGAGGGATATTGAGATCTTGGAAAGTTTTACATACTTGGTAGCATGCAGTCAATAATGACGGCGGGTCACGTCAAGAAGTCTTACGGGGATTGGCATAGCACACGGGGTATGGACTCGCTCAGCGGAGTTTGGCATTGCGGTACCTATGCAGAAGTACAACGATCCAGCTCTTCAAGTCGCTTCGTGGTCCCTGTATTACTCTATGGTGTGAGACATGGACACTATAGGCTTGAGAGACGAATCAATGCCTTTGGTAATAAGGGTATTCGCAGAATCATGGGGTATCGCTGAGGATGATTACGTACAAATCAGCGATTGAACCGTAGAGACTGAATCCGAGGCCTATTACCTGCATAGTCGTGCAGCGCCAACTTCGGCTATATGGGCGTTGTGGCACGCTAACCTGAAAACCGATCCGTCCCATGGGTTGTATCTGTAAGAGACAATTCCACCGTGGAGGGAGGCCAAAGGGGGCGCCCACAAGGCTCTTGGCTGGCGGCAAGTTGATGTGTCTTGTCGAGAGCTGACTGGTATGGGAAAGGAGCCTGCATGGGAAACTCGCGCGTGGTGACCCCTGGGGTGGCGTCGTGCAGGGTGGGCGAGGCGACGCGCCCCCCGGCGTATGGCCCAATGATGATTGATATACCTACATACCACGTTTATTTATACATTTGAAGACACACGTTGTTACCAATTTACCACGTACATTATATAACCACAGCATATACATTATGCACAAAATGCATAATACAGTAAACACACGCACACATGACATGTTCATATACATACACACTACACCATACACATTATAAATACATAGACACACATATACAACATACATATAAACATATACCATACACACATAATATACACATATACCTACACAGTAGCACATTACATGCATATACACACACATACAACAAATATATGAACACAATATATGCCCATATACACATGCACAAACATTTGCAGATGTGCCTATGGGGCCCATGCCATATAATATCAGTAAATAAATATATGTGAAAATAGAAGGAGTTTAAACAAAAGCAAATATAGTTTTAATTTCGCTGGTATCCTATTTATCAAATGTGTTTAGCCATTAATGAAAGAAGACATAAGGGCATTTCTGCGTTTTCTGGTAAATCATTTACAGTATCTTGAACCCCCTTTGTACCAATGTTTTGTTGGGCATGTGTGTCTGCACCGTGGGATTCTTAGGTAAAAGGGTCTGATGCCCGTCATTCATGTCCTATGTACTAATTGTACATATTGTACAATTGAATTGTCAGAGTATGAAATAGAGTCAGTAAGTCATATTTTGATCTGTAGAAAACATATCCTGATATTTCTTTTGAGCAAGAAAAAGTGATCAATGTATACAGGTCTTGTAGGCTCCGCCCCAGTTAGTTGCGCAATATAAATAAAGTGGATATATTAACGATATAACTCTTTAACGCATGCAGTTTGGTAATACAATTGCTTATTGAATAAAATCCCTGTTAGCTGGAAAACTATAGTACTTAGGTCACTATATGAGATTTCCATACTAATTACAGTCTATATTATCCCATAGAAGAAACTGAATTCATGAACTTGTATATTTAAGGAGAATTTTTCCATTATAGTGTTAATATGAGAGAGGAGATGAGATGAGAGAGAGAGGAAGAGGAGGAGAGGAGAGAGAGAGGAGAGAAGACGAAGACGAGAGAGAGAGGAGAGAGGAGGAGAGAGGAGAGAGACGGAGAGAGCGAGAGAGAGAGGAGAGATGAGACGAGAGAGAGAGAGAGGAGAGAGATGAGAGAGAGAGGGAGGAGCGAGAGAGAGAGAGAGAGACCGAGAGAGAGAGAGAGAGGAGAGAGACGAGAGAGAGGAGAGGAGAGAGGAGGAGAGAGAGAGAGAGAGAGAGAGAGAGAGAGAGAGAGAGAGAGGAGGAGGAGGAGGGAGATGATGGAGGGGATGAGAGAGAGGAGAGAGAGAGCCCAGCGATCTGGTTAGCATAAACGTCCCCACCACGCGCGGTTCCTTCCAACCCCTACAGGAGCGCAGGGATGTGGCATGTCTGATGTCATGCACAGGCACTAACTCTCCACACGCCCCACCTGGAAGCCATCTAGCTCCAGGGCCCCCGCCGCCCCTTCAATCCACCTGTGTCGCCCCCACACCAGACAGGAGCAAGTGACTATGCCTGTATCCAGGGACAGAGCACCACTTACGTTCCTCTTACCCGCTACGGCCGTCTGTGGAAACCGGTTAGTTCACCAAACCGACCACCACCACCACGATTCGCTACAAGACTTTAAGCGGGGGGGAACAGCTAGTTGATGGCCTAAAATTATTATTAAATATAAAAAATGTCTTTCATATATATATGAAGCTTTATAGATAGCTCTAGGTAAAAAACCTAGAGTTTAAGCTCTAATTAACACAAATGTACTGAGTTAAATAAAAAAAGAAGAAAAAGAGAGCGAGAGAGAGCGCGAGAGACGAGAGAGGAGATGAGAGAGAGAGAGAGACGAGAGAGAGGGAGAGAGGAGAGAGAGAGAGAGGAGAGATGAGAGAGAGAGAGAGAGAGAGCGAGATCGAGAAGAGAGAGAGAGAGAGAGAGACGTAGAGAGGAGAGCAAGAGAAGAAGAGAGGAGAGAGAGAGAGAGAAAAAAAAAAGAGAGAGAGAGAGAGAGAGAGAGAGAGAGAGAGGAGAGATGTGAGAGAGGAGAGAGAGAGAGAGAGGAAGTGGACGAGAGAGAAGAGAGAGAGGAGAGAGAGAGAGATGAGAGAGAGAGAGAGACGAGAGAGAGAGAGAGAGAAGAGAGAGAGAAGAGAGAGAGAGGAGAGAGAGAGAGAGAGAGAAAGAAAAGAGAAGAGAGAGAGAGAGAGAGAGAGAGAGACGAGAGAGAGAGAGAGGGAGAGAGAGAGAGAGAGACGGAGAGAGAGAGAGGAGAGAGAGAGAGAGAGACGAGATCGAGGACGAGAGAGAGAGGAGAGATGGAGAGAGGAGAGACGAGACGACAGAGATGAGAGAGCGATGAGAGAGAATTGAGAGAGAGAGAGAGACAGTCTTTTCTACCTTTTTGTGATCGTGTAATACGTGAGGAAAACTAAAAAATAAAGAAGGAAATACAGAATAAACAAGTGGACACATATGAAAGAATGAATAAAAAAGATAAAGCAAGAAAAAAAAGAAACTGAGAATTAAAGAGGTGAAAGAAAAAACCGTAATGTAGAAAAATCAATAAAAAACAGAAACAAAATACTCATAGTAGAAGTGCAAAACAACAACGTGCAAGAAAAAAAATATAACAAATATGGAATTAGAAAAAAAAAAAAAAAAAAAAAAAAATATATATACTATATATTATATATGTATAAATAGACACGTCACAATAGGTTCAATAACATTTAAAATCCTAAAAAGAATATATAGAAAATCAAAATTTGAACTGTCAGCTTTGAAGTGCGCGGGAAACACTATTAAAGCTGCCCGTTAATGACCTCAAGCAGAACTCACGATCCTTTGTGACATATGAAAGCCCCCAATGGGCAGTGAGGCGGCCTCTATTTTATTATGTCAGTCTGTATGTCTGTCTGTTGCTTAACTGGTTTGGTCTGTTCTTCAGCTGTCGGTCTGTGGCAACTGTCTGTTTTCCTTGTCTGTCGTATGTTTGTAGGTCTGTATGTTCCAAACTGTTTGTCTGTCTGTCGCTGTCCAACTCTATATCTGTTCAACCAAACTGTTGATGTTCAAATTGATGTCTGTTCAGTTGTCTGTCTGTCAAATGTATCTCTGGTCAACTATATTTTGTTTGTCTGTATGACTGTTTCATTTGTCTGCCTGTATGTCTGTTAAACTGTCTGTTGTCTGTCTGCTTCTGTCTTTCTGTCTGCTGTCTGTGTCTGTATTATGGATGTAAGTATGTATGTCTGTCGTATATCTCTCCCTCTCTATTGTAATCAATACTTGTCGTCAACAAAAATATTAGAATAACAAAGAGAAGTCGAAATATACTAAATAAATCCCTCTACTCTACTTAAGTTCAGGTAATGACCCTCTGTAAGGTAATATAAACCACCACTCTGTGTCTTGTTCAACACTTTCAATGTATTCATATTAACACATCAGCTTCCTTTTTTACCTGCTCGTACCTTTGCTTGATTAGACATTGCGAAACAACTTGTCTTTGGATGTTCTTAGTGTATAGGAGTAGTTTCGATACCTTGATGAAGACGCTACAGCTGAATGTTAGTCAGAATGTAAATCACGTAATGGAACTGACACTGCCGTAGTGAATATTATATCCTTTATGAATGTATGCAGACATGTTAACAGAAACATGGTTGGAGATGACAGGAAAGGTATTATCCGGAGGTCGAAGGATTAGAGGCGGTATAAGTATTTCACACGGACAAGTTAGGGCAGGCGAGATGGAGGAGTTGGATTTATGCAAGAGATACTATTGCAGGTTGTGTGAATAATGTTAAAAAAATAGATGACTGCATAGAGTCTAAAGGGTAGAGTAGTAGAGGTTTACGGGAGGGAGCTGAGAAAATGGTTTTGGTGTCTGTAGGTAATTAGGCGCCAAAACTTACGTAAAGGGGATTCAGGCTCCTATATGGCAAGCAATAAACGAGGCTTGAATTATAAATCGACTAGCGTGGTTAGGGAGATTTTAATCTTAGGGAATATAGACGGGATTAAATTAAAGAGACAACAACGCAGATTAATTGTTAAATATAATCCAGGATAACTTCCTAAGCCAGGCAATCAAGGAGCCTAACTAGAGGAGATAATATTCTAGATTTATTTCATGACAAACGGAAGATTTAGTTACAGAGGTGGAGCTGTGGAAGTTAGCTAACAGCGGACCATTAATGCAATTCAGATTTGCTTAAAATGGGAAGTTGGAAAAATAAGTGTTCAATAAACAGAGCGTTACCAAATTTCAGAAAGGCCAATTATGCAGGATTAAGGAAGACACCACCGGAGGGGATTGAATAGGGTATGGATGGATGGAGGAAATTTCCAAGGTCTAGGGTGGTGACACAGTTGGAAAGGCCAATTATGAAGGATTATGAAGGACACCGGAGGGTGATTAACGTGGTGGGTGGATAGGGGGTAAGGAGTGTTCTAAGGTCAGCGCAGCGGCAGTTGGAAAGACTAATTATGCAGGATATTAGAAAGACATCTGGAATGATTAACGGGGGTAGTAGGATAAAGGAATGTTTCAAGGTCAGGTGGATAAAGTGGAGGTGAGGTAGGGGCGGAGGGGGATTATTACATATTTGTAAGTAAATTTAAAGAAGGAAAGAAAAAAATATTCCCTATAGGCGATAAGGATCAAGGAAGAGTGACCCGAAAAATGGATGAATCACTAGTTTGAAATCACAGCATTGGAGTAAAAAAAACCATGTATTTAAGGTTCATGGCTGGACAGGTGAGCAAAGAACAGTATAAAGTGATGGCGAGGACACTGAAGAGATATAGGGCCGTACTTTGAAAATCTTTCGCCAGTGCTGGCGAAAGCGAACGCTAGGCGCTCGGGATTATTACTTATAAACGCCACGAAGCGCTCCGCAGGGCGCTGCTCCGCCAGGGCTGGGTAGGAGAAGTATTGGAATAGCCTGGCGAAACGTGAGCCCCTTGTGGAGACTCTCTAGCATGTGGAGCGATCAACATTTTTTACATCAGTTTATACGTTGTACAATATTATAAGCATATCATGAGATAGAAAACCTTATTGCGATGGTAAATATGTGTATCGGCAAGTTTTTTCATGGAAAAATAAGTCATATCTATTATTTTCAACACACCATCGAGGTTACAGCGCAGGAAGACAGGCACTAGACACTCCCACCACCGAGGTGAGTGTATTTTGTCTTTTCGTTCCAATATTTTTTGGCTTAGGACCATATTGCACAATATAATGTATACATGGGATGTTTGATGATGCCATCTTTACATGAGCTATATCAGAGGCCAGTCACCCTCATTAAACATACAGTGAGACGTTATTACAATTCACTGTGCTCCTGTCACACTTAAATATTTTATTTCTGTGGTATGTCGGATAGGAATTGAATTACCTATTTGCACAATATCAGCTATGTTTGGTGATGATGCTTGTTTTACATTGTGAGCTATGTCAGAGGCCCCTGCCCTTCATATACATTACACGTGATATGTGCTTATAATATGTGCTATCGACACTAATTAATTTTATTAGGTAAAATTTTACACTTGGACCAGAATTTCTACACTGTGGGAGTAGGCTTCTGTTTACCTAATTATATTCTGAGGAAAACATTATCTCAATGAGTTTCCGTCACAAATCACTACTTTTCGGAGATATTAGATGCTTTAGTAGGAAGGGGAGTGTTATAGGAGGGGGTACAAGTCAATTCGTTCACAAGTTGTTTCGTAAACCAGTAGATTGAGTACACCAAAAGTTATATCGTATTCTATATGAAACCATAGTCGTTTTAAACTAGCTCAGAGTTGAACTTTACTACTAGAGTAACGAAAGACATCACGTATGTATGCAAAGCTCAAAATCAGTGTAACGAAACAACTAATAAAACCTGGTTTACGAAAACAACTTGTGTACGAACTCCCTGTAACAATAGGAGATATGAAAATTAACTAACCAACCCTACTTTTACACTCACTAACAGCCCCACGTTAACTTAACTAAAAGCCAAATTCATCATTAAAAAGTGTCCGCGGCAAGGGACGACAACAGAGGCGATGCAGGTCACAAGAGGAAAGAGGAAGAAGAGTGAGGCGCACATCAAAACACTTGTCTCTCTCCTCCCGAAATATAGCATGTATAGATATCTCCAGAAGTAATTATTGCGATGGAAGCGCATTGAGAGAAGTTTCTAGATATAATAGGTAAACAAACCATTACTCCCAATTGTGTAGGGATTCGGGCATAGTGTAGGTAAAATATTATACCTTTTATTTATTAGGGTTAATCAGATGAAATTTAATGAGTTATAACTTTGTTTACAATTGAGGGGTAAATATGCCAGTTTCCCAACAATAATGACTATTGAACAATAGGAGTATACCCTATGAATAACTAGGGAACCTGTGCCCCCCCGGATTCCCCTTGCTAGTCACAACCTAACTAAATTTCTATTTATAGGCATTACTGTTTAAAAGACGAAACTTTGTCATGAATAGTTTTAAGATGTTTGAATTTAGCTGATACTTATTTTTGGGTGATTTATTTTCTTTGATTAAGTCACTTACACTACTTTTAGTGATGAAGTAGATTCAGTATATGTTTCATATATTATGTTCCAGATTATGGACGCACTGCTAGATTTGAAAATATATAGAATGTGCGATCCAGCCAAAGCAGAAAGGAGCAGATTGCCAGACAACTGAGAAGGACAGAAAGACAGCCTAGGATTTGGTTCCTGAGCGAGACCTGAAGTGGAATTACAAGTTGGTGGGAATAAAACATACTGAAAACATTTTCTAATGTTTTAATATCACAACCCTATATATTGTTTTTCTTTTACTTGTCAGTTGTGAATGAGATTAAATGATTAATATAAAATTGCCTTGGAAGTATGATGATTGTGGCATGTTGGGTTAAGGGTCTGAAACTATATTTAATGATTATATCACTACTGGAAGTATCTGATAGGTGTAGCATGTGTAGGTTAAGGGTGAAACTATATCTAATGACATATCTACTGGAATATCTGATAGATTGTTGCAGGTTAGTTTAAGTCTGAACGATATTTGATTATTCATATAAACTACTGGAAGTTATATGATCGATTCTGCAAATAAGTGGTGATGTTAGTTAATATGAATGGTTATGTTTCCCTAAAAGATTCTGAGAAAACATTATCTCAATGAGTTTCCGTCGCAAAATCCAATACATTCAGAGATATAAGATGCTTACAGTAGGAAGAGAGAGTGTATAGGAGCGGGTACAGTCAGGTGTTTCTTTTTTTTTTTCTTTTTTGGTTCGTACAAAAGTTGTTTCGCACACCAGTAGATAGTACACCAAAACAAGTTGTTTCGTAGTCTAATGACACCCATAGTCGTTTGTACACTCAGCCAGAGTTGAACTTTACTACTAATGTTAGAAACGACACACGTATGTACGAAAAAAACTAAAAAATCAGTGTACGAAACAATAACAACACCTGCGCTACGAAACAATTGTGTACGAAACTCCCGTAACCTATTAGGATAGAAAATATAATTAACATAACTCTATTTTAGACCACAACCGAAAACCTACATTTAACATCAACTAAGCCAATCCCCATAAAAAGTGATGGTCTTTTAATATCGATACTGGAAAGTCTGATCGATTGCTGCATGTTAGGTTAAGGCGGCGATACATTATATTAAAATATACAACTACTGGAAGGATATGATCGATGTTGCATTTAGGTTATATGGTGATTGATTTTAATAATATCCTACTGGAAAGTATATGATATATTGTTGCACGTTAGATAAGTAGTGAGCGATGTTTAAATATAAATATCAGAAACTATCTTGGGTTAAATCGGAAGGGGCAATCCACTGATTTCGAGGTCAAAACGTAGTTTTTACTGAATTGTTTGATGTGTTTTGAATGAATCCAGGCACTCGTTTTTGTCGGAAAATACCTGTTTGTTTACAGGTGTGGGTGTGCCCGCCCCGCCCTGCAAACCTTAATTGCTCCGCTTCGCATTGATGTTTGATGTTTGATGTTGAAGAATCGCCGTTATCGACGCAGCTGAGAGGATCTCCATGTAACCAGACAGGCTCTCTCTCAGACACCCATAGAAGCTGTTGCTAGTGCTTTAATTGTGGACCGAAGCAGAACCGGGAGGTGGGTTACAAACCCCGGTACTTAACACCCAATTAAACATCTCAATTAACTAACTTAACAGTTTTTAAGGCTGAAATAACGGTAGATTTTCGGTAGTACAGTAACACCATTACTATTCACTTGGCACCATCGGAAATGGGGTTTAAAATATTCATAGTGAATAATTATACACGATGATGTAGGTAAGAATCTAGATTTGGAAGCCCACTACCGAAATAATACCCTATCTTGCACGATGTAGGTGGTAAATACTCTATTAAATGTTAATATCACAACGCCTTAGGAAGCATATCACATATTGTTTGAACGTTAGTTCAGTGAAATGAACGAACTTTAATGATTAATAACAGGACTGTATGGA
Source organism: Chionoecetes opilio (assembly GCA_016584305.1). NCBI lineage: Eukaryota > Metazoa > Arthropoda > Malacostraca > Decapoda > Majidae > Chionoecetes > Chionoecetes opilio. Next base: position 13,785 of record JACEEZ010021391.1, on the reverse strand, counting down.
AGAGTTAGATACAAGCGCAATCGCGGGCATATAACTTGGTAGTTTTGTCATCTATGCCCTCAATATACTCCTTGATGAGGTAAATGAGCATCCCCTTATCCACAGTGGATATAGTAAATACTGTGAATGTAAACAAACTTAAATTTCCGGCGATTTCCTGCGCCATTCCGCCGAGTCGAGCGAGAATAGGAGAAGGTTAGCGCTGGCGAACACTCACGTCCGCCAACCCTGGCGTTCGGCAGGGTTGGCGGAAGCCAGTGTTTACAAGTAAAGATTTCCTGAGGCTGGCGTTCGCCTGGCGCAGCATCGCCAGGCGATCGCCAGCCCGGGCGGAAGGTTTCATAGTACGGCCCGTAACAAGAGTAGCTGAGAGCAATTATGAGATTAAAGTAGCAGGACAGGCGAAAAGCGACCCAAAGGGTTTCTATCAGGTATCTAAACCATACAAGGGAATTAGTGGGGCTGTTAAGATTAGAGCAGGGTGAGGACTTAGATACGGATGAGGATATGTGTAAAAATCTAAAAGATTATACTAAAGTCAAATTATCGACCCGTAAGTCAAACATAAGTGGTAGGTAAATTATTGGAATCTATTATTGCAGAAAAAATTAGAGAGCACCAAGACAAACATTGTTTGATCAATGATTGACAACATGGATTCACCAAGGGTAGGTCATGTCTCACCAATTTATTGAGTTTTTATAGGAAAGTTTATGAGACGGCAGATAATGATAAGGATTATGATATAATTTATATGGACTTTAGTAAGGCATTCAACAAAGTACCACACGAGCGACTCTTAAATAAGGTTAAAGCTCATGGAATAGATGGGAAGGTTCTTCGTTGGATCAGAGCTTGGCTAAGTAATAGGCAACAAAGGGTTACAATTTATTATTCTAAATCTGAATGGGGAGAGGTGACAAGTGGAGTTCCGCAAGGGTCTGTTTTGGGTCCATTACTATTTTTGATTTACATCAACGACCTGGATAGTGGGATTAGCAGTGATATCAGCAAGTTTGCTGATGATACTAAGGTAAGTAGGATTATTGGATCACAGTCTGATGTGAACATATTGCAGGGAGACTTAGACAAACTTAATGAGTGGGTAGTCAGATGGCAGATGGAATTAATATTGATAAGTGCAGCGTTATGAATGTTGGTAGAAAAAAAACTGGTAATACTGTAGATACACCATACGCAATGTATCGCTGAAAAGATCAGAAGGTGAAACAGATCTTGGAGTGAGGGTGATCCCCGTGGCCGGACAGTTTGCCTACGGACAGTT
>JACEEZ010021391.1:0-7500 GCA_016584305.1 Chionoecetes opilio | reverse complement strand
TCTCTCCTCTCTCTCTCTCTCCTCTCTCTCTCTCCTCTCTCTCTCTCTCTCTCTCTCTCTCCTCTCTCTCCCTCTCTCTCCTCTCTCTCTCTCTCTCTCTCTCTCTCTCTCTCTCTCTCTCTCCCTCTTTTCTCTCTCTCTCTCTCTCGTCTCTCTCTTCTCTTCTCTCTCTCTCTATCATCTCTCTCTCGTCCTCTTCTCTCTCTCTCTCTCATCTCTCTCTACTCTCTCTCTCTCTCTCCTCTCTCTCTCTCTCTCTCTCTCTCTCTCTCTCTTCTCATTTGTATACGCAAAGCTTTAAATATATATATATGTAAGAAAACAAACAAAAAATAAGAAAGAGGAGGAGGAGGAGAAAGGGCACAGACCACACACATTTAGGAGGACAAGGGAAGATGGTCTGTACCAATATTTTATACAACCATCAAGAAATATAAATCTCCAATTGAACATTCTTTTCCAATTTCTCAAGTCTGAAAGGTTTGGGTTTGAGAATTGACTATTCTCTCTCTTGAGTAAGCAAGCGGACAGGGAGGGAAGTAGGAAGAGATGAGAGAGAGAGAGAGAGAGAGAGAGAGAGAGAGATGAGAGAGAGAGAGGAGAGAGAGAGAGAGAGAGAGAGAGAGAGGAGAGAGAGAGAGAGAGAGAGAGAGAGAGAGAGAGAGAGAGAGAGACTTTTGTGATACTGTACACACATCCCCCTTCCATCTCTCCTTTCTCTCTCTCTCTCCCCTCCCCTCTCTCTCTCCTCTCTCTCTCCCTCTCTCTCTCTCTCTCCTCTCTCTCTCTCTCTACCTCTCTCTCTCTCTCTCTCTCTCCTCCTCTCTTCCTCTCTCTCTCTCTCTCTCCTCTCTCTCTCTCCCTCTCTCTCTCTCTCTCTCTCTCTCTCTCTCTCTCTCTCTCTCGCTTCTCTCTCTCTCTCTCCTCTCTCTCTCTCTCCATCTCTCTCTCTCTCCTCCTTCTCTCTCTAGTCTCTCTCTTCTCTTTTAGTCCAGGAGCTTTTCGCTTACACTCGCCGCTCGTAGTTCGGGAGTGGAAGGGACCTGAATGTAAGAATGAATGGGTACAGGAGATTTGGATCCTATGTGAGGAGGAGGGAGGACGGAGGAGGAGGAGGGGAAGGAGGAGGAGGAGGAGGGGGAGGAGGAGGAGGAGGAGGGGAATGGAGGAGGAGAAGGAGGAGGAGGAGGAGGAAGAGGAAGAATGAAGAAAAACTGCTAAGGGGAAAATAGAAGGGAACAAATCTTTGCAGAGAGGAAGAAGAAAAAAGGGAGATAACAATAACAAAGGAGGATGAGGAAGTAGAAGAAGAAGAAGAAGAAAAAAAAGAAGGAAACGCATACGAATTTTTTTTATTTATTAATAATATTAAGAAACACTACTACTAGAAGATGATGATGATGATGATGATGATGATGTAGACGAAACATATCACGGGACAATAAAGCCAAGTTATCCTCTATATGTTATCTTTATTACCTCGATAACTCATAACGTCTGATCAATCAATCAATCATTGGGGGCATACGCCGGGGGGCGCGTCGCCTCGCCCACCCTACGACGCCACTCCCGGGGGTCACCACGCGCGAGCTCCCATGCAGGCTCCTTTCCCATACCAAGCAGCTCTCGACAAGAAACATCAACTTGTCCCAGCCACGAGCCTTGTGGGCGCCCCCTAGGCCTCCTCCACGCCGGATTGTCTCCTACAGATACAACCCGATGGGAAGGATCGGTTTCAGGGTAGCGTGCCACATGCCTATATAGCCGAAGTTGGCGCTGACGGACTATGCAGGTAATAGGCCTCGATTCAGTCACACGGTGCAATCGCTGATTTGACACGTAATCATCCCAGCGATACCCCATGATTCTGCCAAGACATTTATTACCAAAGGCATTGATTCGTCTCTTCAAGTCACTATTTAGTGTCCATGTCTCACAACGATAGAGTAAGACAGGGATCACAAGCGACTTGAAGATCCGGATTTTTGTTCTCCTGCACAGGTACCGACAACGCCAAATACTCCCGCTGAGCGAGTCCATAACACCGTGGGCTATGCCAATCCGCCGTAAAACTTCTTGACGTGACCCGCCGTCAATATGGACTGCGCTACCAAGGTATGTAAAACTTTCCAAGATCTCAATGTCCTCGCCACACGCATGAACAGACTGTGCTGCTTCATCTAGTAAGTCTCCAAACACCTGGACCTTGGTCTTGAGCCAGGAGACCTCAAGTCCCAAAGGGTTTGCCTCCTCGTGCAGCGCCTCGAGAGCCATCACCAGGACCTCCAGCGACTCAACAAAGATTACTGCATCATCGACAAAAACAAGATCAGTGATCTTGGTGTTGCCGACGGATGCTCCACAATCACTTTGATCTACAACCTTGTCCAATACCCAGTCCATACAAGCGTTGAAAAGTGATGGGGCAAGGACGCACCCTTGCCTCACTCCTGTATTCACAGGAAAGAAGCTGGATATACCTGCACCACACTTCACAGCACTCTCAGTCTCAGAATACAGACCAGTTATCAAACCAATAGTCCTTGCAGGAATCTCTCGAAGTCGCAGAAGATCCCAGAGTGACTCACGATGCACTGAGTCAAACACCTTCTTGAGATCAACATAGGCTGCAAGTATCCCCTGTCGAAACTCACGTCGGCGTTCCACCAGGACACGAAGCGCTAGGATACGGTCCGTTGATGACTTACCAGGCGTGAACCCAAACTGCTGAGGTCTCTGATGCTTCACCAGATGACTGCGAATTCGTGTCAGCAAATAGATGGGCAAGCACCTTGCCTGCTACGCTGAGCAGTGTAATACCGCGGTAATTGTTGCAGTCCTGACGGTCCCCTTTCCCTTTCCAGATAGGGACGACCAGCCCCCTTTTCCAGTCAGGAGGAATGGTACGTGATTGCCACACGGCAGTCAGGACAGCATGCAAACCGCGGATCATGGCCTCACCCCCAGCTTTTAGGAGCTCCGCACTGACTTCGTCAAGAGAGGGTGCGGTTTCGTCAATGGGAGGATCGGCATCCACTGCCTGTAACCCAGTGGTGTGAAGCTGCTCAGTTGGAGGGTCCACCGTGAACAACTGCCCAAAGGACTCAGCCCAACGAGCCATCTGCCCATCCATGTCCGACACGAGGCACCCATCTGCTGTTCGAATAGCACTCGCTCGAGAAGGAGACTTGGAACGGAGCTTCTTCAGGGCTCGGTAGGCGGGTCGGAGGTCATTAGCGTTCAAATGACCCTCGGCATCCTAAGCGAGACTCCTGACAGGTTATCAGGAGTTTTACTGTATGGTTGTGAGACATGGACACTAAATAGTGACTTGAAGAGACGAATCAATGCCTTTGGTAATAAATGTCTTCGCAGAATCATGGGGTGACGCTGGGATGATTACGTGTCAAATCAGCGATTGCACCGTGAGACTGAATCGAGGCCTATTACCTGCATAGTCCGTCAGCGCCAACTTCGGCTATATAGGCATGTGGCACGCTACCCTGAAACCGATCCTTCCCATCGGGTTGTATCTGTAAGAGACAATCCGGCGTGGAGGAGGCCAAGGGGGCGCCCACAAGGCTCGTGGCTTGGGCAAGTTGATGTTTCTTGTCGAGAGCTGCTTGGTAAGGGAAAGGAGCCTGCATGGGAACTCGCGCGTGGTGACCCCCGGGAGTGGCGTCGTAGGGTGGGCGAGGCGACGCGCCCCCCGGCGTATGCCTCCAATCACGTCTGATCCTTACGTGTAATTCAATTTATGTATGTTGACGCGGATAACACCAAATTAAAGAGTGCTAATTAACAATATAACACCATGGCAATTCTTTAACAACATTCCCAACTCTGTTCAAGGGATATCTGAGCTTTGCTTTCCCTAATTTTTTCATGTTTCATTTATTTTATTTCTTGTGAGTGGAAGATACTTATTATGGAGTCTTGAAGGAGGGAATATCGAGGCGAATATCCTGCTGGGGATATGCTGGGGTGGAGGTCTTAAGGGAGAGATGGCAGTGGGGGGAAGGAGGGAGCTAAAGGGAGGAGACACGAGGAATTTCCGATGAGTACATTACAAACAGGAACACAGTGAAAGGGGAGGGGGAAAAGAGAGAGAGGGAGAAGAGAGGGAGGGAAAGGGAGAGAAGAGAGTGAATTGCATTAGAGAGGCTAAAATGTTAGGGAGAGGGAGAAGGAGAGAGGTAAAGAGGGGAAAAGCAGGGAGGGGTTTAGAGGTAGGGAGAGGGAGAAGATAAGTAAAGAGGGGAAAAACAGGGAGAAATTTAGCGGTAAGGAGGGATAAGATAGGTAAAGAGGGGAAAAACGGGAGGGGCTTAGAAGAAAAAAGGGAGTTAGTGGGTAAGTGGGTAAGAAAGAGAGGGGAAAAGAGGGGAAAAGCATAAAGTTTGGAGGAAGTAAGGGCGAGGCAACGAATGAAGGGGAAAGCAATGCAAAGGAAATAACAGGGAGTTTAGAGGAATGCAAGGAAGGGAAAGAGTAGATAACAAACACCAACATTTAGTTACATCAGATAGATACAAAAATACTGATAAAATACCTGACCAAATTCACAATTTACAAAAAAACCCACAAATCTTTTCTTTTTTCTTCAGTTAGAAAGCTCGTAACACTAAACCTGAACAAATCTTCGCGCTCAATGCTCCTAACATTATCTAATATACCTAAACCTTTCCGCTTAACCTACCTAAAGACTCCAGTTTTGGGTTGATGTTCCAGTCTGGCTATTGATCCTGGAATGGCGCCAACCCGCCCTGGCATCGGCACGCCCTTCATCCGGCACCCCGCACGCCCCCGTAACCCGTCACCCATCATCCGTCACCCGTCACCTGTCACCCGTCACCCGCGCCAACATGCAGATAGGATAACGCGAGATAAGGCGAGTGATGCATGGGGGGTGATTTAGGAAGAGGATGGGGAAGGGGGGGGCTGTTGGGGGGGGGAAGATAGGGGTTATATGAGCTTTTAGGGGTGATGGGGGTGTTGCCACAGGGATAACACACACACACACACACACACGTACCAATTCTATGAAGACGATCAAATAAATAAACGTTTTTTATGACCGGGTCGAGAAAAAGACTCCTCCTTCCCTCCATCTCTCCCTCCTGTCCCTCGCTCGCCGAAGAGTCATTCCCCGCTGGTTCATCACGCTGGTGCCTCGCCGACGGGACCGAGAGACTGCCGAGGCGGGAAGGTAAACTGGCGCCGATACACGCACAGACACACACACAAAACGACCCCCTCTCCCAACACACACACACACACACCAAAAAAAAATACCCCTCCCATGTACATACATACGTCCCCTCCTCCCTAAACAAACACGCACGAACACACACACACATATAAACGCTACATACAAAAACCATTGCTATAAAAACGAAGTAAGAAAATCGAGTTAAGAGATTTCTGTCATTCCAATCTCGTTACTCGTACTTTACTTTCAAATACCTGTTACATACGCGTCCCAGGTGTGTGAGAATCCTTGCTTTCCTAGATTCATATTCATACTTATATTACATACTTATTTTATCTCTTTTTTACGTCCTCCATAACTTACGTAAAATTTTCCATCTTTGCTTTCAGAATAAAAAGAATATAAGGAGACTACAAATGGCCAGGTGACTGACTTAAATCAACTCCTGTAAACATAAAAGATGATCATCTAACAACATAATCCATAAATTGATCTAATTTACATTTAAAATAAGGGCTAAGGGACAGGGTTATCTCTCGGCCTTGCTTTAAACCATCTATCTTTTTGTCTATCTAACGAGCTAATACTTCCACCAACACCAACACCACCACCATCACCACCACCAGTAATCCAATCTGACTTTCAGTCACCCGAACGACTGGATGACAAACAAAACTACTGACGACTTGGTGACGACTTGGGACGACTTGAGGAAGGCGAGGGTATTGGTGGCCGCTGCTGAACATTTAATGAGCTCGGGCTGATTGTGACACTAATGGGTTTGATTAGCCTGTCCCGAGAGAGTGCTTATCGGCCCGACAGCTCGATTGCAGGAGAAGGGCTGGAGGGAATGAAGGCGGGAGGGGATAAAAAAGAGGCTAAAGAGAGAGAAGGAAAAATGAAGATGTGTAAACTAATTAGATAAAAATGGAGGAGGGAAAATGGATGAGGGACGAATGGAGAGAATGAAAAAGAAGAGATAATAGTGTGAATTATGGAAAGAGAGAGAGATATGATAAGATATTTTTATCCTATCTAGACACTTTGCAGGTACCAACTACAAGGTTATTGACTATACAAAGCGCCACCACGCCAGGACGAACTTGGTGGGCTCGAACCGCTGACCGAATGCGCGGGGACGCTGCACACGCGAGCCCGTAGCTCTACCAACCAGGCCACCCTGACGGGTAGAGAGAGAAAAGAGAAAAGAGAGAGAGAGGGGAGAGAGAGAGAGAGAGAGAGAGAGAGAGAGAGAGAGAGAGAGAGAGAGAGGAGGAGAGAGAGGAGAAGAGAGGAGGAGAGAGAGAGAGAGAGAGAGAGAGAGAGAGAGAGAAGAGAGAGAGAGAAGAGAGAGAAAAGAGAGAGAGACAGAGAGAGGGGAAGAGAGAGGGGAGAGAGAGATAGAAGAGGGGAGAGAGAGAGAGAGGAGAGAGAGAGAAAGAGAGAGAAAGAAGAGAGAGAGAGAGAGAGAGAGAGAGGAGAGAGAGAAGAGAGAGAGAGAAAAGAGAGAAAAGAGAGAGAGAGAGGAGAGAGAGAGAGAGAGAGATAGAGATAGAGAGAGAGAGAGAGAGGAGCCATCGCTGGAGCTTTTTATAGGGGTGGCACTCCGGTCTCCTCACCAAACTCCGCAGCATGGGAGTGACTGGCGGCCCTCTCCACCTCCTTCCACGACTACCTGCGGAACAGATCCCTCAGCGTGGCGGTGAACGGACACACTTCGGAAGAACACCCGGTTGGAGCTGGTGCCCCACAGAGCAGTGTTCTTGGACCCCTATTATGGAATATTTTTCAACTACCTCCTGAGGCTCACCCGGAGGCACACGCCTACGCGGATGACTGCACCCTCACATTCCCCTGTGACAGTACTGACCACCACACTACTGTCGCCCTCATCAACCAAGTGTTGGAGACCAGCACCTCATGGGGACGACGGTGGCAGGTTGATCTCGCCCAGAACTAAACACAGGTCATGCTGATCTCCAGGCGACATCACCCCCCAGCCACCCCTATCCCACCCATTCTACTGGACGGGAAGGTGTTTCCCTTGCAGCCGACGGTCAACATTCTCGGTGTTGAGGTGAACAGCAGCCTCTCCTTCACCAGCCACGTCAGGAAGACAGCCTCCAAGGCCGCAGGCAGGTTGAACTGTGTCAGGCGCGTCTACCACCTACTTGACGCTCGGGGTGTCACAACCCTTTATGCGGCCAGTCGCTCCCTCATGGGTACACTCCTGACTGGTCATTCTGCCCCCCTGTACCCTTGGGCCCTAACAAAGGGACAAAACCGTG
>JACEEZ010021389.1:94864-100159 GCA_016584305.1 Chionoecetes opilio | reverse complement strand
CATGAGATACATCACTGCCTCGGCCCACTCACACTATCCCAGGTGCTGCCTCACTACACTTGGAGACGCCGCGTCCTGCTGCACACAGGATGGCGCGGCTCTTGCTATGCGTCCACCTGTGCCTACAAAACACATTATAGAACATGAGAATATATCATAATAACTTTGCATCATCTAATCATACCATGGAAAAGAATGAGTCATAATCATCCTTATTAATACAGAGACAGCAATTTAAAGGGGCACCTCATTAGTGTAATAATGGTAAAAATATCCATTTCAAGAAACAAATCATTGATGTAAATAATGAGAACTAAATAATGAGAACAACTGAGAAAAACAACAGTATTAAGCAGTAAAAGAAAGCCACGGCTAACAAGAGTGCCCTTGTATAAGAACCTCCGGGTACACACACGTCACCATTTCCTGGTAGTCCTTGCATCATGAAACTCAAGGTCTCATTAAAAACAGATGCTGCTTGTTCATAAACAAGGAGGGTAAACAGTGTATCCCGTCACGCACTGGATGGTATCAAGATCCCATTAATCTTTGATGACAGTCAGGGTCTGACAACACAGCCGGCTTTTTGTTAATGTTTTTTTTTGCCCTTAGCTAAACTCTTGTGATGAAAAAAAAAAAATATCACAGAGGGATATATAATGAAGAGCTAGTGAGTTCCCGGCATTGCCAGCCACAACACACCACCGTTCACTGCTGCCCAGCACAGTCGCTGCACTAATCAACTTTAAAAAAGTTTTTGGAGAAGATAAGAACCTAAGAAAATAAGGAAGCTACAAGAGGCCGCAAGACCTACACGCAGTAGTTCCTGAGAAGATACCTTGAAGATATTTAAAAGCAAACATCATCTTTGTGATGCTGCTATTTCTGCTTAGCACCGTAGGCTTGGCCATGGCAGCAGGGCCAACCACCACTCCTGGCCCTACTCCATCAATCACTCAACCGGGTCTGCACATCCATCAATCCCTACTCACAAACCTGCTCCTGTAACTCGGGCTACAGCGATACATGTGTGGCGACTGCCCTGGATGCTTGCAAACCTATCTCAGAGCAGCACCAACAACCATCATTGATTCAAGTAAGGGTCTGCACCTCTTCCCTTCTCCCTAACGAGTCATTCACCACTCTGCTCTGAATTACATGATCCTGCTCATAGACCACTGTACACTGTGTGTGTGTGTGTGTGTGTGTGTGTGTGTGTGTGTGTGTGTGTGTGTGTGTGTGTGTGTGTGTGTGTGTATTTACCTAGTTGTATTTACCTAGTTGCAACATACATAAAAAGAGCTATGCTCGTACTGTCCCGTCTCCAAATCTACTATTATCCAGCTTGCCTTTGAAGTCCTGAATACTTCTTGCATTAATCACTTTTGCATCAAGGTTGTTCCAGGCTTCTATGCTTCTATACGGGAAGCTGTATTTTTTTTTGTCCCTCTTGCATGTTGTCCTTTTTAATTTCTTCTCATGACCTCTTGCACTTCTATCGTCCCACACAAACAGATCTTCTCTGTCAATTTTTTCCAGACCCATTGATGCTCTATACACTGCTATAAAATCTCCCCTTTCTCTTCTTTTCTCAAGAGTTGGGAGTTTTAGTCTTGAAAGTCTTTCCTCATATGTTAAATCTCTCAGGCTTGGAGCCATTTTTGTGGCTGCTTTTGTATTCTCTCAATCTTCCTTATATCCTTCTTTTTATGTGTGTGACCAAATCACTGCCGCTATTCCAACCTGGTCGAATCAAAGTGTTATCAATTTCTTAATCATCTCTCATCCAGATTATTTGAATGCAACTTCTTATATTTCAGTTAGCGCTGATATGTACTCCGTGATCTGTATTCATATGCTCGCATGGTGCAAATATCCGTAATCCACCTCCAGATCTTTTCGACTTCGTTTTGAGTATCGCATTCTGTTCCATCGATACTTTCCTCTGTATCTTTTGTGCACGTGCCATTTCCATCACTTTTATATTTTAGCATTAAACTCCATGTTCCCATAGTTGACTTCCATCTAGGAACTTGGAAATTATAGTAATAATGACGTGAACTGCTTGCTGTGTACCCATGAATACCTAGGACTGCAATGGATACCCTATTTAGGACGTAATACGGAGGTTATACCAGCAGTGGTAGATGGGTTGATGATTGAATGGCTGATATTATTGAGGGAGTGGTGGTAGTCGCTGTAGTCGCTCAGCGCGTTGGTAATTGTGGTATGGTGCACGTAATGGCGGCGATGGTGGTAGGCCGCGGTGGTGCCAAGGTTAACTTTCCACTGTTACCTGGCGGGGCGCGGCACTGTTGTGGTGTTTTTACCACCTCGTCCTTGCTTTAACCGATTGATCGGTTATGGCTCAATCGTATTAAGATGAGCGTGACTACACCTTAGTGTACAATCAAGAGAGTCGCTACACCTTAATCGTGTAGGGTTTAATACGTGAATGAGCGCCTTCACTGAAAATCCTTATCAAGTCAGCTGGAGACGGCTGACACGTGGAGGGTTCCAATATTTTCCTCACAATTCTTATATTATGTTAATCCTTTGATTAATTGTGGTACTATAGGTGAATACCACCAGAATTATATTACTATATTTAATTCATCTTAATTTATACCCAATTCTATAATAATATATACATAGGTGGAATTTTTACTCATCCCACCATACCATTCTCCCGATTAGAGAGCAGTTTTAGTGGATAATTTCCACAACTGGGGGCCGGCAAAAAATGAAGGTTTGCTTCAGGTAATTTGACCCCCTTTTATGAGGTTTCTCCAAGTGGTTTTACACTTTAAAGCAGCTTGCCTCCGAGGTCGGGAATCCCCTAAGTTGGCCTGCCAAGACGCAGACTTAGAGTCCTCATTTACCTCTTCAGCTAACTCTAGGGGAATCAAATTATTTACCGTCCACACACATCCTTGTCCCCTCACTAGTAACTCCACTGACCTCACAATCCCCTGCCCATCAGTATGCAATTTTGCTATTTTTCCTAGAGGCCATTGCGAACGAGGCATATCTCCCCTATGGATTACTATATCTCCTACTTTAATTAGACTTTGATTTTCTGGCTGTTGAGTCCCATAAAACTTTTCCCTTAGACTCAGTAAATAATTTGCACTCCAATGCTTATCCCATGACCTTAAAATTTTACTTAAGGTGTGATAACCTTCCCGGAGATGTTGAGCCGGGTCATTTATTGTAGGATCTTGTATATCTTCCCTTGTTTCTATTAAAGGAAAGGGTTCCAATCTTCTCCCATAAATTAAATGTGAGGGAGTAAGAGCTTCTATATTTACTGATGAATCATCTAAGTAGGTTAAGGGTCGGTTATTGATATGGGTCTCAATCTCAGTCACTATGGTTTTCAGGTCTTCTAGACCTATCTTTGTCTTGTGGAGAGTTTTCCTAAGACAAGGCTTAACTATGCCAATCGTTCTCTCTGTGAAACCATTTTGCCAAGGAGCTCTAGGGGTAGTAAAGGTCCATGAGCATTTCCTTAACTCTATAGAGATTTTTGTACTGATGGATCATTTAATATTTCTAACAATATGGGGGAGGCTCCTACGAAGTTAGTAGCATTATCGCTAATCAATCACCGAGGACACGACCGCCGAGCCACAAACCGCCGGAACACTTCAATAAAGGTTTTGGCACTTAAATCATCAGCTATTTCTAAATGAACAGCCCTTGAAGAGGTGCAAGTGAATAAGCAGACATATACTTTCTTGGGGGGAGCATTATCTCCTGTAATTATTATTGCCCCAGTATAGTCGACACCAGCAACCTCAAATGGTTTTAATAATTGTACTCGATCCATGGGGAGTTGAGGGGGCCCGGGATAGGTGATCAGTCTTCCCTCATATCTCTTGCATTTGATACAAGATTTGAGGTAGTATTTGACTGCCTGTCTACCCTACGGTATCCAAAATTCTCTCCCGAGATAGGCTAATGTGTCAGCCATTCCGCCATGTAACGAGTTCCCATGAGATTCATCCACTAGCAATTTAGTAAGATGATGACGTTTGGGAATTAGGATGGGATTGCAGGTTTTATCGGGAAGATCAGCATTCCAAATTCTTCCTTGACACCTAATGATGCCCTCATTATCTAGGTACAGACCTAATGATTTGATGAGTTTGTTCCTACGGGGGCTGGCCGAGGCTAAGAGCTGATATTCCTCAGGAAATTCCTGCTTTTGTACGTATTGTTCTAACCCAAAACTTCAAAGGATCAGAACTATCCCTCTTTATGAATTTAAAGACCAATTTAGTAGTCTTTAATAGTTTGCTTAATAAGGAAAACCTTTTATATCCATAACAGGATTTGGGATCAATATAGGTTCCATAATATATCTTCTGATATGTCTGACTTACTATATATAGACCTTTTGATTAGGCCATTCATTATTATTTTACAGCCAGGTAGGACCTTTAAACCATAATCCTGTATTTAGTTTGAGGACAGTTGTTCCTCTGGACAAAATATCAGCTGGGTTTTCCTTGGTAGCAACATGATTATAGTGAAATGTGGAACCTAAATCATTTATCTTACCAACACGATTCCTGACATAAGGGATTTTTGTGTTATGTTTCACTAACCAGTGTAGGCAAATTTCACTATCGGTCCACATATATACCTCACCAATTTGTAATAAATGACTTAGATATTGTGCTAATTTAGTGCCTAATTCTAATGCAGTCAGCTCCATTTGAGGCAAGGTTCTAGGCTTAATTGGGGCAACCCGCGCCTTAGACATAATTATATTACATTCCTCTCCTGCTTTAAGATAAGCTACTGCACCGTATGCACTTTTTTGAAGCATCACAAAATATGTGTAGTTGCTGGGGTTGTCGCCCATCAGCATTTATTCTCCTACTTATGTGAACTTCATTTATCTTATTGAACTCAGATCTTATAGTCTCCCATTCTGTTGTACATTTCCCATCAAGGGGGGTATCCCAATCGAGGTGTTCTCCCCAGGCCTTTTGTATTAGACATTTACCCCTTATAGTTATTGGGCTCACTATGCCCAAGGGGTCAAATACTTGGCTGACCTGACTTAAGAGTGTTCTCTTTGTTAGGACTACATCAGAAAAATCAGGACACTTTAATCTTAGTTCATCAGTTTTTACATTCCACCATAATCCTAACACTGATTGGACCTCTGGTGGCTTATAATTCAGGAAATCCTTCCTGATTATCCCTTCTAGCCTTGGAGAATTAGTATTCCAACTCTGTAAGGGCAGGCTGGCCTTCCTGCACTCTTTATTAGCCAGGTTA
>JACEEZ010021389.1:82364-89864 GCA_016584305.1 Chionoecetes opilio | reverse complement strand
TAAACTCCATTTCCCATAGTTGACTCCATCTGAAAATCTTTTCTAGATCCTTTTCTAAATCCTCACAGTCCTCTTTACTTTCTACTTTTCTTAGTAATTTAGCATCATCAGCGAATAAACTCATATAACTGTTCACTCCTTCTGTCATTTCATTTACATAGACCAAGAACATCACTGGGGCCAATACTGATCCTTGAGGAACTCCACTTATCACACTGCACCATTCTGACTTCTGATCTTTTATTACTGTTCTCATCTCTCTGTTGCTCAAAAAGTCTTCCATCCACTTCAGCAAACCACCCTTCAATCCTCCTACATGTTCTAGCTTCCAGAGCAGTCTCTTATGAGGTACCTTGTCAAATGCCTTCTTTAGGTCCAAGTATATGCAATCGACCCACCCCTCTCTTTCCTGTGTCACATCGGCCACTATGAGCTCCAAGCTCTCTCCGGGAGGGAATACTAACAATAATAATAGTAATAATATAAAATAATAATAATGAGAGAGAGATAGAGAGAGGAAATATATATATATATATATAGAGGAGAGAGAGAGAGAGAGAGAGAGAGAGAGAGAGAGAGAGAGAGAGAGAGAGAGAGAGAGAGAGAGAGGAGAGAGAGAGAGAGAGAGAGAGAGAGAGAGAGAGAGAGAGAGAGAGAGAGAAGAGAGAGAGAGAGAGAGAAGAGAGAGAAGAAGAGAGAGAGAGAGAGAGAGAGAGAGAGAGAGAGAGAGAGAGGAGAGAGAGAGAGAGGAGAGAGAGAGAGAGAGAGAGAGAGGAGAGAGAGAGAGAGAGAGGAGAGAGAGAGAGAGAGAGAGAGAGAGGAGAGAGAGAGAGAGGAGAGAGAGAGAGAGAGAGAGGAGAGAGAGAGAAGAGGAGAGAAGAGAGAGGTGAGAGAGAGAGAGAGAGGAGAGAGAGAGAGGAGAGCTAGAAGAGAGAGAGAGGAGAGAGAGAGAGAGAGGAGAGAGAGGAGAGAGAGAGAGGAGAGAGAGGAGAGGAGAGGAGAGAGAGAGAGAGAGAGAGAGAGTACATCTTTCCCGCAAGGGGGAAACATATCCATGGTGTTAATCCGTTTGATCTCAAAACTCCAGACAACGCTGCCACATCCTTCTCCTTTCCTTCCCTCTCCTCTCCTACAACGCCAGAACATAGGTTTGGGTGGGTGGATGAGCACTGGTCACGATAGTACAGCCCTTGCATGTGCCCCTCCACTCACTCCACTTGGACCTCCACCTCCACACTTAAGAGATCGTATCTCTAACTCCTGCTTCTTCACTACACTTTTCAATTCTTTCCCTTCCCTTACAAAGCACCTCTTCAGGTCTTCAATCGCCTCCAGAATACAGGGAGGTCCCGAAGATACGAGCAGTTAGGTTCCACCTGGCATACTCGTAAAGCAAAATCTCGTATAACGAAACACATAACTGATGGTAAAATATAGGTTTGGTTCCAGGACCCCATCAATTATAAAAAAAAAAAAAAAAAAAAAAAAAAAAAACATGTTTTTCAGCTAAAATAAAAACTATAGCAAACACAACAAACGCACAGTGTCTATATTACCTACACTGTACTCACCTATTCTGTGAGAAAACCATTCTGAACGAGAAAATAGCAAACAAAAAACATAACTGCACATTAATTAAACATAAAACATAAATGTGTCATCAAGCTCATCATCAGTCACCAGCCAATGACAAACTGTTTTTAAAAACTTCTCGACCAATCACAAGTCAGCGAGACATATTCCGGGCAAGAATGGCATGCCAGACTGCCTCTCCGCCCTCTGTCCCCGGGCCCAATCCCAACAAATTTCTCGTTTTTTTTTGGGAAAAGTTTGGGCCTTTTTTAAGGGGGTTTTTAATGTATCAGATAGTAAGATATAAAGTAAAAACCCTGTTTTTCTAGTGTTTTGGGTTAGAAAGGGTGTTTTATGTGGGTTGAAATAGTGAATATTTGGTTAGGGGGGGTTTTTGGGGCCGGGGGCAAAATTTCTCCGCCCAACTCACTCCCCCAGCAGTCACCTCATAACATTTTTTAAATCCCCCCTTTTTTAAAGGTGACCAGGGTGAACTTGATTTAGTAATGCCCACTGTTAATTTTAAAAACATCTCACCAAAACCCAAAAGGTTTGTTAAAAACGAGTAATAGAATTTTTAAGCCCCCAAACCTACAGGGGCGGAGGAGGTGGGCTCCACGGCCCAGGCCATTTTAAAAATTTTTGAGAAAAAACCCGCCGTCATCCGCCTCACCTGTCCCTTTCCCCTGAAGAAGACAGTCACTCCCATCCCGTGATGCACCATGGGGTATCACAAGGGGATAAAGGGATTCCTAAAGGGGGTTCTCGTCCCTACAAAATTATTCCCAAATAGTCGGCAGTTAGTGAAATAAAGGGGGGACATGCCGGAAAAAAAGCCCCAAAAATTTTTTCAGGCACCTAAAAAAGGCTCCTAGCTATTTTTTTTGAGAGGGGAAAACAAGATCCCATCACTCAAGGGCTAAAGGGAAACGCTTTTTTATTATTTTGACTTTCCGCATGGGGAAAATTAGGGTAAAGGGGTTTTTTTAAAAAAATAGTCTTTAAGGAATGTTTTTTGGAAAAAGTTATCTTATTTTTATTATTTAATAATTTCCAGAAAAAAAATTTTCCCAATTTTGGCTGTAAAAAAAACATAAATTAAATATTTTTTCAAACTTTAAACCCCCTGCGGAAAATCGCAAAGGCCATGTAGTTTTTTAGCAGAACACGAATTAAAACTTTAATCCTTGAATTAAAAAATAAACAGGGGTTTAATCTACTGACGGTGCATTTTTGAAAAAAAAGGGATTCAAAAGCTCTTTATACAACAATCATTTTTTTTCCCCTTTTTGTCCCAGCTGCAAAAAAGGGCCACCCCCCTTTTTTAAGCACCAGTATCAAAATGCAGGTTTGATTCATAATTGTAATTAGGTGTCTCTTCTCACTTTTGGGCAGCGGCACATTTCGGTGTTTTCCAGCGGGGGTTTCTTGCATGAACACCCTCCCCACAACCCGGGCAGCACTTTTGCAGGCACACTTCACAATTTCCCACTTACACCTTTGCTGCGAGGTTTCCGAGATCCAGACAGGAACCCGGGATTTTGGGTTTCTGCCCCAGGGGCCCCAAAACCCCCAGCCTTCAGCTTTGTGTCTGTTTTTGGGGGCCTGGTGACATTTGTCCAGATCCCACCCTGGTACACTGCCGTTGGTGGTGCAGCGGGGCCTTTTGAGTTGGGGAATTTTTCTCCATCTTTCTTTTTTTTTTGGCAAAAACATTTCCTTTTTTGTTTCCCTTTCACCGACCCAGAGGGGGGGCCCTTGCCCAAATAAAACGACTGTAAAAAGGGTTCCAGCATCTGGAACTCCTGGAAAAACCACGGGGATTTGGCATGTGGATGTTTACGATGAATTTTAAAGGCACGTGACTTGGGTATAGGCACCCCCATGTTCCCAAACCGACTTTTTCCCCCCCTTTTCCCAAAAAAGAAGAATCGTATCACACCCTTTTGAAGCTGTGGAACAATGGTAAACGCTGTGGACCCTTTTCCCCCTTTTCCCAAGACACAGATGGGGATTGAGGGGTAGGAAAAAAGGAAAATTTTGCCACTGCCGAAGGGGGCCCAGATGTTTGGGCCCATTTTTTACTTGCGGCTAGAAATGGTACTTCCCCATGAGGATACAAAAAACGTCAGTATCCAGGTGCGTACCCCAACCTGTGGTGCATCCCCTCTTAGGGCATCTTTTAGAGGACCACAATTTTTGTGTCTGCCTCTTCGGGTCACATGGCGGGATTTGAGTGGCCCGGGCCCCTGCAGAATACAGAGGCTCCAGATTTTTGCCCAAAACTGCTTTCCGTTTGGGAAAGGGAGTGGTACAATTTTTCGATAGGAATGGGAAAAGTTCTACCTTGTTTTTGGGGGCACGCAAAGGAAAACGGGGCCCCTTTTCCCCGGGCCCTTTTTTTGGCCTGGCCCCCCCCCCCTTTTTTTCGTACAACCCCCCCTTTCCCCCCTTTTTCTCTGGTTGGGTTTTTAATGTTTTTCCAAGGGACCTGCCCATACCAAAATCTACTCTCATAGAAAGGGTTTCCCTTTTTCTCATGGGGGGGGGGAAAAAACCCTCCACTTGCCTAATCGTCAAATTGTATGATGGGCCCGTCACTGGGGGAGGTTTTTACCCCAAACACAACCCTCGACACTCTAACATCAAAATGAGCCAGAGGGTTTTTTCTTGCGTCTTCTTGGCCAGAATTTGGGAGGGTCGGAAATTTTTCCCCTTTTCGCACTTCCCTCTTTTAGCCAAAAAAGGAGGGTATGGGGGTTGGGGGTTTTCCCTGCTTGAAGAAGGTGTCCAGGGGGGGGGGGGCCCCATCACGGTTTCTGTGTGATAAAGTTAAAAGCGGGGAAAAAAGGGGCCCCGCATCCTTCAACATAGACCCCTTTTCCCCCCCTTCTTATCTTTGTCTTTGGTTTTTGGCGATTTTGAACAGGGGCAATTTGTTTTCTTAATTGGGGCATGGATGGAGGTGTAGCATCTTTCAAAACTTTAATTTTGTTGTCTCATACTGCTTTTGCCAAAAGGCTCAAAGTGCGGACTGTGTTTTTACAAAAAGGGTGGGCGATGAAAATTCCTTTTGTCAAGTGCCCGGATTTGGGGTTCATCCTTTATGGGTTTTTCCCCCTCCTGATGAAAAACCCCCTAAGGTTTCCCCCGTTTGGGTTCGCCCTAGTTTTTTGGGTTTGATAGACCCTCCTCGTGATGGGACTGGTCATCATTTTGGGGGGTTTGGCATTTCCCGCTCCCATAAACTTGATTTCATCAAGATTTTTTCTAAAATGAAAAATTTGCCGTTATCACAAAAAGGTTCATAGAGGCTTCTGATAATTGGGGTCGTTTTTCTCCCCCCCTCAAAATCATAGCTATGGGCCCTGGGAGAATTCCTGAAAAAAAATTTTTTGCTTTTATCCGGCATGCCCCACCCCTTGAAATCCCGGTCCTTAGCGGCCCCGGGCTACCAAAAACATCCCATTTCCCCCGGTCTAAAGGTGTTGTGGGGTTCATGGGGTGGGTCAGCTGCTGCTGCCCGCCGCCAAAGGGGCCCCGTGCCCAAAAGTTTGGGTGAGTCCCTTGCTTGTATTTTATCCTTTTCCCCATATATTGAATGAATCCATCCAAATGCAATCATATGGGTTTCATTCACCTAGAAAATGATATTTCCCTAGCATAACCCAAAAAATAATAAGCAGCCCGGAGACTTCCTACCTCTGCAAAAACCAGTCTGAGCATTTCCCTTGGGCCCGTTTTGCACGTTAATTTTTAGTGATTTTCACTGGGGAACAATTTTGGAAAAAAAAAAATTGTTGAGTTAGATTTTTGAGCTTATTTGACTAAAAATTTTGGGATGCTTTATTCCAAAACTGTAATAAATTTTTTCTAGCCGTCAAGTTTTTTCCCACAGCTTTCCCTCCAGTAAGCAAAAATTCCCCCTTTTGAGCTGTTTGTAAAAATTTTTTTGTTTGGCAATTTTTTTGGCGCAGTCCCTATTTTGGGATTCGGGCTGTCTTTGTGAAAAATATGGAGAAAGTAAGAGAGTCATTGAGTTTTTGCAATATGACAAACACAATTGGATAAACTGTGTTGGCCTTAAAATGGTGTCCTTCCTTCTTGGTCAACAACGTGGATACACAAAGTATCCCTGCTTTCTCTGTATGTGGGATAGCAGAGCTCGAGAGAAGCATTGGGTTCAGACGAATTGGCCTCCGAGATCTGATCTTAAACCTGGAGATCCTAACATTGTACATGAGCCACTTGTTGACAGGAAGAAAATAATATTCCCACCTCTGCACATAAAACTAGGTCTCATGAAACAATTTGTAAAAGCATTGTCAACTGATGGCGACTGTTTGAAGTACATCATCTTGGCATTTCCTGGACTGTCAATTGAAAAAATCAAGGCCGGTGTGTTTGATGGTCCACAAATTTGACAGCTCATCAAAGATGAACATTTCAACGGTACTATGTCAGACCTTGAAAAGAATGCTTGGCTATCATTCAAAGACGTCGTCAAGAACTTTCTTGGAAATACACGTGCAAGTAATTACACAGAAATTGTTCAGAAACTATTGGAGAGCTACAAAGCGCTTGGTTGCAACATGAGTATTAAAGTACATTTTTTGCATAGCCATCTTGCCAACTTTCCGGAAAATCTTGGTGCTGCTAGCGACGAGCAAGGTGAACGATTCACCAAGATTTGAAGGTTATGGAAGAACGTTACCAGGGTAGATGGGATGTGCATATGATGGCTGACTATTGTTGGAGCATCAAACGCGATAGTCCTCAAGTTGAACACTCCAGACAAAGCTACAAACGTAAATTTTTACCTTAACCTGCACACAATTATAGCCTTATCCTTTCTAAAAACATGATAATGTTAAATAAACATTCTATTCATGCCTATTTCTTTCATTTTTCATTGTATGTTAACATTTGCAACTTTTTATAAAATAAGCACTGTTACTGTTATGTACAGTATTTTTCATATTTTTTAAGAAAACGAAAATCCTACAGTTCAAAAACTTGACGTGATAGAGAAAAACTGAGATCAGTTTTGGATTCAGCACCCAAAAATTACTTAATAACAAGTGTCAGACCTAACTCAACAAAAATTTGTTCCCCAGTGTTATCGTACCTTAGGTAAAATCATATACAGTAGTCAGTAAATGTTTATAATTTTAGTAAATAACCTGTAATTTACTTTAGTAAATAACTTGGTAATTTTACTCACCCCAGTTTGAATGTCGTAACATTGGATTTTCGATCTCGTATATTGAAAATAGACCCTAATTTACACATCTCGTATCATCGGATTCTCGTATATCGAATGCTCGTATAACGGGACCTCCCTGTAGACTGAAGTGCCACTCCACACCCTTCATTGCACTCCCCCTCGTCCCTTCTCCCTCCTTCTAACACACTCGTTATCACCTCAGACTCCTTCACTCCACCCTCTCCTCCACTCACCACACCCTCGCTTCCACTCACAACACCATCGACTCCACGAATCACACCATCGCCTCCACTAACCACACCGTCTCCTCCACTAACCACACCATCGCCTCCACTAGCCACACCGTCTCCTCCACTAACCATGCCGACGCTAAGCTCCTCAGCAGCTGCCATGCTAATCCTCTCTGACCTGACTCTCCTACACTCAACACACACAAGGAGCTGCCCGGTAACACGTATTGTCTCTCAGCCAGACAACGAATGACCAATATTCAGTAGTATTGGACTTACATTTCAAATTAAGTACAAACCCCAGGAACCATTATGCACTACTTAAGTAGGGGAGCTCCTGTAGTTCATTGTACCACAGAGTACGGTTTCACAGTTAGCACAACTTGTTCCGGGCCTGCCGGCTTGTTGCTTGGGCCTGCCTGCTTGTTCTGGGCCTGCCCGGAAAACAAAAGCAGGGGAACATGAATCCAA
>JACEEZ010021389.1:0-82202 GCA_016584305.1 Chionoecetes opilio | reverse complement strand
CCCCCCCCTTTCAACCCCATGTTATACCCAGACTCTTCACTCCACCCTCTCCTCCACTCACCACACCCTCGCTTCCACTCACAACACCATCGACTCCACGAATCACACCATCGCCTCCACTAACCACACCGTCTCCTCCACTAACCACACCATCGCCTCCACTAGCCACACCGTCTCCTCCACTAACCATGCCGACGCTAAGCTCCTCAGCAGCTGCCATGCTAATCCTCTCTGACCTGACTCTCCTACACTCAACACACACAAGGAGCTGCCCGGTAACACGTATTGTCTCTCAGCCAGACAACGAATGACCAATATTCAGTAGTATTGGACTTACATTTCAAATTAAGTACAAACCCCAGGAACCATTATGCACTACTTAAGTAGGGGAGCTCCTGTAGTTCATTGTACCACAGAGTACGGTTTCACAGTTAGCACAACTTGTTCCGGGCCTGCCGGCTTGTTGCTTGGGCCTGCCTGCTTGTTCTGGGCCTGCCCGCAACAAGCAGGTAAGCACCTGCTTATTTTTCAATCCATCCAATCCGAACATGAATGCAGGTGGCCAATGAACAATAATCCTCAGGCTGCACAACACTCCCTTATGAAATGTCTGTGGTCAGCGTCCCTCAGTACCACAAAACATGTGACTTGTACATGATTGGCAACATAGCACAGGTCACGCACATCTCTGTCCAAGAGGAACACAAACCTTGTTTCTGGTTTGACTGGAGTGACAGTTTGTTTGCTTTTCAGGTATACTTCTTATTCCTTTGTCCTTGTGTTACAGGAAGCAAAGGAGGTGTTGAAGGAGGTCAGTGTTCTCGTAAACAAGTTGGAGTCCCGTCCACGTCACTGCAAGGATTTACTGGATTCTGGGGACACAGGAAGTGGCCTCCGTCTGGTGTATCCTTATCCCGGGCAACCCCACCATCACGTGACTGTGTTCTGTGACCACACTGTCGATGGTGGAGGCTGGACGGTTCTTCAAAGACGCACCAACGATTCAATCCGCCAGGACTTTTATCGTACCTGGATTGAGTATCAGTTGGGCTTTGGTGATCTTCAGGGTGAATTCTGGCTGGGCCTTGACCTTCTTCACGTCCTGACCTCTACGACCCTGCAGCAGTTGCGGATTGACTTGGCAGATTATGAGGGAGGGGAACGATGGGCAAAGTATGGTTTCTTCAATGTTGGTTCAGATGAGACCAAGTACCGCCTGAGTGTTGGAAGGTGAGACCCCCAGACCGTTATATCCCACCTACATCCTCCTAGAAATGTTCCAATCCGCTGTCTTTTTTGTTCAGTCTATTAAGCACTTCTTTCCATTGACCTCCGATCTTTTTCTTATCTCTATTTTGTCCTGCTCAATATCCACCTGTGGATCTACTGAAGTGGAAGTACTTCTGACATTATGTATCAACTAAGTGGAAGGATCTACTCTGGGGCTGTATTATTATGTCTTCCATGGAATAACTACCGTACTCTTTCCTTGTTAGACACCTTCTCTCCATATACTGCTACATCGACCTCAAAGTACCTGATATACTGTATCAAAGCAGGGTTGTAGCACTGAGGAAACCAATGTAAGGATGCTAGGTGGCAATGCATGCACCTTTGCTTCTCAGTGTGACAAATGGATCTGTGGTGGTAGATGCATTCAATAAGTGTGTGTTCATTTAGTTTGGGCCAATTATAAATTTTACTTCTCAAAAAGGATGCGAAAGATGTCAGTATAGATAGAAGAAAAGGATCAGTATCATTATAGATTAAGCCACTGCATAATATAGTGCTCGACAAAAAGACTCGGCACCCCGGTGAAAGCGACGAGACATTATGGCGAATTTTGATCATTGTATTCTTGAGGGTAATGTGAGACATAAGGTTTGGGTGCCTGCATGACGTCACAGCAGCCACGACGCATCGCCTGGGGGTGGCAGAGTGCGTTAGTGTCGCAGGCATCCACAAAGCTGATTCTGTGTTATCCCGCTGCGCGTGAGCCTGTTGAATAACGTAGTTACGCTGGGTTTGTGGCTTTGCTGATGTAGTATAGCCTCTACCAGTCGAAACCATGCAGATAAGATAGCCCAGATAATTGCTCTGAAGAAGGCAGGCCACGAAACCAAGGAAATAACTGAGGTGGTCGGTCTAGCAAAGTCAACAGTGCGACGGAATGGTGGACCACATTCACAGCCCTCACAGAAGTCTTCCACGAACAGCCAGAGCTTTTCCTTGGCACAGATGGCTAACCACTATTTTCCTCTCGATGATGTCGCACTGTTGACTTTGCTCGACCAACCCACGGTCCAACCCAAGGAGGCCCCTTCATCAACCCTGGCAAGGAGTCACAACTTGTCTTGCAGGCTTAGAGTTTAAAGTGTCATGCCCTTCCAGTTCTTAGAAGCCTTGGCTGCAGAAGCAGACATAGTGAAGCCAAGGTGTTGGTGTACAAAGTCACACAAACACCAAAAAACATTAATAAACACTTTTTTCAAATGTTTTTCTTCCAAAATTTGAAATGATTTTAATTATGAATATTTGCTAGACATAACTACTTATCCATAATTCCGACTTATGGATGTTTTACTGATATATATTATATATATATATATATATATAATATATATATATCATATATATATATATATATAGATATATTATATTATATATATATATATATAAGCTATTCATTTGATACAATATGTCACTTTTAGCACACATGTACATTAAATGTAATATAACAAAGTATGATGTATGTGTTATCTACGGAATGTGATGGAGGTACACTGGGGTGCAGGGGACGAACATGAAAAGTCACATAATGAATGGGCTATCAGTACCCATTGATCAGGACAACGACACTTGGAAAGACAAGAATGGACTAAAGTGAGTATTGTCCACTCCAAAGTGTGCAGGTTTAGTAGTCAGATCTCTGAGTGATAAGGTGACTTCCAGTATCTGTTGGCACATAATCAATTACAAACGTCTTCGTGTCACATGTCTGGTCAAAGCATTGCATAGTGTGAACACTGATGGACTGTCCATAAGAATTATAAAAGCTTGTTGTTACCAAATCTGCTAACAAATTTAAATTTGCAATTTTTTTATATATATTGAAGAGTATGGTTGGCAAAATCTTCAGTAAAGGACACCTATGTATCTTACATATAAGATATTTTCTAGTTTCTACAAACTTGAGGAGGTAAATGAATTTGAACAGGTTGGCTCTATCTGGTGGCAGTATTGTATGGGAGCACGGAAGGAGAGATAGAGAGGCCCCTACCAGGAAGAAAAGTAGTGCTATCTTTGGATCACACAATGAAAGAAAGGGCAGTGAGAAATCAAATACAGAAGGCACTAGAGAGCCTAATAGTCCTGACAGTGACATCAAGTGTGTCTTGGACATGCAATCAATGCCAGAGATCTAAGATTCAAGCAGTGGAAATGAGTTACCTAGAGGTGGGATGTAGTGTGAGCCGAATGGATGGTGAGAGTATGAGAATGTATATGAAAGGTGTGGTATGACCAGTAAGAAAGAGGGAGTGAATGGTGAGTGGTGGAAATGGTGACACGCACCACTCTGAAATGGTTTGGACACCTGGAGAGGAAGGATGAGAGAGGAATGAGAAGAAGGATATCTTTAGGGGAAAGAAAAAAGATTGCTGGAAGTATGAGAGGACACCTCATTCAAGGCCCCGTCACACGGGCCTTTTATCACCCGGGACAGCCCACGGGGCCGTTTGGAAAACATTCAAAATCCTTGCCCCGCGCGTCAACTATACACAGGATTCGTCGGTGGGCTCGTCACCCCGAACATGTTGGTATAAATAGCGGGCCTCACAACGCCCCCGCCGCCCGCGTTCTGTTCATAAGTCTCCAATTATTAAGCTCCAGTGGCGTCGTGAGGATGTTTGTCACTGACATCACCTTTATAGGGAAAATGTGTGCAATATATGCAGTATAAGAAAAATATGAAAAATTGTTTGTAATTTGGGAAATATCGCAAAAAAGAAATACTAGTGTATAAACATTTTTGTCACATTTTTGTCTTCAACTCGCTGCAATTCTTCAAGTGTTGCTCCCGTGTCATTTTTGATCACATATTCAAAATTATCAAACTTTTCTGGTTCTGATGGTATACGACAATTAGCAATACAAAAATATATGGATGGTAAAAATAGAGTGGTGAGCAATTAAGGAGGCGGCGCGCTGCTTATAACCCTACTGATGACGCTATTTATTTACTTAACAAAAACAATTTCATGGTGCTAATTCATTTATCAGAAAACTATATATATCAATGGAAAGCTAATACAATTCCTCTTCTTTTGATATACTCCATTTAAATAGCGTGTTCTCAACAAATTCATTTTAATGGTGACGAGTTTAACTGGAAAAATACAACAAAACTGCATTCCTGTTCTGCGTATTATTATTGAGTTCTCATTTATGGCATTTATTAGTGTGTTTAACGGCTTTACGTAAAATCTGACAGAACAAACATTTCAAAGATAACAGTACGTATATCATGTATATTGATAAATGTATTTGGTAGAGGACAAAATTACTTGGAAAAAGTAAACGTTTTCCTCCGAGTATCCCCGGGTCCTTGACACAACGGCCCCCCTTTACACGTGTCTGTGTGTGCCGCATCACACGTTTGAGGCATGCCATAGCCCCCCCTCGCCTCGCCACCCCGGGGCCTTGACACAACGCCCCCCTTACACGAGTCTGTGTGTGACCGCACACACACGCTTTGATGCACGCCATGCCCCCCTCGCCTCGCCACCCCGGGGCCTTGACAACAACGCCCCCCTTAAACGTGTCTGTGTGTGGACAGCATCACACGCTTTGATGCACGCCATGCCCCCATCGCCTCGCCACCCCGGGGGCCTGACACAACGCCCCCTACAGTTGTCTGTGTGTGGGACCGCATCACACGCTTTGAGCATGCCATGCCCCCCCTCGCCATCGCAACCCCGGGGCCTTGACACAACGCCCCCCCTTACACGTGTATGTGTGTGGACCGCATCACACGCTCTTGGATGCACGCCCATGCCCCCCTAGCTGCCACCCGGGGCCTTGACACAACGCCCCCTACACGTGTCTGTGTGTGCCGCATCACACGCATTTGATGCAACGCCATTGACCACCCTCGCCTCGCCACCCCGGGGCCTTGAACAACGCCCCCCTTACAGTGTCTGTGTGTGACCGCAATCACACGCTTTGCATGCACGCCATGCCCCCCCTCGTCGCACCCCCGGGGCCTGACACAACGCCCCCTACACGTGTATGTGTGTGGACCGCACCACAAGCTTTTGATGCACGCCATTGCCCCCCCTCGCCTGCCCACCCCGGGGCCTTGAACACAACGCCCCCTTACATGTGTTCCTGTGTGTGACGCAATCACACGCTTTGATGGACGCCAGGCCCCCCTCGCCGCCAACCCGGGGCCTTGACACAAACGTCACCCCTTTACAGTGTCTGTGTGTGACCGCACCACACGCTTTGATGCACGCCATGCCCCCCCTCGCCTCGCCAACCCGGGGGCTGGACACAACGCCCCCTTACATGTGTCTGTGTTACCGCATCACACGCTTTGATGGAGACGCCATGCCCCCCCTCGCCTCGCCACCCCGAGGGCCTTGGACACAAAGCCCCCTTACAGTGTCTGTGTGTGAACCGCCATCCACACGTACTTTGATGCACGCCATGCCCCCCCTCGCCTCGCCACCCCGGGGGCATTGACACAACGCCCCATTACCCGTGTCTGCGTGTGGACCGCATCCACACGCCTTGAGGCATGCCATGCCCCCCTCGCCCTCGCCACCCCGGGGCCTTGACACAAACGCCCCCTTACTGCGTCTGTGTGTGGACCGCATCACACGCCGTGGGCATGCCATGCCCCCCTCTCCTCGCCACCCCGGGTGACAAGGATCGTGTGACTGGCCTTTAGAAGGGCACCTAGAGTGCTTGGAGTGTATTGATTGAGAGATGGTATAATGAGTAAGAGGGCTGAATAATGTGTTAGCAGTGACAGGTGGAAATAGAGACTTCTGCCTATGGGCCACCTTCCTGCGGGAGTTGCCCAAAATTCAGAATCATCGAAAGTAAACAAGACAAATAAAGAGGTGCATGTGTCTTAAAATGAGCTTTGCATTCGACTTACCAGCTATCGTGGAGCTTGGTGGTATGCAGCCGCCACTACGCCAAACCTGAACGGCTACAGCATCAGGGGCAATCATTCCAAAGCTTCGCTGATGGCATCAACTGGCATGCATTGGGCGCGGCTACCAACTACTCCTGAGGCGAACCTCCATGGATGATCCGGCCGAGCCTTCTGATACATTCACTCCAGCCAATCCTCCTCCAATACTCCATCGCCAAAACATTTTGAGTGCCAAAATTTTTGGTGCCAAAAAATATTAAGTGCCAAAAATGTAGCTTTTGTTTCTTTTGTTATAACTACAGTATGTTACTAACATACACAGAATAAGCTATACGTTACTTTATCCTGTGTTGCTTTATACTATGTAGTATGTGTGTTAAAAATATTAAAAAGAATGGTATATCTTTTTCATAAATAATTATTTCCCTCTCTTCCCTTGCTGGCCACCACTCTGGTAAAGATAAGAAAAAGTTTGCAGGAAGATATATGTTACTTTTTCTGGGGTTTTCATAATTACACCTTTTCACTCTCAAATTAGGAAACAACAGAAACTTCAAAATAAGACGAATGATTTCAAAAGATAATAGATGAATTTTTTCTTTCTTAGTTTGAAATTCAATTATTTTTTTATTTGAAGGTTCAATTATTTTATTTTAAAATTCACTTGTTTTAATATAAACGTCAGTTGTTTTAATTTAAAAACTTCAGTTGTTTTTATTTGAGATTCAGTTGTTTAATTTGAGATCAGTTGTTTTAATTTAAACTTCAGTTGTTTTAATTTGAGGATTCAGTTGTTTAATTTGAAGTGCATTGTTTAATTTGAGATTCACTTGTTTTAATTGAGATTCAGTTGTTTAATTGAAAGTTCAGTTGTTTTAATTTGAGATTCAGTTTTTTTAATTGAAAGTTCAGTTGTTTTAATTTGAAGTTAAGTTGTTTAATTTGAGATTCACTCGTTTTTAATTTGAAGATTCAGTTACTTTCATTTGAATTCAGGTGTTTTAATTGTAAGTTCAGTGTTTTAATTTGAAGTTCAGTTGTTTTAATTTGAAGTTCAGTTGTTTTAATTTGAAAGTTCAGTTGTTTTAAAATTGAAGTTCAGTTGTTTTAATTTGAAGTCAGTTGTTTTAATTTGAAGTTCAGTTGGTTTTAATTTGAAGTTAAGTTGTTTTAATTTGAAGTTCAGGTGTTATTAATTGAAGGTTCAGTTGTTTTAATTTGAAGGTTCAGTGTTTTAATTTGAAGTTCAGTTCTGTGTTAATTTGAAGTTGTTTTTTAATTTGAAGTTCAGTTGTTTAACTTTGAGATTCAGTTTGTTTTAATTTGAAGGTTCAGTTGTTTTAATTTGAAGTTCAGTTGTTTTAATTTGAGATTCACTTTGTTTTAATTTGACGTCAGTTACTTTAATTTGAAGTTCAGCTGTTTTAATTTGAAGTTCAGTTGTTTTAATTGAAGTTCAGTGTTTTATTTGAAGTCAGTGTTTTAATTGAGTTCAGTGTTTTAATTTGTGAAGGTTCAGTTGTTTAATTTTGAAGTTCAGTTGTTTTAATTTGAAGTTCAGTTGTTTTAATTGAAGTTCAGTTGTATTAATTTGAAGTTCAGTTGTTTTAATTTGAAGTTCAGTGTGTTATTGAAGTTCAGTTGTTTAATTTTGAAGTTCAGTTTTTTTAATTTGAAGTTAAGTTGTTTTAATTTGAAGTTCAGTTGTTTTTAATTTGAAGTTCATTGTTTTAATTTGAAGTTTCAGTTGTGTTTAATTTGAAGTTCAGTTGTTTGAATGTGAAGTTCAGTTGTTTGAAGTTGAAGTTCAGTTGTTTTAATTTGAAGTTCAGTTGTTTAATTTGAAGTTCAGTTGTTTTTAATTTGAAGTTCAGTTGTTTAATTTGAAGTTCAGTTTTTTAATTGAAGTTCAGTGTTTTAATTTGAAGTTCAGTTGTTTAATTTGAAAATGTTCAGTGTTTAATTTGAAGGGTTCAGTTGTTTAATTTGAAGTCAGTTGTTTTAATTTGAAGTTCAGTTGTTTTAATTTGAATTTCAGTTGTTATTAATTTGAGATTCAGTGTTTTAATTTTGAAGTTCAGTTGTTTTAATTGAAGTTCAGTTGTTTTAACTTTGAAGTTCAGATTGTTTGTAAATTGAAAGTTCAGTTGTTTTAATTTGAAGTCAGTTACTTTAATTGAAGTTCAGTTGTTTTAATTGAAGTTTCAGTACTTTATTTGAAGTTCAGGTTGTTTTAATTGAAGTTTCAGTTGTTTTAATTGATAGTTCAGTTTACTTTAATTGAAGTCAGTGTATTAATTTTGAAGTGAAAAAGTGTAGATTTTGGCGAAAAATGACTTGTGGGGCGAACGAAACTGGACATGTGGGCGAAAAGACCATAAACCATTTGCTTTTACTTTATATATTACCCATGCTCAAAAGAAAATTACACACACACAAAAAAAAACTGCAATGCTCTTCACCTCTAGCTGTTGCCAAAACTTCTTAGATGCAAGCTAGCCAATCCCCAGCCATCGTCCCAAGTATTTCAAGCCACTGATAACATTTTCAGCAGAAACAATAATACCACCTGTACATTCGCCTCAGTAAATACAAGTAAAACCCTTCTCGTATTCGGACTAATTGGGCCAAGGAGTGGTCCGAGGTAATACAGATCCGAATAATGCAGGGATAAAATAAAATAATAAAAAATTATAAATAAATAATAATAATAAAAAAAATCTAGGTGATATAGAACATTTCTAAGTCATGCAAATATCAGTAAACAAAAGATAAATCATGGTCAACATATATAAATCTAACAGTAACAATACACAATACAGTACTGTACAGGAGTAGTGTTACAGTACTATCAGTCTAGGTCTGGCAGCGGCAGCCGGGGCAGCAGTATCTGATGGTGGAGATTTCCCAAACCTTCTTGGTGTTGGCCTGTAATGCTGCCGAGGACCCCTTGAGAAGCCCTACCCCGATCCCTGGTCCTATCCTATGACGCTATCCACAGCGTGGTAGCTGACCTGTTTTCTTCAGGAAGGCACAGGTGAGGCGGATGACAGCGTGTTGTCTGAGAGGTAAGCAGGGCGCAAGGGCGGGGCCAGGTCGCTTGCCAGCAGGGTGGGCAGGGTTTACGTCATTACTAGTTATTTTATTTTTTATACATAGTAGTGATTATGGTGAGCTGTTATAATCACGCGCATGATTTAGGTCAGTGTAGTTACCGCCCGTGTCACCTTAAAAAGGGTTATTAAAGGTGTGATGTGAAGGGGAAACATTCTGCCGCGGCCACCCTGTAACACTAACGGAAAAAGTGTTCCATGTGACATGACCTATAAAGCCGTGTCAAATGTCTTGTTGACTTGTGATTCTTGAGAAGTTTTAGAAACAGTTTGTCCTTGTGGTGACTGATGACAAGTTGATGGAGATCACATTACGTCGTCCAAGCCAGTCAGGCCCTTCCGACTGTTAACTACTTAAACGAGGGAGGCTTGCTGGATACGGTAGTAGGGGCCAGGTAGTTCTAGGCGGTGGGAGAGCGGGTGGTAGAGGAGGATACCCACCTCCCTTGCGGATTCTGGGTCCAAGGCTCAAATGGCTCAGAGCAATCGCCAATACAACATTTGGACACAACAAAGAAACCACAATAACAGTATACAAAGTATATGCTCAGTGATGGATTATAAATGCTCTGCCTGGCTGCCAGGGCCTCTAACCTCACTGAATCACGTCATGACACCCTACCTACCCATAACAAAGAAAGAAAAAACAAAAAACAAAAACAAAAAAAAGGAGGAGGTCCGAAAAATGTCGAAGTCCGAATAATGAGAGTCCGGATACGAGTGTTTACTGTACTTACATCAAACAGGCCCTGACAGCAGTACATGTACATATCAGCTCAGTACTACTTACATCAAACAGTCCCTCACAGCAGTACATGTACATATCAGCTCAGTACTACTTACATCAAACAGTCCCTCACAGCAGTACATGTACATATCAGCTCAGTACTACTTACATCAAACAGTCCCTGACAGCAGTACATGTACATATCAGCTCAGTACTACTTACATCAAACAGGCCCTCACAGCAGTACATGTACATATCAGCTCAGTACTACTTACATCAAACAGTCCCTCACAGCAGTACATGTACATATCAGCTCAGTTACTACTTACATAAACAGTCCCTCACAGCGGACATGTACATAGCAGCTCAGTACTACTTACAATCAACAGGCCCCTCACCAAGCAGTACATGTACATATCCAGCTCAGTACTACTTACATCACACATGGCCCCTCACAGCAGTACATGGACATATCAGCTAGTACGTACTTACATCAAACAGGCCCTCACAGCAGTACATGTACATATCAGCTCAGTACTACTTACATCAAACAGTCCCTGACAGCAGTACATGTACATATCAGCTCAGTACTACTTACATCAAACAGTCCCTGACAGCAGTACATGTACATATCAGCTCAGTACTAATTTACATCAACAGTCCCTGACAGCAGGACATGTTCATATCAGATCAGTACTACTTTACATCAAAACACAGTCCCTGACAGCAGTACATGTACATTTATCGCTCAGTACTACTTACATCAAACAGGCCCTCACAGCAGTACATGTTACATATCAGTCAGTACTACTTACATCTCAAACAGTCCCTCAAGCAGTACATGTACATATCAGCCTCAGTACTATTACATCAAACAGTCCCTTCACAGCAGTCATTTGGGTACATATCAAGCTCAGTACTACTTACATCAAACAGGCCTCACAGCAGTCAGACCATATCAGCCAGTACTACTTACATCAAACAGGCCCTCACAGGCAGTACATGTACATATCAGCTTCAGTACTACTTACATCAAAACAGTCCCTGACAGCAGTACATGACAGATCCGCTCAGTACTACTTACAATCAAATCGGCCCTCACAGCAGTACATGTACATAATCAGCTAAGTACTACTTACATCAACAGGCCCCTCACCGCCGTTACATGTACATTATCAGCTCAGTACTACTTACATCAAACAGTACTCACAGCGTAAGGTAAATATCAGCTCAGTACTACTTACATCAAAAAGGCCCTCACAGCAGCTACATGTACATATCAGACTCAAGTACTACTTACCATCAAACAGGCCCTCACAGCAGTACATGTACATATCAGCTCAGTACTACTTACATCAAACAGTCCCTCACAGCAGTACATGTACATATCAGCTCAGTACTACTTACATCAAACAGGCCCTCACAGCAGTACATGTACATATCAGCTCAGTACTACTTACATCAAACAGGCCCTCACAGCAGTACATGTACATATCAGCTCAGTACTACTTTCATCAAACAGGCCCTCACAGCAGTACATGTACATATCAGCTCAGGTACTACTTACATCAAAACAGTCCCTCACAGCAGGACAGTACATATCGCTCAGTACTACTTACATCAAAAACAGCCCTTCACAGCAGGTACATTACATATCGACTCAGTACACTTACATCAAACAGGGCCCTCACAGCAGTACATGTACATATCAGCTCCGTACTACTTACATCAAACAGTCACCACAGCAGTACATGGACATATCAGCTCAGTACTACGTACATCAAACAGGCCCTCAAGCCAGTACATGTAAATATCAGCTCAGTTACTACTTACATCAAACAGGCCCTCACAGCAGTACATGTACATATCAGCTCAGTACTACTTACATCAAACAGGCCCTCACAGCAGTACATGTACATATCAGCTCAGTACTACTTTCATCAAACAGGCCCTGACAGCAGTACATGTACATATCAGCTCAGTACTACTTACATTCAAACAGGCCCTGAACAGCTAACATGTACAA
This sequence comes from Chionoecetes opilio, assembly GCA_016584305.1. Taxonomy (NCBI): domain Eukaryota; kingdom Metazoa; phylum Arthropoda; class Malacostraca; order Decapoda; family Majidae; genus Chionoecetes; species Chionoecetes opilio. The sequence continues at coordinate 70,170 of JACEEZ010021389.1, read as the reverse complement.
GATCAGCTCATTACTATTACATCAAAAACAGGCCCTCACAGCAGTACATGTACATATCAGCTCAATACTACTTACATCAAACAGGCCCTCACAGCAGTACATGTACATATCAGCTCAGTACTACTTTCATCAAACAGGCCCTGACAGCAGTACATGTACATATCAGCTCAATACTACTTACATCAAACAGGCCTCACAGCAGTACATGTAACATATCAGCTCAGTACTACTTAAAATCAAAACAGGCCCTCACAGCAGTAATGTTAATGATCAGCCTCAGTAACTCTTCACATCAAACAGGCCCTCACAGCAGTACATGTACATATCAGCTCAGTACTACTTACATCAAACAGGCCCTGACAGCAGTACATGTACATATCAGCTCAGTACTACTTACATCAAACAGGCCCTCACAGCAGTACATGTACATATCAGCTCAGTACTACTTACATCAAACAGGCCCTCACAGCAGTACATGTACATATCAGCCCTCAGTACGAACTTACATCAAACAGTCCCTGGACAGCAGTACATGTACATATCAGCTCAAGTTATACTTACATCAAACAGTCCCTGACAGCAGTACATGTACATATCAGCTCAGTACTACTTACATCAAACAGGCCCTCACAGCAGTACATGTACATATCAGCTCAGTACTACTTTCATCAAACAGGCCCTGACAGCAGTACATGTACATATCAGCTCAGTACTACTTACATCAAACAGTCCCTGACAGCAGTACATGTACATATCAGCTCAGTACTACTTACATCAAACAGGCCCTCACAGCAGTACATGTACATATCAGCTCAGTACTACTTACATCAAACAGGCCCTCACAAGCAAGTACATGTTACATATTCAGCTCAGTACTACCTACATCAAACAGTCCTGACAGGCAGTAACATGTAATATCAGCTCAGTTATACTTACATCAAACAGGCCTTCTCACAGCCAGACATTTACAGATCAGATCATACTACTTACATCAAACAGGCCCTCCACAGCAGTACATGTACATATCAGCTCAGTTACTACTTTCATCAAAAACAGTCCCCTGACAGCAGTACAGGTACATATCAGCTCAGTAACTACTTAACATCCAAACAGTCCCTCACAGGACATGTACATATCAGCTCAGTACTACTTTCATCAAACAGTCCCTCACAGCAGTACATGTACATATCAGCTCAGTACTACTTACATCAAACAGTCCCTCACAGCAGTACATGTACATATCAGCTCAGTACTACTTTCATCAAACAGTCCCTCACAGCAGTACATGTACATATCAGCTCAGTACTACTTACATCAAACAGGCCCTCACAGCAGTACATGTAACATATCAGGCTAGTAATTAATTACATCAAAACAGTCCCTCACAGCAGTACATGTACAGAGCAGCTCAGTTTACTACTTACATCAAAACAGGCCCCACAGCAGTAACATGTACATATCAGCTCAGTATACTTAACATCAAACAGTCCTCACAGCAGTACACAGGCCTACATACTCAGCCCAGTACTACTTACATCCAAAACAGGTCCATCACAGCAAGTACATGTACCTATCAGCTCAGACTACTTAATCAAACAGTCCTCCCAGCAGTACATGTACATATCAGCTCAGTACTACTTACATCAAACAGTCCCTGACAGCAGTACATGTACATATCAGCTCAGTACTACTTACATCAAACAGGCCCTCACAGCAGTACATGTACATATCAGCTCAGTACTACTTACATCAAACAGTCCCTGACAGCAGTACATGTACATATCAGCTCAGTACTACTTACATCAAACAGGCCCTCACAGCAGACATTTGTACATATCAGCTCAAGTAATACGACATAAACAAAGTCCTCACAGCAGTTACTGACATAGCAGCACTCCAGTACTACTTACATCAAACAGTCCCTGACGCAGTACATGTAACATATCAGCTCAGTACTACTTACATCAAACAGGCCCTCACAGGCAGTAACATGTACATATCAGCTCAGTACTACCTTACAATTCAACGCCCTGACAGCAGTACATGTACATATCAGCTCAGTACTACTTACATCAAACAGTCCCTCACAGCAGTACATGTACATATCAGCTCAGTACTACTTACATCAAACAGTCCCTCACAGCAGTACATGTACATATCAGCTCAGTACTACTTACATCAAACAGTCCCTCACAGCAGTACATGTACATATCAGCTCAGTACTACTTACATCAAACAGGCCCTCACAGCAGTACATGTACATATCAGCTCAGTACTACTTTACATCAAACAGTCCCTTCACAAGCTAGTAACATGTACATATCAGCTCAGTACTACTTACATCAAACAGTCCCTCACAGCAGTACATGTACATATCAGCTCAGTACTACTTACATCAAACAGTCCCTCACAGCAGTACATGTACATATCAGCTCAGTACTACTACCATCAAAACAGTCCCTGACAGCAGTGTACATTGTACCTATCAGCCTCAGTACTAACTTACATCAAAACAGTCCCTCACAGCAGTACATGTTACATATCCAGCTCAGTACTACTTACATTCAAACAGGCCTCACAGCAGGTACATGTACATATCAGCTCAGTACTACTTACATCAAACAGTCACTCAACAGCAGTACATGTACATATCAGCTCATACTACTACATCAAACAGTCCCTCCACAGCAGTAAATGTACATATAAGCCAGTACTACTTACATCCAAACAGGCACCCTCACAGCAGTTACATGTACAATCAGCTCAGTACTACTTACATCAAAAACAGGCCCTCACAGCAGTACATGTACATATCAGCTCAGTACTACTTACATCAAACAGGCCCTACAGCAGTTACAGTACTATCAGCCAGTATTACTTACTCAACAGTCCCCACAGCAGTACATGTACATATCAGCTCAGACTACTTACATCAAAACAGGCCCTCCTACAGCAGTCCATGTACCCATATCAGCTCAGTACTACTTACATCAAACAGTCCTGACAGCAGAGTACACATGTACATATCAGCTCAGTTACTACTTACATCAACGTCCTGAAGCAGTACATGACATATAACGCCTCAGATACTATTACATCAAAACAGTCCCTCACAGGCAGTACATGTACATCTCAGCTTCAGTACTACGTACATTCAAACAGGCCCTCACAGCAGTACATGTACATATCAGCTAGTAATACCTTACATCAAACAGGCCCCTCACAGCAGTACATGTACATATCAGCTCAGTACTACTTACATCAAACAGGCCCTCACAGCAGTACATGTACATATCAGCTCAGTACTACTTACATCAAACAGGCCCTCACAGCAGTACATGCGGCCCTTAGAGAAGAAATATCGGCGAGCAGCCATCCACCATCGCTCCCTTATCTTGTATGTTTTGGGAGTTGAGATTAACATCATCCCTGGTGTTGACCTGCCAGTATTAGTGCACATTGGCACGTAGCACCAATGATGTTTATTTGCCCTTCCCTTTGCCATGGCTGTGCTGGTGTCATTACAGGTAAACACACCGTGCATAGCCTCCGCTGCCTCCCGCGTGTGTCCAGCTGATGACGTCACCACCAGTGACGGAACTTTTTTGCAGTTACGTCACATTATTATTATTTTTTTTTTTTTTTTTTTTTTTACATCACAAAGGACTGGCCAAGGGCACACAAAAAATGGGTAACACAAAGCCCGCTTAGTTACCAGTCCCTATAAAGAAGACAGTAAGAGAATAATATAAAAAAAGAGGGGGAGCCAATTTAGTTTGGGAGGTGTCTTGTTACCCTTCTTTGAAAAGATTTAAGTTCATAGGAAAGTGGAAAAATAGAAACAGGAAAAGAGAGTTCCAGAGTTTACCAGTTGAAAGGGATGAAAAAGTAAAGATGCTGATTAACTCTTGCATTAGGGAAGAGGACAGAATTAGGATGAGAATGAGTAGAAAGTCTTGTGCAGACGATGGCCCGCGGGATGGGGGGAGGCGGTGCAGTTAGCAAGTTCAGAAGAGCATGTTGGAGAATGAAAATATACGGTGAAGGAGAGCAAGAGAAAGAAGCAACATTGCGTCCGGTGTGATTTAAAGATTGAAGACAGTTCAGTCAGAGGAGGGGAGTTGATGCAGAATGAAAAGCTTTTGACTCAAACCCTGTTTGAGAGCTGTATGAGTGGAAACCCTACCCAAACATGTGAGGACATACTCCAATACTATGGGCGGATAAGGCCCCTATAGAGAGCCAAACAATTGGAGGGAGGAAAAAAAAGGACGCAGATGCCACAGGACACCTAACTCTAGAAACTGTTTTAGCAAAGAGATGAGATGTGAGATTTCCAGTTCAGATTTTTAGTAACGGAGAGTCCTAGAATGTATTGTAGAAGAAGGAGACAGTTGAGTGTCATGGAAGAAGAGGGGATAGTATTGGTAGGTTTTGTCGAGTAGAAGGTGAAGAAATTGGTTTTGTGAGGCATTGAACAAAACAAGGTTTGCTTTGCCCCAATCAGAAATTATAGAAAGATCATAAGTTAGGCGCTCGGGGTGGCATCTCTCCGTGAATCACTTAGTTCCTGTTTGTTGAGTTGGACGTCTAATAAAACGGAAGTTGAAAAAATTGCAGGGTAGAATCATCAGCGTAGAAGTGGTTAGGGCTTTGAGTCTAGACTTAGAAGATCATTAATGAATAATTAGAAAAAGAGTGGGTGATAGGACAGAACCCTGGGGAACACCACTATGATTAGATTTGGAGAAGAACAATGGCCGTCTACAGTAGCTGCAATAGAACGGTTTGAAAAGAAACTTCAAAATCGAAAGGTACAGAGAGAAGGATAGCACTGAATGAGGGTAGTGGAAATTAAAGATTTGTGCCAGACTTATCAAAAGCTTTTTGATATGTCCAAGGGCAACAGCAAAAGTTTCACCGAAACCCCTCTAAAGGAGGATGACCAAGATTCCAGTTGGAAAGCTAGAAGAGCGCCAGTAGATCGTCCTTACGGAAACCGTACTGACGACAGCTAGAAGATTGGTGAGCAGATAGATGCTTAAGAATCTTCCTTATTAAGTATAGATTCAAAAACTTTAGGAAAGCAGGAAGTCAAAATCTATAGGACGGTAGTTTGAAGGGATTAGAACGGTCACCCTTCTTAGGAACAGATGGATGTGAGCAAACACTTCAGCAAGAAGAAGGTGGAAGGTAGATAGACAAAGACGAAAAGTGTGCCAGCAGGGTGCAAGCCACAGAAGCAAGTTTTTGAGAACAATAGGAAGGGACTCCATCAGGACTGTAAGCCTTCCGAGGATCTAGGCCAGAAAGGGCAAAGAAAAAATCATTACGGAAGGATCTTAAATGACAGGCAAATATAGTCAGAGGGTGGAGGAGAAAGGAGAAGGAGGAACAAAGCCTTTCATCAACCAGAGTGGGAATTTTAGCAAAGGTTTGAGCGAAGAGTTCAGCTTTAGAAATAGATGAGACAGCTGTGGCGCCATATGGGTGAAGCATAGGAGGAAAGATGAAGAAAGAGAGTGAAAATTTGTTAGAGAGTTATTTGCTAGATGACCAGAAGTCACGAGAGGAATTTGATTCAGAAAGATTTGACATTTTCTATGAATGAAGAGTTTTTTGGTAAGTTGAAGTAAAAGATTTGCATGCATGATTACTGGCAGAAATATATAAAGGCATGAGTTTCAGGAGATGGATGCTTACAGTAGCGTTTGTGAGCCACCTCTCTATCTCGGACAGCATGAAAACAAGCATAAGAACATAAGAAAATAAGGAAGCTACAAGAGGCCGCGAGGCCTACACGTGGTAGTTCCTGTATGAGTTAAACCAAGGTTGACGGGCTTCAGAGCACCAGCTGCTCTAGGTCTTGGAGGATAGAAAAGTTGTAGGCTTGTTCACCAGGTTGGTCAGTGAAAGAAGATGATAGCCAAGCTGGTGGTGCACATTGAAGTCCCCAAGAATGGAAATTTCTGCTAAAGGAAAATGAGATGAGATGAGCTCCACTTTTGATGTTAAATAGTCGAAGAATTTTACATAGTCAGAGGAGTTAGGTGAGAGATATACAGAACAGTAAATTTAGTAAGAGAGTGACATTGAAGTCGAAGCAGATGGTAGAAAATTGGGAAGATTCAAGGCCGTGGGCAGGAGAGCAAGTGGTGATGTCATTGCGCACAATATACGCAACAGCCAGCTTTGGATTGAAAATGAGAATAGAGACAGTAAGAAGAGACAACTTTTTTGATTTGGACGACTTTAAACCTTATTTTGATATATTTCTTGCCTCTTCTCTTTGGAATTATGTACAGGGAGGTCCCGTTATACGAGCATTCGGTATACGAGAATCCGATGATACGAGATGTGTAAATTAGGGTCTATTTTCAATATACGAGATCGAAAATCCAATGATACGACATTCAAAACTGGGAGTGAGTAAAATTATCAAGTTCAAAATGCGCGCCCTACCACTCTCGGGCTGGACAAAGGGGGATTTGGTTGACCCCAGTGAGGTCACCCCTAGCAAGCCGTGACCTGAAGGGTAATTAAGCATATGGCACGGCCTGACATTTAGGGGTAATTAGCAGGTGTGCGGCCCCAACCTTGGGACCGCAGTCAGGTCACCCCTAGCAAAGCTTGACCTGAAGGGTAATTAAGCATATGGCGCGGCCTGACCTTTAGGGGTAATTAGCAGGTGTGCGGCCCCAACCTTGGGACTGCTACACTACCTTCTCTTGTATCACGCGGCGTCCCCTACATACAACGTCTTTTTTGCTTGTTATGCATGTTTTATATTTAATTAATGTGCAGTTATGTTATTTTGTGTGCTATTTTCTCTTTCAGAATGCTTTTTCTACAGAATAGGTAGTACAGTGTGGGTAGTAAGACGCTGTGTGTTTGTTGTGTTTGCTATAGTTTATTTTAGCTTGAAAAGCATGTCTTTTTTTTTCTTCTTTTTTTTTATTGATGGGGTCCTGGAACCAAACCTATATTTTACCATTAGTTATGTGTTTCGTTATACGAGATTTCGCTTTACGAGTATGCCAGGTGGAACCTAACTGCTCGTATCTTCGGGACCTCCCTGTATAGTGATTTTTAAGGTAGTATTCCAAGTGAACACCAAATTCACTTTGGTGGACGAAACCATTTTTTTTGGTGAGTTTTGATGTGTTTTGAATGAATCTGCTAACTGTTTGTCGCAAATCTTTTTTTTTTTTTTTTCTTTTTTTTACTTAGTAAAAGGTTAGGTTAGGTATAGGTTCGGAAAGGTTAGGTTAGGTTCAATTTGTTGTTTAGGTTAGGTAAAGGCTAGGTTAGGTATAGGTTCGGAAAGGTTAGGTTAGGTATAGATTCGGTTAGGTTCAATTTTTTTTTTTTTTCCTTTTTTGCAAATCACTATAAAAAATATCTATAAAAAAAAAGGTGATTTGCGACAGAAACAGTTAGCAGATTAATTCAAAACACATCAAAACTTACCAGAAAAAAATTCTTTTGTCCACCAAAGGAAGTTTGGTGTTCATCTGGAAATGTACCATTTTTAACAGTTTAGGAATCTTGTGGCCAACCATTTACAAAACATTTTTGTTAGGCAATTTGTCTATTGTGTAGAGGTTTATGAAACTGTCGCCGTTAGGAATTCTCGCCAAAACACCCAAGCGAGAACTCTCGCCGACAGTGGAACACTCGCCGACGGGGAAATTTACTGCGACAGTTCCACTTGTAATAGATGAAAAGGAAGAATAGAGGCTATTTCATTATTGGACACAACATTTTTTGCTTGTCCCAAAACACTAAAACTGCAGATTGACATTGGTAACGTAACCTGACCTAACTGAGGGGGCACAGCCCCCCAGACCCCCCCGCTCGTTCACTAACCTAACCTGGACATTGGTTAACTAACCTAACCACATAACCTGCCTCGACTGCCTTTCTCAAATGGACAAAATAATGTGATCCTTTATTCTATTCTTTTATTTCTTGTCCAGTAAAACCACAAGGTGAGGCAGTTGACCTTTCTGTTGCAATCAAAAGCATGGACAGAACTATTGCATGGCTGCAAAACTACACAACTGATGGATTTGACAATGCTCTTGCAGATGCAAAGGAGATAGCCAATGGTGGACATTGAACCCGTCTTAAAAGATAAAAGAATTCATAGAAAGAATCAAACATTTCAATATGAAGTTCAAGAGANGGCGATGGGATACCAATTATGTGACCAGCTCTCACAAAGAACAGAATTGGTAGTGGCACAGTCACCGTGGACCAACGCAGGATTACAAGTACCATCTTGGCTGGGTAGATTTGAATGTTGTCTGATGCATTACACATTAACAAAAAACCCACCCTTATTTCTGAAAGGCCAAAAATGGGGCAAATTCAAGGCAGAATTTGACCCAGCAGCAGCTTAGACACCAAAAAGATTTTTTGGTCTCTAAGGCTTCCTGACATGCTCTTTCCAATGATACCAAGCAAAAGAGGATCAGAAACTGGTGTGATGGTCAAATAGATGACTAAACATAGGGCATTTTTTGCATTTTTCAGTCCGAGGCCAACTTTGATGGACTCTAATGCAGAGACAATTTGACAGAAAAACTTCTTATTTGGCCCACAAGCTAAAAAGTTATATGCCATTCCAGGGAAAAAATTTTGGTTTATACAACCACCATGTTCAGGAGATATAGGCTCATGAGTGTGACACAGGTCAGTGTCACCGGTAATTTTTTCCTGTTTTAAATCTCAGTTTGTGCAAAAACTAAGCCACCTAGGCCAAAACCAATTTAATTTTTGAAATCCTTGCGAAAATTTAGATGGGTATTGTCATTTTCAGCACTACAAAGCACATAGCCACTGAGTAAAGGCCTCCTAAAAACGCCTTCGTGTAAGTGCCGTTCCGCAGGCCATTGTTTGGGGGAAAAATGGGGGTACTGTATCTCAGGAACTATACCACCTACAGAGCTAAAATTTTGCACACGTTCATTTTGGCCAAGTACCAACTTGTATACCGAATTTCATCAAAATCTGAGGTGGTGAGGTGGGGAGCATTGGACCACTTGGCATGGAATGACCGATGGGTAATGGGTGAGTGAATGGGTGGGGGGTGATGGGTAATGGGTGAGTGAATGGGTTGGGGGTGATGTGAATGGGTTGGCGTTAATACATACATTTCTACATCCATGATTTCAGGAAAGTTAGAAGGGGCTATCTGGAGAGTCTGTGTTTGGTGGGCCTTCGGCCCACCAAACACAGACTACATCAAGGTTTCCTCAATTCTCGCAACCAACTTTTTTTTCACAATTCTCGCTAATAGGCTGCTAAAAAAAAAAAGAAAAAAAAAGTGATCGGATCATCCCCAAAATGGCCTTAAAACCTTCCCCTGGTCAACCTGGTTCCAAAACTGTGCCATATGATGGAATTGCGTAACGGGGGGCGGAACCTATCGCGGACACACAGACACACACGCACACACTTTCGCTTATATATATATATATATATATATATATGAGAATAAACATTAACAAGGTAGTTGCAATATCACAGGTTTGAAAACCAATAAAGAGGAAAGCAATGTTCTAGTTTTTAATGGAAAGGAAGATATTAATGCTATCAGAAGCATCCAGGTGAATGGGAGAAGTACTACCTACCTAGAGACACTATAACTATAGTAACTAATAAGATGAATCACTGGGTCAAGAGAACTCCACCGTTCACTGCCTCGGCCCACTTACACTGTCCGAGTGTAGTCAGTCGGTGTACTGGGCTATATTAGGATATATATATGGCAACACTCATGTAGGTATTTTCCTAGTTCCCGCCCACTTAGCCAGGTGTCTTTTCTCCGGGGTCCTTGACCTGTCTATAAAGAGGGTAGACCGCGTCTGCCCGACACACTCAACCCACTGACACACACACAGGTCACTCACTCATAGGTCACGCATACGGCTTCGTCTCCTCGGGGCGGCCACGTGTGCCGCCCAACATCTCCTGTATATTCTGATCCTGACAATACATCATCTGGCTTCAAATCTACAAAGGTGACTACTCATTATTCCTCCTACCCATGCACTCTACTTTAAGAGACGCTCGGTAGACATACACAGACCTCAGAACACGTGCTGCCCACACCACTCCTCCGAGCCTGCCGTTCTCGCCACAGCTACCACCGCCGCTACACTCATCTCCTGTTCCTGCCTCCTACTCAACTATATTCAAGTATAATGTACCACGTACACGGTATATTTGGTGGCAGCTTGGTGTTTGGTCTATTGTCTGTGTCTCTTTTGTGTGGGTATGTGCGTCACCATGCACGTGTTGCTCAATACTGATCCCTCTGATGTGCTGCTGTCCCATGATGTCCTGCCCACGGCGCCTATACCCATGTTCCTGTTTTGATGTCGCGCGCCGCACGCCTGCACGCCTAACCTCTCTTGGTTGGATGCCCCGCCCGCACGCATCATACGGCATCATGCTCATACGGTTCCTCGTGTCCCTGATGTTCCTGCGCGCCCCTGATGTCTGGTATGTCACGTGCAAGTTGCAACCTTCGCACGGCATGCGGTCACGCCCGCACCCACACGACCGTTCTGATGTCGCGTGTGGTCTCCACGCCCGTGCCCCTCGCACATGTTCATCTTCCACGCCCGTGCCCTTGTGGCGCCCATCGTGAGTGTTCCTGCTTCTTCTCTGCTCCACGTGAGTCGTCAGCAAGTGTTATTATTTCCCCGTCACTAGACAATTGTGACTTCATATTTTGCGGGAGATTTTTTTTGTGTGTGATTTTATTTCTCTGTTCATTCCCGCATTCCCGACCTGTGAGTCATTCCCTGCTAACCCTCGTAGCATAGGGTAGGATTTCGGTGTCCACACGTGTTCACCGCCCCCGCACCCCCCCGCCTCTGGCCACACCTGCTGCCTGCTAGTCAGGTCAGCCGGCTTAACGCCTCGCCTCCCCTCCCACCCATCTCCACCCGCCCGCCTCATCTCACCGGCGCGCCTGCTCGCCGCCCATCTCATCCCTCCGCGCGCCCACGCCACCCATCTCTGCGAGCCCACACACGCCCTCCTGTGGCTTGTAGTCCCACGCCCGCGGCCCAGCTTGCCGCCTGTCATCGACGATGCCTCCCGTGGCATCGTGTCCGCCTCATCCCGCCCGCGGCTACCTCCCACACACCCGCCCACGCCCATCGGCGATGCCTCCACTGGTATCGTGTCCACCTTCCGCGGCCTGCTTCGTGGCTCACGCCCACGCCCGCCGCCCATTCCTCAACTCATCTCTCCTTCGTTGGCTTGTCAGTGTTTTCGGCTGGTTTGGTTATAGTAACTGCAGACTCTTATTTCCTTACTTGTTGTTTGCCTGTATGAGTTTTCAGCGTGTCGTATGACGGGAGTTAGATGACTTTCCTCATTTTATATGTGTGAGTTGATACATAATGTGTAAGTACGTTTCATTTTTGGTCATAATATTTTACTTAGTGTATACTTTGAAGACTTTTAGATCAGGTATCTTAGTCATAATTTTCACTTTTGAAATTGTATAATGTTGTCACGACCATTTTTTCTCTTACGTTGGCTAATTCTGGTGTTTCGGCTGGTAGATTCTGGTTTTCTGGAGAGTCTGTGTTTGGTGGGCCGAAGGCCCACCAAACACAGGTGTTGGGCCGATGGCCCACCAATAGCCCTCCGCAGGAGCTAGCAAAAAGTTGCCGGGGGGCGGCTTTGCGGCTAGTTATATATAATTATATTATATATATATATATTATATATATATAATATATATATTATTCATTATATATATTATATTATTATAATATATATAGGTTGATGGTTAATGATTTTGTGTTTGGGGGGTGGGGCCGCGCCGTTTTCTCCGTCCTCACTCCCCGCTCCCCCCCCCTTTTTAAAAAAACACCCTTTTTTAAGGTGCACACGGTGATAATTGTTTTAGATAATGACCGTGTATATAAATTCCACCAAAAAATCACAATTTAAAATAACGAGTAATAAGAAGTTTAAAGCCTCCCCAAAACCCTACAGTGGCGGAGGGGGGTGGCGGCTCCAGGGCCAGCCGCCCTCAAAACTTTGAGTAAAAACCCCCCGTCATCCGCCTCACCGGTCCTTTCCGAAAAAACAGTCACCCCACGCCTGTATGCACCAAGGATTCACCAGGGATCTAGGTTCCCCAAAGGGTTCTCGCCCCCCCTACAAAATTTTTACCAAAAAATCTATCCCCCTTTTGGGTTAATGGTTTTGATATCCACCTCAGGGTTTAGGGGCCGGCTCATGGCTGCTGCTGCTCCCAAAGGCCGCGGGGGCCAAACGTGGTGGTCCCTTGTTTGTATTTTAAATCTTTCTCATATATATGAAGATACCCATCCAAATGAATCATATGTCTACATTCACTAGAAAAAATGAATTTCATAGCATACCAAACAATAATAAGCAGCCTAGAGACTTCCTACCTTGCAAATAAGTCGAGCAGTCTTTGGCCATTGCACTTTTTTTTCAGATTGATTATCGTAAAAAACCTTAGGAAAAATCATATACAGTAGTCAGTAAATGTTTAATTTTAGTAAAAATTTGAAATTTCCTTTAGTAAATAATTGGTAATTTTTACTCACCCCATTTTGAATGTCGTAACATTGGTTTTTCGATCTCGTATTTTGAAATAGACCATAATTTCAATTCGTATATCGGATCTCGTATATCGAATGCTCGTAAAAAAACGGGCCCCTCCCTGTAGATGAAGGAAACCCACCCCCTTATTCACTCCCCCTCTCCCTTCCCCCTCCTTCTAACACCCCCGTTATCACCTCAGACCCCTTTCACTCCCACCCTCCCCTTTCCACTCCCCACCCCTCGCTTCCACTCCAACACCATCGACCCCAGAATCACACCATTCCCCCTAAAACTAACCACACCTTTCCCCTCCACTAACAACCTCCCCTCCACTAGCCACACCGTCCCCTCCACTAACCATCCCGACGCAAGCTCCTCAGCCTCCCCATGCTAATCCTTTTGACCTGATCCCCTCCAAAACAAAACAAGGAGCTCCCCGGTAAAAACGTTTGTCTTCCCCAGAAACGAATGACCAATTTTCAGTAGATTGGATTTAATTTCAAATTAAGTACAAACCCCCGGGAAAACCATTATGCACATTTAAAAGTAGGGATCCTTAGTTCATTGACCACAAGTAGGGTTTCACAGTTAGCACAACTTTTTCCGGGGCCTGCCGGCTTTTTTTGTTTGGCCTTCCGCTTTTTTCTGGGCCTGCCCGAAACAAGCAGGAAGCCCTGCTTATTTTTCAACCATCCAATCCGAACATGAATGGGGTGGCCAAAAAAACAAAAAACCTCAGGCTGCACAACACTCCCTTTAAAATGTCTGTGGCAGCGTCCCTCAGTACCACAAAAATGTATTTGTACATGTTTGGCAAATGCACAGCACGCACATCCCCTGTCCAAGGGGAAACCCCCAAAAACCTTTTGTTTCGGTTTGACGGATTGGACGTTTGTTTGTTTTCGGGTTATTTCTTTTTCCCTTGCCCTTGGTTACAGGAAGCAAAGGAGGTGTTGAAGGAGGCAGGTTTTTCCCGTAAACATTTTGGAGTCCCGTCCACGTCACTGAAGGATTTACTGGATTCTGGGGGACCAGGAAGTGGCCTCCCCCCTGGGTATCCTTACCCCGGGCAACCCCCCCCCTCACGTGACTGTGTTCTGTGACCACACTGCGAGGTGGAGGCTGGAGGGTTTCTTCAAAGAACGCCCAACTTAAATCCGCCAGGATTTTATGTACCTGGATTGAGTTCAGTTGGGCTTTGGTGATCTTCAGGTAAATTTCTGGTGGGCCTTGCCCTTTTTCCGTCTGCCCCTTACGACCCTCAGCATTTGCGGGTTGACTTTGGCAGTTATGAGGGGGGGGAACATGGGCAAAGTATGGTTTTTCAATGTTGGTTCAGTGAGACCCCAAAACCGCCTGAGTGTTGGAAGGTGAGACCCCCCAGACCGTTTTATCCCACCCCTCATCCCCTAGAAAAAGTTCCAACCGCTGTCTTTTTTTTTTCGTTTTATTAAGCACTTCTTTCCATTTACCTCCCATCTTTTTCTTTTCCTTTTTGTCCGCTCAAATCCACCCGGGATCTACTGAAGTGGAAGTACTTCTGACTTAGTATCAACTAAGTGGAAGGATCTACTCTGGGGCTGTATTTTTATGCTCTTCCATGGAATAACTACCGTCTCTTCCTTGTTAGCAACCTTCCTCCCAAGGTCTTGGGATGGTTTTTCTCCCAATGTGTGGGAGGTACACTGGCGACGAGGTGACGCCCTGCAAGTCCCCAATGGTGTCAGATCACTACCCTTATCAGGACAAAAAAAACACTTATGGAGAAAATGTGCCGTTAAGGAGTATTGTCCACTTCAAAGTGTGAGGTTAGTAGTCAGATCTCCAGTCTTTTAAGGACTTCCTATCTGTTTTCCACATTCAATCAACGTCTTGCTCACATGTCGGTCAAGCATTGCATAGTATGAAACAGCACTGATGGAAAATGTCCATAAAAATTTTTAAAAAGCTTGTTTTTTACTAAATCTGCTAAAAAATTAAAATTTTCCCAATTTTTTTGTAATTGAAGAGAGGTGGGAAAATCTTCAGTAAAGGGGCAAACCCATGATCTTAATTAAATATTTTTTTAGTTTTTTACAAACTTGAGGAGGGAAAGAATTTTAACAGCTTGGCTCTTTTGGGTTTTCCCAATTGTATGGGAGCACGGGGGAGAGATGAGAGCCCCTACAAGGGAAAAAAAGTAGTGGGATTTTTGGGTCACACAATGAAAGAAAGGGGAGGAGAAATCAAATACGAAGCACTAGAGAGCCTAAAAAGTCCTGACAGTGACATCAAGTGTGTCTTGGACATGGAATCAATCCAGAGATCTAAGATTAACAGTGGGGAAAAGAGTTTACCTAGAGGTGGGATGAAATTGAGCCGAAGGTGGTGAGAGTTTAAATGTATATAAAGGTGTGGGATTCCCCGTAAGAAAAAGGGGGTGAAGGTGATGGTGGAAATGGTGACACGCAGCACTCTGAAATGGTTTTGGACACCCGGAAGGGGATGAGAGAGGAATGAGAAAAAGGATATCTTTTGAGGGAAAAAAAAGTGGGAAATTGAGAGACCCCATGTCAAGGCCCCGCCACGATGCCTTTTTTCACCCGGGACAGCCACGGGCCCTTCTGGAAAAAACAAATCCTTGCCCCGCGCGTCACTATTTCAAGGGTTGAGGGCTCGTCACCCCCCCAACATTGTTGGATAAAAGCGGGCCCCCCCAAAAGCCCGCCGCCAAAACGTCCTGTTTTATTAATCTCCAATTAAACTCCAGTGGCCCTCAGGATGTTTGCAATTTTCATCCACCTTTTTTAGGGAAAAAAGGTGCAAATAAAGCAGTATAAAAAAAATATGAATTTTTTTTTTTGTAATTGGAAAAATCGCAAAAAAGAAATACTATGATAAACATTTTGTCACATTTTTGTCTTCAATCGCTGCAATTCTTTAAGGTTGCCCCCCGGTCATTTTTGATCAAGTCAAAAAATTTTCAAATTTTCTGGTTTGATGGTATAAGACAATTAGCAATACAAAATATAGGGATGGTAAAAATAGAGTGGGGAGCAATTAAGGAGGGGTGCCCCCCCCCCGTTATAAACCCTTTCTGAGACGCTATTATTACTTAACAGAAACAATTTCATGGTGCTAATTCATTTATCAGAAAATGATATATACCAATGGAAAGCTAATACAATTCCTCTTCTTTTGATATACTCCATTTTAAAAGCTGTCTCACAACATTTTAAATGGTGACGAGTTTAACTGAAAAATACAACAACTGCATTTCCTGTTCATGCGTATTTATTTATTGAGTCTCATTATGGCATTTATTTAGTGTGTTTAACTGTGCTTTACGTAATAATCTGACAGAACAAACATTTCCAAAGATAACAGTATATCATGTATGTTGATAAATGTATTTGGTAGAGGACAAATTACTCTGGAAAGTAAACTTTTTCCTCCGAGTATCCCCGGGCCTTGACACAACGCCCCCCTTACACGTGTCTGTGTGTGACCGCATCACACGCTTTGATGCACGCCATGCCCCCCCTCGCCTCGCCACCCCGGGGCCTTGACACAACGCCCCCCTTACATGTGTCTGTGTGTGACCGCATCACACGCTTTGATGCACGCCATGCCCCCCCTCGCCTCGCCACCCCGGGGCCTTGACACAACGCCCCCCTTACACGTGTCTGTGTGTGACCGCATCACACGCTTTGAGGCACGCCATGCCGCCCCTCGCCTCGCCACCCCGGGTGAAAAGGCATCGTGTGACGGGGCCTTTAGAAGGGCAGCTAGAGTGCTTGGAGTGTATGATTGAGAGATGGTATAATGAGTAAGAGGGCTGAATAATGTTAGCATTGACAGGTGGAAATAGAGACTTCTGCCTATGGCCACCTTCCTTGAGGGAGTTGCAAATAGCAGGAATCATCGTAAAGTAAACAAGACAATAAAGAGGTGCATGTGTCTAAAATGAGCTTTGCATTCATGCTTACCAGGTTCGTGGAGCTTGGTGGTATACAGCCTGCCACAGCGCCAACCTGAACGGCTACCAGCATCAGGGCAATCATTCAAGCTACGCTGAAGGCATCAACTGGAACCAATGGCGCGGCTACCACTACTCCCTGAGGCAAACCTCCATGATGATCCGGCCGGCCTTCTGATACATTCACTCCATGCTGTGTAACAGGCAGAGGGAGGTACAAAGGTCTCCCAGGAATGCAGTTTCATACCTTCAATTTCCAATCTACCCTTTTCTGTTTCTATCCTTCTCTCTGTACCTTCATTTCAAGCTTCCTTTCAAACCGTTCTATTGCAGCTGCTGTAGATGGACATTGTTCTTCTCCTAAGTCTATCAATAGTGGTGTTCCTCAGGGTTCTGTCCTATCACCCACTCTCTTTCTATTATTCATTAATGACCTTCTGAGCCTAACTCAAAGCCCTATCCACTCCTACGCTGATGATTCTACCCTGCATTTTTCAGCGTTGTTCACTAGACGTCCAACTCAACAGGTATTAAGTGATTCATGGAGGGATGCCACCGAGCGCCTAACTGCAGATTTTTCTATAATTTCTGAATGGGGCAAAGCAAGCCTTGTTTTGTTCAATGCCTCAAAAACCCAATTTCTTCACCTATCTACTCGACATACTCTTCCAGACAACTATCCCTTCTTCTTCAACGACACTCAACTATCTCCTTCTTCTACAATGAACATTCTAGGACTATCCTTCACAAAAATCCTGAACTTGAAATTTCACATCTCACCTCTTGCTAAATTAGCTTTAAAGAAGTTAGGCGTCAAGTGGCGTCTGCATCCATTATTTTCTTCACCCAAGTTGCTTGCTCTGTATGGGGGCCTTACCTGCCCATGTATGGAGTATGTCTCACATGTTTGGGGAGGATCCACTCATACAGCTCTACTAAACGGGGTGGGGTCTAAAGCTTTTTGTCTCATCAACTCCCCACCTCTGACTGACTGTCTTCAATCTATAAATCACCGTCGCAATGTTGCTTCTCTTACTATCTTCTACCGTTATTTTTATACTCGCTGCTCTTCTGAACTTGCTAACTGCATGCCTCCCCCCATCCCGCGGCCTTGCTGTACAAGACTTTCTACTTGTTCTGATCCCTATTCTGTCCATCTTACTAATGCAAGAGTTAACCAGCATCTTCACTCTTTCATTCCTTTCACTGTTAAACTCTGGAATTCTCTTCCTGTTTCTATTTTTCCATCTTGCTACGACTTGAATGACTTCAAGTGATGAGTGGCAAGACACCTCCTCAACTAAATTGGGCCACACCCCTTCCTACAATCTCTTGCTGTCTTCTTTATAGGGACTGCTAGCTAGCAGGTTTTTTGTTATTATATTTTTTGCTCTTGGCCAGTCCGTTAAGTTGTAAAACACACACACACACACACACACAGATGGTCAGTTACAGTCCATCAACTCTTATCATTACATTCTAATCACACTGGGGCTCCTCTACTTGGGTGCATAGTTTTGGTTACAGGTACTATGCCTGTAGTCTTGCCCACCTGAGTTTGCATAGTATGAAATACTTTAAAACATTATATTGAGAGATGATAAGACACAAAATTACTTTCCCGTAATTGATATAACCTGGATGGGACTATCAACAATGAACCCAGATAGGAATAATGTAAAAATATGCTAACAGTAAGACATGCAATTACATTTCTTACATAATACTTTTGAGCTATATTAGAGGGTCTCTCTCTCTCTCAGGTATATCATCTCACTTTGTGATGCTACATGAAAGCTGGGAGACCGAGCTACCACACCCTCCTTTTGTAACTAACATTTAGAGACTTCAGTGTCAAGTATTTGCTGAGTATCAATCAAATACTCATCAATTGCTGAATATGAAACCATGCATTCATAAAAGCCCTGAATCATAGAATCTGATTGTCTTCTGCTTAACCCAAACTTTGTGAAACCTTCAAACCAGTGAATAAATGCTAAAGATGTTGACTTTTGTTTACTGTGTCCTGACGTCACTCACTTTTGCTTCTGTGATCTAATCTTCATTTAAGCAATGGAAAAAGGCAACTACATAACAAATGCACAGCTGATGAGTTCTGTGACTTATTTCTTCTTCTTTCTGTTCAATTAACCCTTTCACTGCTAACAGTGTCTGTATACACGCTCTTGGTATCTTGCTATGAACGTCTCTAGACGATTAAATGACGCCTCATTTATGACATGGGAAACTGACCGTGCTAATCCGTCCCTCTGGGTCACTGGGTCACCATGGACTCTCTCTCTCTCTTTCCAGCACAGACACCCAACCAGGGCTTGGAAACGGTTTAAGGGAACGAAAACAAAAACCGAAACGAACGAAATTATGCCTGGAACAAAAACTGAAACAAAAACTTTATTCATATTTACTGTTCCTGAGCAAAAACGCTATTTTGAAATCCCTGTAACTGGTTAATAACGTTATTTTTTCGTTCCATGCCATATTTGGTCACTAATCTATTTTCACTTCCAGTAGCCAAATGATTGAAGTAAATACATCTGTATTACATACATACATCAATTAAGTCCACTGTATTTGTTCACTTGGCAATTGACGATGTGGTTTTGTTTCAAATATTATCATATGCACTACTTTTCATTAAATTTGTGAAGAATAACAAATTTTTACCTTATATAATTATGAATTTATGTCTTCATGATATGCATCACGTTCCCTTATTTTATTACACCTTCCAATCGTGCAATAGTTAAACTATTATACTGCAGTTTGGTTTAAGAATATGCTTAGAGTAATATCCAGTATTCAAAAAGGGATTATATAGCGTGAGTATGTGCTTACATTTGTAACTCTGTTCCTAGCCTAATGCTTGGTGTGCCGAATTTCTGTGTGAGTGTCCTAAGTTCGGGTCCTTGGAGTACCACATGTAGTCATTGACTTCATTGATTAGGTTCATTTAATTAGTGGGCTGGTGATATTACGAATTAATATAGTTTTACCATATATAATATTAATAAATAATTAGTGATTCGTGTCTTTACGAAGACTGAGATTGCATACTCCTACACTACGCTTCCTGTATTGTATATGTAAATGTGTTGCCTTATTTAAGTCGTATAATAATATAGTTCTTACGACATCTAAGGGTTTGATTTTGTTGGATACCATGCACCATGAAATGTATGGCTTTATTACCATCTATAAAAATGTAGTCATGTAACAGCATTATTATTTATTAGGGCTAATAGCATATTCATTACAGGGTTTGAGAATAACGTTCTAACCGGTTTTCATTTCTTTCTAACCGGTTCAGGAACGTTGTGTTTGGAGGAGGAACGAAAAACTAAACATTAATAATACTGTTTATGATCGGAATGAACCGTTTGATAAATTATTTAGTTTTCAAGCCCTGCACCCAACATCAACCCTCCCTGTCCCATGGTCAGATATCTAATCCCATAGGAGATAAGAATACACCCCTCTCTCTCTCTCTCTCTCTCTCTCTTTCTCTCTCTCTCTTTACATCATAGCTCAAGTAGTGAAAATGCGATAGAGAAGTGGAGAAAAAGAAAGTGGAGAAAAAAATGCACATTATTATGGCTAGCAGCAAGAAGATCATTCTGAGTTTCATTGCCCGTAGACATCTTGCATTGGCAGAATCAGGTGGAGGTTGAGGAGCGTTCTCCATGATGTCCAGATAATAAGTGACACAGCAGGCAAGTTGACGCATGAGTCAGCGCATGCGTTACTGATGGAGTGTGGTGTGTGTGTGTGTGTGTGTGTGTGTGTCAAAGAGCCATTCCACTGCTTGGCTTGACGCTTGGCTGTAGCTCCGAAACTAACCATAGGATTTTCTGGAAAATACCCTCATTGTGATACCCACACAAAGATACCTTCAGCTAACAAGGAAAGTCAAACTAACCTAACCGTAACCTAACCTGACGTGTTTATGAGTAAACGTGACACTGTACTGTTCCAGAAAACAGTTGTTAGCAATTATTACCAGATGAAACTTTATTTTCTTTCTTCTATCTCTCACTCTTTATCTCTCTCTCACTCTTTATCTCTAAAAATATACATAATATAAAAATATAGAAAATCGAAAAAATAAGAAAAAAATATAGTATATAAAATATAAAATAAAATAAAATATATTTAATAATAATATATATATTTTTATATAGTAAAATATATTATATATATAAAAAAATTAAAAAAAAAAATATGAAAATAAAAAATAAATAAAAAGTTTAAAATAAAAAAAATTTAAAAATAATAATAATAATAAAAAAAAAAATAATAAAAATTATATATATGAAAATATTAAAATATATATAAATAAATTATATATATATAATATATATTTTTAAAATGTGTATAAAATTAATATATATATAAAATATATATATTAATAATTTAAAATATATTTTATATATATTAATATATATATATATTTTAAATTTTATAATATTATATATTTTATATCCCACAAAAACCTCGTTTTCCCCGGAACAAAAGGGGGGGGGAAAGAAAAGGGGCCGGGAAAACCCAAAAAAGCCCGGGAACCCATGTATAAAAAAAAAAAATAAAAAAAAAAAAAAAAAAAAAAGCCCCGATGCCATTCCCCCAACCCTGGACTTTTTATCCTACTCAAAGTTTTTTTTTTTTACTGTCCGGAAACCCGGGACAATATCAAACCCCGCCGGGGTTTTAAACGTCCGCTGAGCATGCAGCCCCCCTGGGGGAGCAGCAGAAGGTGTTCAATAGTCTCAGAGATTTTCCTGCCCCCGGGGGCAGTGGGGGTCAGGGGACAAACGGAGGGTGCAGGTAAAACCGTGGGGTCATTTTCCCCAAATGTAAACATTACGACCCCCCTGAGCATGCTGAAAACCTGGCGGGAGGCACCCAGAAAGTGTTCAATAGTCTCAGAGATGTTCCTCCCACCAGGGGCAGGGGAAGTCAGGGGAGGACGGAGGGGGTCAGGTAAACCGTGAATTTTGGTGTGCCCCAAATGTAAAAAAATACGACCCCCTGAGAAATACTGCCCCCTGGGGGGAGGCGGGGAAAAGGGCCCAGGGGGGGGGACAGGCGCCGCTCGGACCCCCGGACAATTTGGTCAATTTATAAACCCAGGACCGGGCATTTAAAAGTTAAAAAAAAAAAAAAAAAAAAAAAAAAAAAAAAAAAAAAAAAAAATTTGCTAAAGGGACTAACATATCCCGGCCCTTTGGATTTGCCCAAAAAATCCGATATCGGGAAATCGAGGCCCAGGAAATCAGGTTTGTTTTTTGGTATATAAATACTTTATAATATATATACAGTACTCGTAAAAAGTATGGGGGCCCCCCTGCTCCCCCCCCCGGGCAAAAACAAACGAGGCATAAGGAAATTTATAGAAAAAAATTTGATTATAATTCCCTTTTTAATTTATTTGGGGTTTGGGGGCCTTTTCTCTTTTTCAGGGGCCTTGGGAAGACGGTGGGGTATTTAAAAAGAGCTGGGGTTTCTTAGGTTTCAGGTAATGGTTTACCCGGGAAATCAGGATGCCTTTTTAAAGCTTGGCTTTTTACCCCAGCGGCATAGAAAAAAAAACGAAACCCCAATTTTTTCAAATTGTTCTAAAAGCCCCAAAAATTTGGACACATTTTAAAAATTAAATTAAATTCTGAAAAAAATTTTGGATAGGGAGGCTTTTCAAGATTCTCCCCGTAGCACATTTGGGGGCCTTTTTTTTAAAAGGGCCCGTTTTTTACCATTACCCTTCTTTGAATATGTCCCATAATTTGTCTTTTTGTGGATGCTAGAGGTGATAAGTAGTGTACAATTACACATACTTTGGGCTTACCAAAAAAAAAGGCTCCCCATTTTACAAAAAAAAATAAAATTTTATTTTGCAGCGGCAGCGCTGGGGGGCAGTGAGGGCGGCCAGTAATAGTAAAAGTTTTGAAAAGTCAGGGGTATTTGGGAGTAGTAGTTGGGAAACATGGTGGTTTTTTGGTGTTTTTTGCAGGTGAGGTTTTGTTTAACCATTCAACGGGTTGGGGATGAAGCAGAAAGCAGAAAGCCCCACCGACACAGAGACGGGGTTGTTCCAGACGGCAGCCATGGCAAAGAATTTCCCAAAACTGGTCGATCCCTTTTGAGCAACGTACTCCCCCCAACACCCCCTGGGGCAAACGGGAAAAAAGCTTTTGCCTTGTATGTCAAGAGGGGGACAACAAAAGGACTTGTGTGCCCAGTACTGTCAAAAACCCCGGGAGCCCCTGGGAAAGTGGATACAGGGACAATGGCTGAAAAACTTGGTCAATTTTGATAAAACTAAAAAAAACCCTGCCAAGAACGTTCGGGTTCAGAGACTAGATGGGGGACAAGGGGGTTGAGGCGAAAAAGGGTTTTGCCCACCGGGCCCAAAGGGTGGCATAAAACATGTATGCTCCAATACAATAACAAATGCTACGAAAAAAGCAGAGAAAGGGATCATCGAAAGCAGTCAGCATTTGGTAGTATGACAATGTCTCAGGCAAAAGGGCGCGCCAGAACACACTTTTCAGAAGCCACTACCAGGGGCACCTCCTGCTTTTTCTCAGTCTTTTGCTCAGTCTGAAGCCCTACTGTATTTGCTTTTGGCCTCGAGGGAGCAGTAATCGTACGATGTTAAAAGCCGGGGTACTCCCAACACGTTCGAGGAATATGCACAGCAAGGGGGTTCACCATACGTTGTACAACAGCCCCAAACATGTATCCCGTCGGGCCCCGGGTGTGGGACAGCTACAGAAAATTTTCCCTGAAGGCTTTCAACCAGAGAAAAAGCGTGGAAAAGGGGAGCCGTCGGCGGGGTTGTCAAACTCACATTCATACCGGGGAAAGGGGCCCAAAATTTTTCCTGCGATTTGATATCAAAAAAGTGGAGCTTTTTCCAGCCCCCTCTCCCCCTTTCGGGCAGAGCCCTTTTCAAGAAAAAGGAAAAGGAATGGTGGTCACTGTGGGGAGCAGGGGGGATCTGTTTTCCACAGAAAAGGGACGTCAACTCACTTGCCCCATGCAAAAAAAAGAGGCGAAAAATCGCATGATGTTTACATGTAGCACATGTTTGAAACAACATGGTCACCACCAGAAAAACGGGTTTCGAACAGTAGACAGGACGTCGTGGTCCAAAGCAGTGAGGGGTAGCCCAGAAACTCCCAAAGCGGGGAGACAAAATCTGGGTACCCTTTTGGGACAGGCAAGAACTCCCGCTACATTGAACCCCATAAAATTTAGCTTCCCCCTTGGTCCGGGAAAAGGGGGGGGAAACATTTTGCTCTTCCAATTTTTCCCATCCCATACAGGGTGTGATACTGTGTGGGCCTTTGTCGGACATGGGAAGAAATCTGCCTGGGCAACATGGAACACCCCCTTGCCAGAATAAATTGACCCCCTGTGAGTTGGCAAATGAAACCACAAGCTTTCCAAAGAGGATACAATGATTTTCATCGAGAGGTTTGTAATACCCGGTATGGCCCCGCACAAGCAAATCCCAAGGACGTCAACAAGGCGGGGAAAAAAAGCTTTTTGCAAAGAAGAGCTCTGTTCAAAAAATTCCCGCCAACTTAGGGTCCCTCTGGAGAAGAAATGTGAAGAGATTTTGCCCTTCAGGGTGGCCCATTTTGGGGGCCCAAGGTTTTGGTACCAGAGCCCGTGCCCCCTCCCCCAAAACAGACTGGGGCTGGCATCGGAGTGAGATCCCCCTACACACCACGGGGGAAACCCCCACTCCCGAGGAAATCCAAGACCTGCTATGAGCTGGTGTTTTGCGGATGCAAGAAAGGCTCCCAGAAACCCCCCTGCAAGTGCAAAAAAGGGTTCACTGAAATTTGGCCGGGTCTTTTTTTCGGTAAAGGGAAAATTCCCAGAGATTGGGGACAAAAAACTTGCTACCCAAAACCATTATGATCTTTTAGACATTATAATCCGGGTGACCAGTTTTAAAAAAGGGTCAAAAATCAAAATTTTAAACATAGTGTGACAAAAATCTACTTTAAATTGTTTTTCCCATGATGTACTGCAGGTTTACAAAATTACTAAAAGTTATTGTTTTGGGCCCAACTGTTTATTGTGCCCTTTTCTTGAACCCAATTTAAGATTTTCATTTATTTTAGATTTTTCCCATAAATGTTAACTGTAAGTACTTGCCTAGGGGATTGGGTTTTTGGTCAAACTTTTTAACTACAATTGACCATCGGAAACCCCCCCTTTAATCTGTGTTTTATTTTAAACTACCTTTCCTTGCAATTTTGCCACCCAAATTTTGAAAAAAAAAACCAATTTGAGAAATTTAAAATTTGTGTTCCTAAAATCATTTAGGGTTTATTAGAGGTTTTATGTCTTTTGAGTATTGGAACTTTCACAAATGTCCCCCTTTTTCCCCAAAAAAATGGGGGGCCATTTTGGGGGGCCCAAATTTTTGAGAAGTTTCTTTCTAAATATTTTGTTAAAAATTTTAGGATTTTTAAAATTCTGTTTGTAAAAAAAAGGAAATTTTTGGCCCCATCTGCCCCAACTAACGACACATAATGAAGTCTTTTTTAATGACGCTAATGGTAAGGGGGCCCGGCCTTTTTGAACAATGGCCCCCAATATCTTCCACGGGGCCCTAATCTTGAATGCCCCCAAAAAAAAAATGTTTTAAAATAATTAATCTACTTTTTGTTGCCAATTTTGGGGGTTTTTTTGGGAACAATTTAAAACAATGGTTTTCTGCTTCCCGTTTGGGCATATAGGGAGCGGGAACGTTTTTCCCCCTGCAAAACTTTCTTGACCACGTCCCAAAAGGTTCCTCAATTGGGTTAAAGGGTCCAGGCTTTTCCCTTTTGGCCCCCAAACCCTTTATAAAGGGAAACCATGCAGTCATCAATACTCACCCCAAACCCCTGCGGCCCAACTGCACGCCCCCACCACCCCTGGACCCACTGCATGCCCTCACCCCACACATGCGGGCCCCAAAACTGCACCCCCTTAAACCACACCGGCCCCACTGCACGCCCTCAACCACAACTGATGGCCCACTGCACGCCACCCACCCCCACACCTGCGGGCCCACTGCAGGGCCCCCCACACCCCCAACTGTGGCCCACTGCACGCCCCACCCCAACAACTGCGGCCCCAACGCACGCCACAAACCCCACCTGGGGCCCCAGCACTTTTTCACACCCACCGGCCCCCACTGAGGGCCTCAACCAAAATGCGGGGCCCATTTGCACGCCACCCACACCACCCTGCTCCCCCCAAGGCCGCCCTCACACCAAAAACTGCTGGCCCCCCTGCCCCGCCCTCACACCACACCTGCGGCCCACTGCACGCCCTAACCCCACCACAACTGGGGCCCCCACTGCCCCGGCCTTTCCACACACACCTGCGGCCCCACTGAAACCCCTACCCCAAACCCTGCTGGCCCCACTGCACCCCCCTTTACACCACAAAACTGCTGGCCCACTGCACGCCCAAACCACAGGTTTGCTGACAGTTATGGGGCTCAGATGACCCCAATTTGACCACCAGGGAAAGCGAGGGTAAGAAAAAGTCTGCTTGTAAATTTTTTTTGGAAGGAAAGCCTGTGGGGAAACAAGGAGATATGAAGGCCTTTATAAAAATATTAATCTATTGGAAAAAAAATTACTTCCCTTTGACATTTCTTTGTGTATGTATTAAAAAGTAAAGGAAATTTACTAAAAATTTTTGACTTAGAATTTAATGCAGCGCAAAAAAGGCTCCCTTTTGCCAAAAAAAAAGGGAGGTAGGGGTAAATTGCAAAATAGTTTTAATAAATAGTCCTCGCTCAAACCCTTTTGGGAAAAGGGAACTTTTTTCCTTCCCAATCAGGCCTTTATTTTTTATTTGCTACAAAGTTCCCCCTGTACAAAAAGGTTTTATTTAAAATGTATAACTGTAGTCTGGAAAAAACCCCGACAGGTTTTCTCCCCCTGTGTTTACAAACCCCGGTTTTTTTTCACTCCATCACATGGGGTGAGGACATGGCACTCATTAATTCTTTGGTGAAATTGGGGGAAAACCTTGAAAATTCTAGTGACTGGACTGGTGGCACACCCGAGGGGCCTCCACCCAGGCCTCGACTCCCCTTTTCTAAAATTGGACAAAATAAGGGAAATCCTTTATTCTATTCTTTTATTTCTTGCCCAGAAAAAACCAAAAAAGGTGAGGCAGTTGACCTTTTTTGTTGCAATCAAAAGCATGGACAAAACTATTGCATGGCGGGAAAAAAACTACAAAATGTTGGATTTGACAATCCTTCCCGTTTCCAAAGGGGGGATACCCAATGAATAGGGAAAACTTTAAACCCCTGTCTTAAAAGAAAAAGAATTCTTTTAGAAAGAATCAAACATTTCAATAGAAGCTCAAGTTTGGACCATTTAAAAAGGACCACAAAAAAGTTTCAAAATTTGGATGTTTCAATCTCATTTTGATAGAGCAATTTCATTCCTGGCCCAAAGTTTCCCAAAAGGCATTTTGAATTTTAACCTTTGATGTTTTGGTTTGGGTTTTTCCTATTTTTTTTTCCAACAACCTTTTCCCCAAAAAAAAAATGAATGTTTAAAGGTATTTTAGGGGCCCTGCCCCTTTAAACGTAGGGATTGGTAAACCTGGTTTATGCCTCAAAGAGTGAAGGGGTTTGGTAGCTGGGTAGTACTAAACACACATACCAGAAAAACATAAATTTGTTGCTACACTACATCCCATTCCCTTCTTACCCCAATTATTTTGTAACTTATGATCCTTAATATCAGAAAAAAGGTGTGTTGTGGGAACCGAATCTTCAGTAGGAAAAAAAGGGCCCCAAAGCGATGTTACAAACAGCATTTTTATTGTAGGATCCAAACGTTTGGACAAAAATTTAATTTTTGGCCATTTCGGTGGAAAAAATCTAAAAGGGGAAAATAATAAAAATGATATAAAAAATAGAGAAAGGGGGCCCAGGATATAAAATCTATAGAAGATGGCCATAAAGTTTTTAGGGTGAAGTAAGAGGGGAGGGGGGGAACCCCCACCCCCCAGGCCCCGGCCCTGCAGCACACAACATTTTTGGTCATATTGTCCATAAGTAAAAATGGTTTCATGATTTCTAAGTCACCCCAAGATCTGTGTTTCGCTAGTCCTAGTCTAGTATGGCACTGTGCAGCTCATGGCTTGTGTTTATTGCAGATGCCGGGTGTGATGACAAGTAAAAGTCTCCCGCCACCCCGAAGCTTTGGGTCTGGAGGGGGATGTAGTAAATGGGGTTTTCCCCCGTTTGTTTCTTTATTTTTGATAATTTTTGCTATTTTAAATGTACTGAAAAGGGAAAGGTGTAAAAGGCGTTATACTTTCCCTTTTGCACATCGTACATATACAAAATAATAAAATTTTATTGGGTTAATTTTTTTTTCATATGCAAGGGCCTTTTCCCGAACGTGTTGGGGGCGGCACAAAATGATCCTACTACAGCGGGGAATTAAGAGAGAAAAGTATAAGTAGTGGCAAAAAAAAGAGGTGCATGAAAAAGAAAAAGGTTTGGGTGTATTTCTCTGCCTTGGGGCCCCCTTCTTTGAGGAATTCAGAAAAAATGCCCCAATGGGGGACCTTTGAGCAGGGTTTTTATCATTTCACTTGACTTCATTGATATCTTTCCCAAAAAATTTTTCCCCGTTTATTCAGGGAAATAAATGTGTAGGCTCGCGGCCTCTTTTAGTTCCTTATTTTCTTATGTTTTTTTTTCCCCCTTTAAAAAAGACGTGCCCGAGACCGTGGGTGTTTCAACAACCCAAAAGAGTCCTGTTGCCACCCAGAACCCGTTTCCTCGCCAAGCAAGGGGCGGATGCCCGGCCCGTTTTACATCAACCCCCCTTTACTTGCCACCCAAAACTGTGCCTCGCCAAAAAAAGGGGGGGATGCTGGCCTGTACTACAATCAACCCCTTTACTTGCCCCTGAAAATGTGCCTCACCAAAACCCCAAAGGGGGGATGTGGCCTGTACTACATTTAAAAACCCCTTCCCCTTGCCACCCTGAATGTGCCCACCCCAAGAAAGGGGCGGAGTGGCCGTACTACATTTAAACCCCCATTTCCAGCCACCCAGAACTGTGCCCCCACCCAAACAACGGGGGGGATGTGGCCTTTTACTACACCCCAAACCCCTTTACTTTTTCCCCCCTGAAAATGTTCCCACCCAAAACAAAAAGGGGCGGAATTTTGGCCGTACTACACTCAACCCCCTTTAATTGCCCCCCTGAACTGGCCCCACCAAAACAAAAGGGGGGATGCTGGCGTAATACACTCAACCCCTTTATTGCCCCCCTGAACTGTGCCTCACCAAGCAACGGGGACGGATGCTGGCCTGTATACCCCTAACCCCTTTTCGCCCCGACTTTTTCCCTTTTCTACATTAAAAAAAGTCTGTTGTTAAACCATAAAATTACGGAAAAAATGACTGAATTAAACCAAATGGGAAATAGGGGACAAAGGGTATAAATAGGTCCCTATCTATAAGACCCTTTTTTTTATTAAAAATAAAAAAATTTTCTAATGGGTTTCCCCCAAAATTTAAAAGGGGGAAATTTGTTTTGGGGCTCAAGGGGTTTAAAAAGTACTATGGCGGACATCGGAGTGTACTGTGGGATCAGGGGGGCCCCGGGGTCAGAGCGAGCCAATGGTTATCATGGGCAAATAAACCAAACCTGAGAGTTTACAGTTTTTGGGAGTGGGCCAAAGGGGAGTCCAAAGTTTTGTCATTTGGGAAAAAAAACATCCCCGAGAGTTAAAAGGGTTTAAAGGTTTTGTAGGCAGGTTAGTTTCCCAAAGGTTTGTTTAGGGCAAAAAACATCTGAGAGTTACAGTTTAGGTTTGTAGGCAGGTTATCCAATGGGTTTGTCATGGGGAAATAACATCCTGAGAGTTTTCAGTTTAGGTAGTAGGCAGGTTAGTCCAAGGTTTGTCATGGGCAAATAACATCCCGAGAGTTTACAGTTTTTGGGAGTAGGCAGGTTTTTGTCCCAAAGGGAAATCATGGGCAAATAACATTTCCCCGGGGAGTTTTTGTTTAGGGAGGGGAAAGGGTTTGTCCCAAGGTTTGAAAGGGCAAAATACATCCTGAGGGGTTAAGTTTTGGTAGGGGCAGGTTAGTCCAAAAGGTTAGTCATGGGCAAATAAAAACCTGAGAGTTTTCAGTTTAGGTTTGGGGGCAGGGTTTGTCCAATGGTTAGTCATGGCAAAAAAAAAACCTGAGAGTTACATTTTGGTGGAGGCAGGTTAGTTTTCCAAAGGTTTTCAGGGCAAATAAAAACCGGGGAAATTAAAAGTTTTGGTAGTAGGAGGTTAGCCAATGGTTTGTCATGGGCAAATAAAAAATCCTGGAGTTACAGTTTAGGTAGTAGGAGGGGTTTGGGCCAATGGTTAGTCATGGGCAAATAACATTTCCCAGAGTTTCATTTTGGGAGAGGAGGTTATTTTAAAAAGGTTAGTCAGGGCAAATAAACATCTGAGGTTAAAAGTTTAGGTTTGTAGGTAGGTTAGTCCAAATTTGGGTTGCATGGGGAAATAACATCCTGGGGAGTTTTCAGTTTAGGGAGAGGAGGTTTGTCCCAAAGGTTAGTCAGGGCCCCCAAAAACCCTTCCCGGAGGGTTTCAGTTTAGGTAGTTTGGAGGTTAGTTCCAAAGGTTTGTCAGGGGAAATAAAACCCCCGGAGTTTCAGTTTAGGTAGTAGGAGGTTGTCCAATGGTTAGTCCGGGCAAATAACCCTCCCCAATTACAGTTTAGGGGAGTAGGCAGGTTAGTCCAAAAGGTTAGTCATGGGCCCAAAAAAAACACCGAGAGGGTTTCAGTTTTGGTAGTAGGCAGGTTAAACCAATGGTTTGTTTATGGGGAAATTTAAAATCCTGAGAGGGACAGTTAGGTGTAGGCAGGTTTTGTCAATGGTTAAATCATGGGCAAATAAAAATCCGAGAGTTACCCGTTTAGGTAGTAGGGGAGGTTAGTCCAATGGAAATCGGGGGAAAAAACACCCCGAGAGTTACAGTTTAGGGGAGTAGGCAGGTTAGTCCAATGGTTTGTCCCTGGGCAAAAAAAACACTGGGGGAGTTACAGTTTAGGTAGTGGGAGGTTAGTCCCAAAGGTTAGGGCCCGGGAAAAACATCCTGAGAGTTTTCGGGTTTTGGAGTAGGCAGGTTAGGGGCCAATGGTTTGTCATGGGCAAATAAAATACTGAGAGTTACAGTTTAGGTAGTTGGCAGGTTAGTCCCAAAGGTTTTGCCTGGGGAAATAACATCCTGAGAGGACCGTTTTGGTAGTAGGCAGGGGTTTTTCCAATGGGTTTGTTTATGGGCAAATAACCTCCGGGGAGTTACAGTTTTGGGAGTAGGCAGGTTAGTCCAAAAAGGGTTTGTCATGGCAAAAAAACATCCTGAGAGTTACAGTTTAGGTAGTAAGGAGGTTTAGTTTTTAATGGTTAGTCATGGGGAAATAACATCCGAGAGTTTACAGTTTAGGGCGTTTTGGCCAGGTTTAGGGCCCAAATTGTTTTTTTAAAATCTTTCCGTTTTGTATTTTTTATTAAAAAAAAAAACTTAAGTTATTTTCAGTAAATTTTCAAAAAACAGCATTATAATTTAAAAAAACTGGGCATAGATAGATAGTAGAAGATTAAAATCGATAAAATATACAACTTTTCTGCCCCGAAGCTCTCACTCGAGCTCTCCCCGCAGTAGTTTAAAAGAAACTTCCGTTGGGTTTCAAAAGTTAGACTTGTAGCTTGACAAACTCTTAAAAAACTATTAAAAGACCCTTTTCTTTTTACACAAAAAAATAAGGATAACTCACTTTTGGGAAGCTTGACTCGGGGGTTTAGAGAGGCGGGGCCAGGGGTTTAGCATCACCGAAGGATTCCCCGGGGAAAACTGAGAGTTGTTTGTCAGGGTTTGGGGCAGGTCAGCGTCCCCCGGGGGAGGTCACCCTCAGGGGGGCTCGGGCAAAGGGGGTTTCCCCCAGGGTGGCTCCCCGGGGGTGCAAGGGGAGGCCCTTTTGTGAACGGTAAAAAAAATTTAAAAAAAAATATATAAACT
Organism: Chionoecetes opilio; assembly: GCA_016584305.1. NCBI lineage: Eukaryota > Metazoa > Arthropoda > Malacostraca > Decapoda > Majidae > Chionoecetes > Chionoecetes opilio. The sequence continues at coordinate 38,501 of JACEEZ010021389.1, read as the reverse complement.
GGGGGCCCAAGGTTTTTTTTAAACCCAGGAAACCCACTCTTACTGCTGCACTATATTTCTACAAAAAATGAAATAAAAGATGCTAAAAATATTAAAGGTATTTGAATAATGCATCCCACGGAAAAAACCCTATTTCAAAGAAGAAATTTTATATACGAGCAAAAGCCCCATATTCCGGGGTGTCCTGATGAGGCCTTTTAGCCCCTTTTTTTTGTTTTTTTTAGATGGGGGATTTTTTAAAGTGTGTTTTCTTTGCTATTTAACTCCTTGGGGGCCCCCGAAAGTGATTTTTTTGTAATTTGGGCCACCATTAGATGATTTTTAAGAAAATAAGCAATGTTTTTTTTAGATATGACCTGTTTAACCCTTCTGACTAACCCCAATTTTTTGGGTTTTTTAGTTTCTTTTGTAAATTTTTTGGCTCGACAACCCACATTTAAAAAAATGGAAAGATCTTTTGTGTGAAGGGGGTTTAAAACCAGACATGGGTCTGCGCCCCACCAAACAGAGGGGCAGGGCGGGGGGGGGCAAAGGGAAAGAAAAGGGAAAACAACCTTTGGGAGCAATTTGTCCTAGGTTTTTAAATATAAGATTATATCTGGGAAATGCCCTTTTAACAGGGAAATTTTAGTCAAACACTGAGGGAAAAAATTAAAAAAAATTCATTGGGAAAAATCAAGTAGTATATTAAGTTTAAAAAAATAAAAGGGAAACTACAAGAGGCCGTGAGACCTTTCACGAGGTAGTTCCGTTACTTAAAATCTACCTACATCCCCCCTCTCTTCCCCCTCCATTTAATTTATCCAGATCCCTTTTTAAAAAAACCCCCCCCTAGACTCCGGCCCTTGACCCCTGACGGGGCTTGAGTCCAAATTTCCCAAACATTGAAGTTAATTGAAATTTTTCCCCTCTTCGGTACAACGATGAAGTGAAGGGGAGGAAGCGCCTTGTGCCCGAAAGGAAAACAAAGAGGCCTTTTGAGGTTTTCCTGGTTTCCCGGGGGTTTATCCTTCCTTCTCTGTTCCCCCACAATGAAAGATGACAATTAAAACAGTGTTTTGTTAAAAATATCAAGTTGCTGTTTTTGGTTTTTCTTTTACTAAGATTCCGCTCGGTGGCCCTGCGAAAGGCAAGCCTTTCCCTGTAATGATTTAACCCCTTTTTTAAAAAAATTTCCCATGGGTTGGGTTAATATTTCAATTCCCTTGCCCCAGATTCTTTGTATGGAAAGACTGACAGCTGCCCGGGGATTTTGGGCCCCCGCTGGGATATTTTGATTTCCCCGTAGTCCCCTTCCTGTTGGCATGGGAAATATTTTTAAAAGAGAGGTTTTTTTATTAATAAAATCTGAGATGGATGTTTTTTTTATTTAACTTTTTTTTTGCTTTTGTGGTGTTTTTTTCCGGGGAGTCTTTGGGTTTTCTTTTTTTTTTTTTTTTTTTTTTTTTTTGTTTTTTTTTTTTTTTTAGGATTTTGGGACAAAAATTTTAAATTTGTTCCCTTTTGGGGATTTTAAATCTAAATTAAAATAAATTTTAAAGGGCAAATTAATATCAAAATTTTAGTTAAAAAATTTTAAAAATATGAAACTTAAATTTCATAAAAAATTTTTTAATTTTAAAAACAAATATTAAAACCCACAAAAGGGTTGAAAATTTAATTTATTATAACCAAAATTAAAAAATTTAAAATTTTTTGGAAAAAAATCCCAAAAAATTAAAAAAAATTCCCAAAAAGGCTGGGGTTTTAAATTTCTTTTATTAAATTTTCCAAAACTTTTAAAAAAATTTTAAAAAAGAGGGAGGTTTCATTCCCCCAGGAAAAAATTAAAATTACCCAAAACGTGTGGGATTTTTTTAATTTTTCCCTTTTTGGAAGAATTTTAACTTTTTTAAAAATTTCTAACCTTTCTTAGATGGCTAACCCCCCTGGTTTTTTAACCGTCCCTTACCAATTGGTTTTAAGACTAATTCCCCCATGGAAAATTTTTTAAAATTTGGGGGGAAAAGGGGAACCGTCCAGGGGAATCCCCCAAAGTACCTGGCCGAAAAACAAAAAAATTCAAAAAAGGCGCCATTTTTAATCCCCAAACCAAATGTTAAAAAAATTTCTGGGAGGGCAAAAAACCCCGGAAGGGGGTTTTTAATCCTTTTCCCGGAAAGAAAAAAAAACCCCCAAAAGGGGGAACGCATTTCCATTGTTGAATTAAAAATTTTAAAAAGGTTGGACCAATTAAATGAGAAGGCCCCCAAATTTTTAAAAAATTTAAAACCCCCTTAAAAATATTATGAATTTTTTTAGAAAGTTTTAAAATATATAAATTTTTATTAAAAATAATATATATAAAATATATATATATATAATATATAATATAATATATATAATATATATATATAAATATATATTTATTTATAAAAATATATATATATACTTATATATAATTTTTATCTTTAAATAAAAATTTTTTTTAAAAAGGGGTATATTAAAAATTTAATAATATAAAAATAGGGTTTTGGGGGGAAGCAAACACCATGTTTTTCCCCAAAAAGGAATTTTTGGGATAGTTCCCCCTGAGCCAAAATTTTCGGCAAATTTTGCAATATGAAAAATTGGGGGAAAAGAAAAAAAGGGTTTTACAAAAGGGGTTTTTTGGGGGAAAAAGGGGCCGTGTCCCCGAGAAAAACTTTATCCCCCGTGGGTTCCTTGGAAAAAGGTTGGGGTTTAAAAAATTGGGCCCCCCGGGGGACCCCCCAAAAGGGATTTCGCTGACCCTAGCCCCCAAGGGAAAAAAACCCTCCCCCCCTTGTTCCTTTTTTACAAACCCCCATTAAAAAACTCGGGCCCCCAAGGACACCAAAAATTGGGAAATTTGTGATAGAAGGAAAAAAAGGGGGTTTTCCCGGAAAATTTGTTAAAGGAAAATTAACCGGGAAAAAAAAGTTTTTAAAAACGGTTTAAATGAGCTTTGAAAGGGGGGCAAAAAAGGTGGGAAAATTTTTGTGGGTTTTAGTTTTTTTGAAAAATGGAAATAGGGGGAAAACCCAAAAAGGCCGGGGTTAAAGGTTTTAAATTTCCGGGGTGTTGGGGGTGTGGGAGGGAGGGGGTTGGGGAAACTCCCCCCCGGGTCTTCTTCCCCAAAAAGGGGGGTGGGAAAAACCAAAGAGGGGGTTTTAAGGGGTTTGTGTTTAGGCCGAAGTCGTAACAAGGGGGGGAAAAAGGGGCGCGGCTTTTTGTCCCCCGGTTCCTACCCCGCCCTTGGAAAAAGGCTGGGTTTTAAAAAGGGGTTTTGTAAAAGGGGAAGGACAAGGGGAAAAATTTTCCCCCCAGGTACCCCGAAGGGGGTTAACCCCCCGGGCCCCCCAAGGGGGGGCCTAAGCCAATCCCCCTTGTTTAAAGGGGGTTGGTTTAAGGGGGACCGCCTACCGTTGGTTTTTAAACAAAAATAGGAGGACCCAAAGGTTTGGCCACCCGGCCCCTAATCCTCACCCCGGGACCTCTTTTTTTGGTAAGGAAATTTTTAAAAAAAGAGTGCCTGTAAAAAGGCTCAAGGCCTTTTTTGACCCAAAAAAGTCTTTTCCCCCCCCCTTTTTTACCACAAGGCCATTAACAAACCCTTTTTGGGGCCCACACCGCCGCCCCAAGGGGGGGGGGGGGGGGGGGGCCGAATAAAAACTAAAGGCCCCGGTGAAAATTGGGTTTGAAGGGAAACCGCCCAAAACACCTGTTTAAAAAATTTTTAATTTAAAAAATGGGCTGTGTTTAATTTAAAGGGGATTAAAAAGGGCCCCAAAATTATCGTTCCCCCCAAAGCGGTTTCCCCCAAAATTTAAAAATAACCCGGTGAAATTTTTGGTTTTTCCCTTTAAGGGACCCAAAAAATTTTTTTTTTGATTCCCAATCCCTTTTCACCGAAAAAAGTTCCCAATAATTTTAAAATTTTTTAAAATTTGCCTCTTTTTAATCCCCCAAGTTTGTTTTAAGGGTGTGGGGGGGGCCAAAATGGGCCCCCCGTGAACCAAAAATTTTAATTACAAGGGCCCCCTTTTTTGGAAATTTCCCTTATTTCAAATTTTTTAAAACCAAAAACCCCCCTTAAACCCTTCCCGAAGAAACCCAATTAACTTTTGCGGACGGTAAAATTTTTGTACAACCGGGAACCTTTTTATTTAAATTCCCGGGGAAAGGGGCCCTTCAAAAAAAAATTTTCACCATTCAAAAAGGTTTGGATTTAAACCCCTACAAAAAATTTTTCCAAAAATTTTCAAAAATTTTTAATTAAAACCCCCATTTCGAAAAAAACCAAAAAAATCCTTTAAACCTTCCCCGAAAGTTTTGAGCTTGTTTTTTAAAAATCAATTCGTTTGGGGGCGGAAAAAATTTTGTTTAAAGTGTTTTGTTAACCCCCGCCCCTTTTAACCGCTAACAACATTCACGCCACATGAAAATTTATTTGGTAATTCTTCATTTCTTTCCCCCAAAAACCATTAATTTTTTTACAAAAAAAAAAAAAAACCCCCCCCTTTAACCCAATAATTTTTTTTTTAAAAACCCCAAACCCGGTAAAAATAGGGGTTTTAAATTTTTGGGGGGGTCTACCCCCTTTAAAATTATATTAAATTTATAAATTAAAATATTAGAATTAAAAATAACATTTTAAATAAAACATTTGAAACCCCGAATAAAAAAATAAATTTTTATAAATTTTAATTAAACATAGAAAAAAAAAGGGAAAATAAAATTAAATTAAATTTTGATACTAGAAATATTTAAATATAATTCTAAATTTAAATAATTATATTTATGTATTTTAAACCCCTTAAAATTTTTTAATTAACTAATAATTGTTTATTAAATTATAAATAATATTAATTTTACCCTTTAATATTTTTTTAAAATTTTTTTTTTTTTTATAAAAAATTTTAATTTTACAGGAAAAAAAAAACCCTCGGGGGGACCTTTTTTTTCTTCCCCCAAAACCCCATTTTTGGGGGGGCCTTTTGGAACAGGGGGTTTTTTGGGGGCAAAACCCAAAAAAATTAGAAAAAGAATTTTAAGGGAAAAAAAAATTTTTGAATAAAAAAAAAAATTTACAAAATTTAAATTAAAGTAAAATTATATAAATAATTAAATTTTTAAAAGGTTTTTAAAAATTTTTAAAAAAAACTAAATAAAAAATATTTAATTAAAAAAAATTAAAAGTTTAATTTTAAATTATGTATAAATTAAATATATAAATAAAAAAAAAAAAAAAAAAAAAAAAAAAAAAGTTTTTTTTTTTAAAAAAAAACTAAAAAATCCCAGTCCCATACCCGGGAAAACCCCGGGGTGAAAAAACCCAAAAAAATTCCCCCCTTTAAAAAAAAAAGGGGCAACCAATTTTAAAAGGAAAAGAAAAAACCCTTTTTTCCCCCAAAAAAACCCCCGCCCCCCTTTAAGGGAAAAATAAGGTCTTTTTTGGGTTTTTTTTTTTTTTTTTCCCGAAATTTTACGGAAAAAAAAAAAATTTAAAAAAAATTTTTTTTTCAAAAATTTTAAAATATCTTTTATCTCCTTTATTACTTATATATATATATATATTATATAAAATAATATTTATTTTTAATATTATTTTAAAAATTTTTTAAAAAAATATTTTTTAATATTATTAATATATAATAGATATAAATTTTAATTAATTATTAATATATAAAAATTATTATGTTAAAAATATAATATATTTTATTTTATATTATTTTATATTATATATTTAAAATTTTATATAATATATATTATATATTATATTAAAATATTAATAATATATATATTTTAAAATTTATTTATATATTATAATATATATAATATATATATTAAATATATATTATATAATAATATATATATATAATACTAGCCGCAAAGCCCCCCTCGGGGCGGATTTTTTGGTAGCTCCTCGGGGGGCTTTTGGGGGGCCTTCGGCCCAACACCCGTGTTTGGTGGGGAAAAGGGCCCCCACCAAAACACAGACTCTCCAGAAAACCGAATCCCCCCCCCCGAAACACCAGAATTAGCCAACGTAAGAAAAAAAGGGTCGGACAACATTATACAATTTCAAAGTAAAAATTATGACTAAGATACCTGACTAAAAGTCTTCAAAGTATACACAATAAATATTATGACCAAAAATAAAAAGTATTTACACATTATGTATCAACTCACACATAAAAAATGAGGAAAGTCATCTAACCCCCGTCATACACACGCTGAAAACCATACAGGAAAACACAAAGTAAGGGAAATAAGAGTCTGCAGTTACTATAAAAAAAACCAGCCGAAAACACTGACAACCCAACGAAGGAGAGATGGTGGGGAATGGGGCGGCGGGCGTGGCGTGACCCCGAACAGGCCCGGAAGGTGGACACAAACCAGTGGGGCATCCCCGATGGGCCCGTGGGCGGGTGTGTGGAGGTACCCCGGGGGCGGGATGAGGGGGGACATGATGACGGGAGGCATCGCGATGACAGGCGGCAAGCTGGCCGCGGGCTTTGGGACTACAACCCACAGGGGCGTGTGTGGGCTCGCAGAAAATGGGGGGCGTGGGCGGCGGAGGAGAAGGGGGGCGGCAGGCGCGCCGGTGAGATGAGGCGGGCGGGTGGAATGGGTGGGAGGGGAGGCGAGGCGTTAAGCCGGCTGACCTGACACCCGCAGCAGGTTTGGGGCCAGAGGGGGGGGGGGGGGGGGGGGGGGGGGGGGGGGGTGAACACGTGGGACCCCGAAACCCCTACCCTAGTACGGGGGGTTAGCAGGGAATGACTACGGTCGGGAAGCGGAATGAACAGAGAGAATAAAATTACACAAAAAAAAAAAACTCACGCAAAAATGGTCAAAATTGTCTGGGAGGGGAAAAAATAAAAACATTTGCTGACGACTCACGTGGAGCAGAGAAAAAGCAGGAACACTCCGAGGGGGCGCCAAAAGGGCACGGGGTGGAAGAAACACATGCGAGGGGCAGGGGCGTGGAGCCCACACCACTCAAAACGGTGTGTGGGTGCGGGGTGACCGCACCCAAAAACCAAATTAAAACCTAATTTTTACACAAAATGGTTTTAATGCAGTTTAAAGATTACAAGGCACGTTATTAAACCATCCTAAATTGTAAGCGACCATTAGGGGCATTCTAACCCATACATCACCCGTCGGAAATGTAAAAAAACCAAAAAGGGGGTTGGAGGGGGCGAACCCGTAAAAAGGGCCCATGACTGCGGGTCATTTTCTGGACACTGATTAGTTTTTCCTTGCAAAAAAAATTAGGTTTTTCCAGATGGGGGGATTTTTATTTTCCGGAAACCCCAATAAAAAGATTTATGACCTGACCGAACCTTAAACAACCTCCTAAAGGGGGGGGCCTTTCGGGCTGGGGGGTGTGTCTGTAGTGTATTAACAACTAGTCCCTTTTTTCAATATGATAAAGTTTTTAAGGTTAAGCCGAAAAGGGTTAATAAATTTCAGTATACTAGCAAGCAAAAAAAAATATGGAAAAAGCAAGTGGTAACGGCGGTAGTGACCGCCGCAGTTCTCGTCCCTTATAACCCCGACCTTCTCCCCAGGAGGATAGGTTTGTCGTAAGGGAGAAACTAGCGTTTGGGGGGGTTGAGGGGGGCAGACCCCCCATGTTTTGGCAGCAAATATTGGGCAATGGGGATGTGGGGTTTTGGAACCAGAAGGGCTGGGGGGCGCGGGGGGGTTTTTTGGAGATTAAACCCCTAATTAAGAGAGCTGAAGGGGAAAGGTCCTGCCCGTCGGAGTCCCAAATGCCCCCCTCGGGGGGCATGAGATGTGGCGGGAAGGTGGGGTTGCCCCACACCCCCACCCCCCCCCCCATTTCACAAAAAGCTCACCTGGGGGGGTAAGAAAAACAGAAACATTTGAAAACGAGTGAACGAGGGATACAAACAAATTTTGTGATATTTTGGTCCCCCGTGTGTTCCCTAGGGGTGGCGTTATAACCGTAGTCTAGCAGGGGGGGCGGGTGCCGTCTGTGGCGTTGAGGCCTTCCTTGGGGTGGGCGGGGTGGCGCCAGGCGTCGCTGCGTCCCGCGTCGTGCCCCTGAAAGCCGTGAAGGGGGGCAAGGGCGCCGGTTCCCATGGTGGTGCGCCCCCTGCGCCGCCGCCCAAGTACTGCCTGGGTGCCGAGTCTCCCGGACAGTGCCTGCCGTCCCAGCGCCCACTGCCGGGGTTTAGGGTGGGGCCCCTAGGCCGGGCTGAGGGGGCCCAGGTTGGGGCTGTTTGGTCAGCCGGGGGAAACTGCACTGTCCCCCGAGCAGCCAGGCCTGTTCGCGCCCCGCAGCAGCCCACCCCATCGCTCGTCCCCCATAGAGCGACGGGTTTTACAGGTATGGCGTCCCGCACTGACGTCCTGTGATCACGGGTGGGGAAGGGGTTTAAAGCCCTGGGGGGGGGTGTTGAGGGACGCTGAGGCCCATGCACGGCGTCGGTGCCAGGGAGCCGTTCCGGCCAGTGTTGCCGCGTAGCAACCTCTTTGGGACACTTGACTGCCCCCTCTGCGCGGGCCCTTAGACTGGGGGGGAATGTGCTGATGGACCCCCAGCCGCACACGCCCGGTGTCGAGGAAAGCCCTGGTTTCCGGTGGGAGGTTCGTTCCCCCATCGCACGACAGCTCCCTGGGATGCCCAAGCGCTTGAACCCTCGTCGGAACAAACCCTGAGGGGCGGCACTGGTGGCGTCGCCGACAGGTTCCACTTCGAGCCATTCCCGAGGCCTGTCAGCGAAAGGCGATATAGGTGTGGCCGTCCAGTTTTAAATAAAAACAGCCACCCCTTGCTGGGAAAGGGTATCGGGGGGGGGGTGGGAAGAGGGTTTCTGCGGGCTGGAGGGGGGGTGCGTACGCATCCGCACATTTGGGGCCTCTTCTGCTCCACCTCCGCGCATCCCGGCCCGTAGTGACGCCTCGCCCTGCGTGATTGAGTCCCTGCCCTGGTGCCCCGCAGAAAGGGTTTGCGAGGACTGCACGCCTCGGGCCCCAGGATGACCCGCCGCGGGTGTTTCTCGTCACAGGTGAAAGGACGATTTTCCCCTTTGGAAGGAAGGTGGCCCGCATCTTGAAGTACTGGGGGGGGGGGGCGGCGGCTCCCAGTCCTTTCTTTCACCCCACCCCGCCCCTTTGGCCCTACGAAATTCCCCCCAAGAGCCGGTACTCCTCGCCCCGTGCACCCTCTTCCTCCACTTGATGAAGGTCCACCCCCATCCCCCACCTCCCCTCGGCTCCCGGGGCCCGTGGCTGGGGCCCAATGGCTGCGCAACCAGCCCCTTCATCGTCTTCGCCCCTTTTTTCCTTTGGCCCACCTGACAGGAATGGGGTTTAGCGCGACAAGGCTTCTGCCGCGCGGGTTGGTGTCGCCCTTCAGGTACTTGTGGGGAAAAGGTGTTTTAGGGGTTCATTAGTCGTCACATTAGCGTTTTTCTTTTAGGTTGAGGACCCGGGGGGTTTTTGGTTTATGCCTTTATTTCCCTTTCCCCCGAAAATCCTTGTAAGGGCCTTGGGTCTGTGCAAAGCGTGAGGTTTTTTGCCCCAAAGGAGGAAGAGGCGTCCTTCTTTAGGAAACCAGGCGATGGCAAGCGTTTCCCCCCTGGGGGGGTTTATTGTTTTCCTCCCCCCCCTCTGGAATGCGGCTGCCACAGAGCAAAAGGGTTTTCCACCCGCCCGGGCAGTTTTTGCGGCGACTTCTCCGAGACCCCTTGGGCCATACTGCTCAGGACAAGGAAGCCAATACCCTGGCGATGTAGTCAGTGGGGAATGCTGTAGGGCCCCGGACACACCCTAGAAGCGCATTTCCCTCGGCCGCCAACCCCCAAATAGTGTTTTTGGGGGGAGGGAAGAGCGCCTCCAACTGTTTTGTCCCATTACACTCCCTTCCCCCCCCGGTTTTTTTTTTGGTAGTCTCCCAAAGGGTTTCCCATGAAAGGAGCGACCGCCGGGAAGGGCGCAAACCTGGTTAAACGACCCAACCATGCCCCGCACGTCGTCGGGGTTTGGGGCTGGGCGGGCATCTTGAAGTCGGTTATCCCGGGTTGACGGGGTTCGGGGGCTTGGCTGGTACCTTTCCCACCCCGGGAAAGGTGCCGGCAAGGGGGACGCTCCCTGCAGAAGTTGGAACTTGTGGGGGTCGCAGGGGGGAAAAACCCGTTTCCCCAAAATGCCCCCTTGGAAAAAATTGTATGGTCCCAGAAGGGGGTCGCGGGAGGGTGCTGTCTTTTGGAGTAAGTGCCCGTCCACGCACTTGAGCTTTGGGCACGTCGGTGAGGGTTTTTTGTAAAAAAAGGCTTTGTAAAACCCCGTCCCTGCGAAGCGCAGTGGCCAGGGGGGTCCCGGCGGAAACCGTAGCCCCCCCGGGGGGTGATAAAAGGGTTGTAAACTTGGGGCCCTTCCCCTCGCCCGAGGGGGACCGGGGGTTTAGCCCGAGTATGGTCCGCTAGGGTTTTTAAATGTATTTTTGGGCACGCTAGAGAGAGATCAAAGGGGGCCGGCCCCTGGTGGGGGGTTTTTGGCCCCCCTTCCTCCCTTGGGGGGGCCCCCCTGCCAAACGGTTTAAAGGCCGGGGGGGGGCGGGGGGGAAAAGGGGGGGACCGTGGGGGGGGGGGGGGGGGGGGGGGGTTTCACCTTTTTTCACTAAATTTGGGGAGAATTGGTGGGGGGGGGGAAAGAGGTTTTTCAGGTGCTGGGGTTTTACCCCAAAGAATTGGGGGGAATACTGGGACGTGGGAAGGGGGGGGTTGGGGGCCGCGAGGGGGATTTGGTGAGGGGGGGGTGTAGTTTGGGGTGGTTGGGGGGGAAAAGGGGGAAAGGTGTAAGAAATTTAGGGGGGGAGAGTTGTGAGGTGGGATTCCGGGCGCGTGGGTCTTGTGGGGTGTTTTAGGGCCCCAACGCCCCACCCATGGTGGGGGGAAAGGGTCCCGGGGAAGGTGTAAAGGGAAACCAAGGCGAAGGGCCTTCCCATGCCTTGAGCAAAGGGGTTTAGATTGTGCACGCCCCTTGGCTAGTAGATGCACTCTGTGGTGGAGACAGTCCCCACGGAGACCTGACAGTGGGTGGTTTTTCCCCGGAGGCGCATGCTGCCCCCGGCAACGTGGGTGACTGCCGTGGGTGTAGCCTGGGCTGAGTTTTTGGGGGTTCCGAGGTCCCCCCAAAAGTAGGCGACCCCCCACAGACATTGGGGCCCCGGTCCGCCCCTGCTGTGTAGGGGGCACGAGACCGAGGGCGGACGTGATCAAAAGGGCAGCGTGCCGCCATCTCCCCTTCCCCAACATCACTGCACCGGAGGTAGGGGTGAAGTTCGAATTATGGGGCCCGGGCCCGGGCCCCGGGGCCGCCCTGGGGGGTGAGGGCCGGACCCAGGCGCCCGAAGTGCCCCTTTGGCCGCAACAAAAGGGATGTCGCTGCAAACGCTCTTCAAATGACGCCCACCTGTAAAATCAGATTCACCGCTTTCTGGGGACCGGCCCCGCGTCCCCCGGGACTCCGGGCCCCTTTGGGGGGTTTTTCCCTTTTCCGCTTTAAACCCGGCCCCGGGGGGGCCCGCTGCCCGCCCCCTCATGGTGTGGGAAACCTGACGGGCGGGGGAGTGTGTCACCGACCCCCCCACTGGCTCCCTAAACTCGAAAAGGTTTTGGGCACTCGCCTTTTCCGCGGCCCCCAAAAAATTTAACCCGCGAAAAATATTTCACTGAATGACTCGAGGCGTGGGAAAACAACGCAAAAAACCCCCGGGTTTCATGTTGCGACACGTAGCCCCCTCACTATTTTCTTGGGTGAGGGATGTACTCCTCTAAGGGGGACTGGCACTCGGGGCCCCCAAAGCCCCCACTCATTCGCTTTTGGGGGGCGGCACTGGGAGATATAAAACCCACACCCCTGGGGGCTCGATGCCTGTGTAGAGGGGGGAAGAATTTCCCCCCACCTCCCATGAAAACAAAAGTTATAAAGGGTCACCCGCTTCTTTACAACGTTTGATTGCCTCCGTGGTTGAGAGGGTTTCCTGAAACTTGCTTGCCCAGGGGCGCGTCCCCTGCGCTGTTTGGGCCCCTGTGTTACAAAGGGGGGTAATAAGGTGCCGCTTTTGGGTGCCGCCCAAAAAGCAGATGCTGCTGTAATCCTCTACGCTGGTGGCCCTGCCTCAAAAAGTTGCCCGGGGACATTTCCCCCCGGGCGCTCCCCCTGGTCCCGGGAAAAGGGGGGGGTGGTGGGGCCCCTGCTGCCGGGTCGTTGGCCCGAGTTGCTGCTAGTGGTGGTGTGATGTCGGGGGTTGGAGTATAGCGCGTTTGGGGTTGGTTTTGGCGGCAGATTGGACCCCGCGGCTGTTCCCACGCGCCCGCTACCTGCCGGAGGGGGTCTCTAAAGCTTTCCCTGCCTTTTCCCCCCATGAACCCCCGAAGATACTGCGGGGCCCTGTTGGGGTTGGAAACAGAAGGGGTGGGGGCGCGGCGTGATGTTTATTTTGGGGAAATTAACCTCTAGTTACGAGAAACTGACAGGGCGCCCCCTCCCTGCCTCGCCCGGGGTCCCAACTGCCGCCCCGGGGGACACTGAGATTTTGGGGAAGGTGAGGGTTTTCCACACCCCCCCCCAGGTAGTATTGTACTAAATGCAGTTTACCCACTAATATCTAGGGAAAAAAATTCAAATTGCGGGCGGAACTGCCCTCGTAGGGTTTACTTTGCAGTTTCAAATTTATATAAAAAAAAAGGTCACATAATCTATGTTTTGCCCTTTTTTATTCAAAAAGTTTCCCCCAAACCTCTGGGGTTTTCCCCCTTTCAATCTGCATACGAAAGTGCTTCTTGAAGTCTTTTGGGGGTACAGGGGCAAAGGGGAGGCATGCCCCCTAAACTTGAAACAAATAAAAAACAAGTAAGCACTTCGTTTCCACATATTCTCGAACTTCCCCTGGATTTTGGGGGCCCCCTCTTCTTCTCTCTCCTCTTCCTGCCTCCTTTTCCTGTTTTATAAACTTGCTTTTTCTATAATTTCTCCCGCCGCCTAACTACGGGGCATTTAGTAGTTGTTTTGCCAAGATGAGAGCAGCTTTGGGGGATAACAGCATATGGGGAAACCCCCCCATTTTGGCAGGGACACAATTTTTCGTAGACCCCCGTCGTTCACTAGGGGGGTGAAAAAAACAGAATCGTCAGAATTCCTTAGTGAACGCAGCCCAGCTGGTGTCTTTTCTCCGGGGTCCTTGACCTGTCTATAAAGAGGGTAGACCGCGTCTGCCCGACACACTCAACCCACTGACACACACACAGGTCACTCACTCATAGGTCACGCATACGGCTTCGTCTCGTCGGGCGGCCACGTGTCCCGCCCAACATCTCCTGTATATTCTGATCCTGACAATACATCATCTGGCTTCAAATCTACAAAGGTTTGACTACTCATTATTCCTCATACCCATGCACTCTACTTTAAGAGACACTTGGTAGACATACACAGACCTCAGAACACGTGCTGCCCCCCACCACTCCTCCGGGAGCCTGCCGTTCTCGCCACAGCTACCACCGCCGCTACACTCATCTCCTGTTCCTGCTCCTACTCAACTATATTCAAGTTTTAATGTACCACGTACACGGTATATTTGGTGGCAGCTTGGTGTTTGGTCTATTGGTCTGATGTCGAGGACGAAACATTGTTTTCCAGCAGTTTTGACATGTTTGAAATTAATCTGGCACTCGTTTTTGGCGGAAATCTGTTTGTTCGGGCTCCCCAAACCCGCCCCTCCGGGGACCGTTCCGTAAATATCCAGCTACGCCAATGTCGTAGCAATGATAAAAAATAAAGTTTTGTTATCTGTTACTAAATAAAACTCCACGTTTAACCTAACTTGATTTGGTTTTTTTTGGTACTTTAAAACCCAAAGTAATTGAGTAAGAGGTTAAAGTACTCTTTTCCTATGCTTTTTTGATGTGTTAAGAATGATGTTTCACATTCAAAATTGTCGGAAATGCTTAAATTTCAGTTATTCCTCCTTTATCCCCGCTTTAGGTTAGGCTACTCAAGCAACGTCCAGGTCAGGTTAGCGAACTGCGGGGTCTTGGGGGCGTAGTTCCCCAGATAGTCGGTTACGTAAAACAATGTCCATGTATTGTATTTACTTGTAGTTTTACCGTTGTATTTTTAAGATTTTTACAAGATTTTTCTAGGAATAGGTAAGTAATTACCATTGACTTTATCAGTAATATATTTATGTACTTCGGCCCTTATGTTACCCCATAGAGTTTTTAGGAAATTTTTTACGTCATCCACTTAATATACTAGTCAAAAAATACATTTCCACTTTTCCCTCCCCAAAAACCCCCGCTCCCAACGGGTCCCCAGGTTTTTTATGCAGGGGGGGATAACTCCCAAAATGAGAAATTTCTGACAATTACTACTGTTGGCCATTCTTCTTAACAAATCAAAATACATGTGAAAAATATTTTTGCCCTCTTACCCAATTACTGGTTGCAAGTACCAATTTACCCTGATTTAACCTAACTGTTTCGGGGTTAAATAAGTAGATTTTGAAACAGGGGGGTTATATAAAATACCGTATTTTGCCGGCGCTAAGACGCATTTTTTTTTCCCTTAAAAGGAAACAAAGTTCACCCTGCGTCTAATGGCGGCCATATTAGCGAATGAGAGGTCGGGCAAAGAATGCAGAACAGCCGGTGGTGTATTACTAAGAGGGTCTGGAGTGATCTGTGTTGAGCAGTAGTGGGTTCACTGAGCACAAATTTGTAACTGTGTTATCAACAGTAATTCATAATACTAAGAAAAGGTTGGAGTTTAAGAGAAAAAAGAGCTGGGGAAAAAAGATAGCGATTGTTGCTGCCAAGATGGCCGTGTCAGATGTAAACATCATCCACCCCCCGCTGCTGCTCTCCATTGTAAAACGTCTGATATCTCAGGTCTCCCGGGCTTCACCTGGGATACTTCACCGGCGACGCCCTCCCGCGCACCCCACCATGGGTCATTACTGCTCAGACTCCTCCCCGCACCCAGGGAAAAGACAAACATCCCGCATATTAGATGTCGCCTTAACCCGCATTCGACTCGCGCCACACAGTTGGACACAACAGTGGAAGGAGATGATAGAAGGGAGGCAGAAAATGATGATGGAATCTTCGCTGGAATGAGTATTGTTGATACAGGAGAACCTCGTTTATCCGGCACCCTCGGGGAAGAGCGCATGCCCGGGTAACTCATTTTGCCGTTGTTTTGAGAGTTACTCTTATGGAATCCCCCAAAATCCCTTTTTTTTTTTTTTTTTTTTTTTTTTTTTTTTTTTTTTTTTTTTTTTTTTTTTTTTTTTTTTTTTTTTTTTTTCCCTCACAAGGAACCGGCCAAGGGGACAACAAAAATGGGTAACACAAAGCCCGCTTAGTTGCCAGTCCCTATAAAGAAGACAGTCAGAGAATAAATAAAAAGAGGGGCGAGCCAATTTAGTTCGGGAGGTGTCTTTTTTACTCTTCTTTTGAAAAGATGTAAGTCATAGGAAAGTGGAAAAATAGAACAGGAAGAGGAGTTCCAGAGTTTATCAGTGGGGGGGAAAAAAAAAAAATAAAAAAAAAAAAAAAGCCTGGGTCGATTAGTGGGCCCTTGTTTGAGGGTGCCGTTGTTTTAAATGCCGGTTAAACGAGGTTCTCCTGTAAATGGAATAGTGAAACAAAGAGCGTGTTAAAGTTTTATTTGAAGGAGTGTGAGCGGTGAGAGGGAGGTGTAGTATCTTGGGGAGTCTGTCTCTATACATACAAGGATGGAGAAAAGGCGTTGTGGCTTTGTTGTTTATTTGACAGGAGTCATTGTACAACGTGCGGACAAGAGGTGCGCGCCGTGTGTGTCTCTGTGTGTCCTGTGGCTGACTGAATTACCTGGCTGATGTTGCAGTTGTGTCGGCGAGGACAAGTCAGGTCAGCGTCAGGTCACCCTCGGGCCTCTAATCTTGGTCCCAGACAGGGGGGTGGCCTAAGCCAATGCAGGTGTGTATGTGCGTGTGTGTGTTAACGCCACTACAGTGGTAAGCAAGGTGGGATAGGAAAACAGCATAGGCCTTTGTACCACTTGACCCCTCAACCCTCACCCCTGTACCTCTACGGATAAGGAAACTGTATGAAAGAGTGCTAGTAAAAAGGCTGCAACGGTACCTGTAGGACAAGTCTTCCACACGGTACACCAAGACCAAGACCCATCACGGCACCACACCGTCCGCCTCAAGGCTGAATCACACAATACCATCATGGTGACACGGCATCGTCTCATCAAATCCGTTATAATTTCTTACATTCAAACAAAAAAGGACGTGTTACACTAAACGGTTGGGGCCGCCTTCACGGCTCCAATACATCACCGTTCTGTCACGTAGCGGTTTTGGGGGAAGAATATTTTAACGTTTAAAGAGACTGTGCCGTGCTGATAATTGTAGTTTTCTCAAGGGTTTATGTACCCAAAACATGTTCTTTTAGAGTTCAACCTCCTCTTCTTCCATCCAACAGAAGTGCTATTTAATGCAAATTCTTCAACCATAGCCTCTGAGGCACCATGTTGCTTAGAGTGTGAGCAGGAACTGCCGAAAATGATGGAACCATGACGAATAGTGTGAATACAAGGCACGGCTGACAGAACACTTTCCGTGATTTCAGAGGTGTGAACCAGCCTTCACCTGTACCTTCCTGAAGAAGACTAAACAACCCTCACGACTGTGATAGATTCACAGGTGTAAACCAGGGCAAAATATTGTTGATCCCGACAACGGTGCCCTTCAACAATTACAACACTAACAAGGTAGAATGGTTACCTCACAGTGTTACCTATCTCGTGAATTTTTGTTATTGGACAACCACCGATTTCGAGGCCGAAACTTAGTCCTCCTGAATAGTTTTGATGTGTTTTGAATTAATCGGCTCTCGTTTTTGTCGAAATCAATGTTTGTTTTTCATGTATGTGTGTGTGTGGGGGAGGCAACCTGCCCTCCAGGTCCCCCCCGCAAACATTTCTATGCTTCCCCACTGCCATATTATGGGTAATTTTTGTTTTTTCCCCTATATCATCAGTTACTTAACCAAACCCACCTCTAACCTACCTAACTCTAACCTAATCTGATTTAACCTAACTTAACTTTATGGCTGAAATAACGGTAGATTTTTCGGTACTATGTGTAATGCCATTTTTAATTCAATTTTCGCCATGGGAAATGGGGCTCAAAATACTCAGAATGAAGAAAGCACACGATGGTGTCAGTAAGAGCCCTACGACTTTGTTGAAAAGCCCACTACCAAAATAATACAAAATCTATACTGCAAATTTTCCACCAAAGTCTAAACACATAGCAGAAAAGCAACAAAGGCATACCTACAACATAAATCTAAGCTATATGTCATAGGTAGATAATATTAGAATATCAATTCGTGGGGGCATCCCGCTATATTATGATTTATGACCGATTTTGGTTACCCTGTCATTCCCTTTACATTTTGACTAGTATGATTTTTCATTCACATTCAATGCACAGTGAATATTGTATTTTTAGGTACATGCTCATAATCATTTGATTTCCCCTACAAATCCTTTTTTTTAATAACTTTGCTAAATTTACACAAAAATAATTTCCTTCAAAACCCCGATATATTTTTTTTTTTCCCCCAAAAAACCCCCTCGTAAAATAGGGGTGCGTCTTATGCAGAGGTGCGTCTTATGCGCCGGCAAATACGGTATATAGTAATAATAAATTATATAATATATAATATATATATAATAATAATATATAATAATATATATAATATATATAATATTTGATATATTAAAATATATAATTATATAATTTTAAAATTATATATAAAATATAATATATATATATATATATAATATATATATATATTATATATAAGTAGTGTAAGTGTTTAAAAGTAGAAATGCGGAATTATCTAAGCTTATCGGCTCTAGTCAGTCACCTGACTATGCAGTTCAGTTTTGGTTCCATATTACAGAGATATAGTGTTGTTAGAAAAAGTGCAGAGAGATTACCAAAAAGATACAAGGGATGCGTAACTTTAGTTATGAGAGGGATTGAAGTTATAAAATTTCACTCCTCGAGAGACGCAGAGTAAGGGGCGATTGATAGAAGTTTTTAAGTGCATAAAGGGATTTAAAAGGAGAGGTAGGAAAGTCTACGGCTTTTAACCAGGTAGACAAGATAACGGATTCAAGCTGGAAAGCCCAGATTAAAAGGAAATAGGGAAAAATGGTTCACAATAGGGTGGTGAATGAGTTGAATGTCCAGTAACAGGTAGTNTTTGTACTGTTAATTGTTTAACATACCTCTATATTGCTAGGGCTTTGACACTTCGAATACTGAGTAACGTTGGAGCTAAATAATTGAATACCCAAACTATCAAAATACATAACACTGACGTTTTGGATTTCATCATATGAGATTGCTGACTCTTTCGTGAATACTTTTCACGGGGTAGTCTTCCCTATACCGGTACATTGACTGACTGTATCACACCCTGTTAAAGGCATGGAATGTGATAATTGTCTGAATTTGGTCAACTGAAAGTGCGATCTAATGGATGAGGATGAATAAATTTTGGATTTCAACCCTATACTGGACCACACTTCTGGAGATAGGTGATCGAGGAGACCCAGGGTCAAACTAGAACATCTGTGTCTCGGCATTGAAGGACACATATCTGGTATCCTTGTAGTATGGCATCTCTGGCATGTAGGATGATCCGAGTGTCCGCCTCTTTATGGTTTGCGCTAGGTTAGCATAAGAAATACCATTATGAGAGTGAAGAAATATGCATGAACTTAATATTCACTTAAACTCTTCGCTATTTAATATTTTGCGAAAAAACATTTTAGGTGAAACATATCAATAGAAGCAGATTTTTATTAGCTTTCCATTGATATATTTTGTTTTCTGATAAATGAATTCCCACCATGCATAAATTAGCATTAACTAAAAAAATAACATCATCAATCGGATCGGCAAGTAAAAAAGTGTTCCATGAATACAGTAGACTATGGTTTATCAGTATAAATGATACACTGTTATCTTCGTAAATGTTTGTTCTATAATATTATCAAAGGAAAAACTGTAAAATACACTAAGAAATGCCATTATGAGACTCAGAAGAAATATGCATGAACTTAATATTCACTTAAACTTCGCTATTTAATATTTTACGTGAAGACTTTTTACATGCACCATAGATAACAGTAGAACTGGATGTGACACTCCGCCGCCACGCACGGTACACACTGCAGTACTGGCCCCATGGCCAGTCTGCTGGCCCATTCACTTGCTGCATATGACTATCATATAGACTGGTTTATCAGTATATATGATATACTGTTATCTTCGTAAATGTTTGTTCTATAACATTAACTTTTATGATGAAGGGTATCAATAGAAGCGCACTTTTATTAGCTTTCCATTGATGTATTTCGTTTTGTGATAAATAAATTAGAACCATGCATAAATTAGCGTTAACTAAATGAATAAAATCATCAATCGGGTAATTTTCCAGATGATGATGTTATTTATTTACTTATATATTTCGTTTTCTGCTAAACGAATTAGCACCATGTATAAATTAGCGTTAACTAAATAAATAACCTCATCAACCGGGAAAACTACCCACTTGATGATTTTATTTATTTATTTAACGATAATTTATGCATGGTTCTAATTCATTTATCAGAAAACGAAATATATCAATGGAAAGCTAATAAAATTGCGCTTCTATCGATACCCTTCATCATAAAAGTTGACTCACAAAGTTTTAAATAGCGAAGAGTTGAAGTAAATATTGAGTTCATGCATATTTCTTCGGAGTCTCGTAATGGCATTTCTTTGGTGTGTTTTACTGTTTTTTATTTGATAATGTTATAGAACAAACATTTACAAAGATAACAGTATATCATATATACTGATAAACCAGTCTATATGATAGTCATATGCAGCAAGTGAATGGGCCAGCAGACTGGCCATGGGGCCAGTACTGCAGTGTGTACCGCGCGTGGCGGCGGAGTGTCACATCCAGTTCTACTGTTATCTATGATGCAACATATCAATAGAAGCGGAATTTGATTAGCTTCCCATTGATATATTTGGTTTTCTGACAAATGAATTAGAACCATGCATAAATTAGCGTTAACTAAATAAATAACATCATCAATCGGGTAATTTTCCCGATCGATGAGGTTATTTATTTAGTTAACGCTAATTTATGTATGGTTCTAATTCATTTATCAGACAACCAAATATATCAATGGAAAGCTAATAAAATTCTGCTTCTATTGATATGTTTCATGTAAAATGTTTTCTCACAAAATATTAAATGCCGAAGAGTTTAAGAGAATATTCATGCATTGAATGCGGTTCATACATATTTCTTCACTCTCATAATGGCATTTTTTGTGTGTATTTTACAGTTTTTTATTTGATAATATTATACAGTGGCCGCCAAATGTTGTGGCGGTCGGACTTCCTGGTGCCGTCAGTGACACGCTCACTCAAAATCTCGCAAAATATTCGTAAAACATTAAAAATCAAGAAACTGTAACTTACCTAGTACTAAACATCCTAGTACTTGATTGCATTCCCTTTCCTCTTTATAACATCCTGCAGTCGGTTAGGTAAAGAGTCTGCAAGTTTTTGAAGAAGCTCCTTTGGTAGTTCCTCCCACAATTTTAACAGTGCAGCTTTTAACTTCGCCACTGAACTAGTGTCCACTTCTTGAAGCTTCCTTTTCATTATGGACCAAAGTTTTTCTATTGGGTTCAAGTCAGGACTATTAGGAGGCCAGTCAAAGCAATCGATAGCACACATAGCCAACCATTCCTTGACAACGTTTGCCCGGTGACAAGGGGCACCGTCCTGCATAAAAGTTTCTGCCCTACACTTGTTGTAGCAGGTTTCAAGATTGTCATGCAGGATGTCTAAATATCGCTCACTGTTCATAGTAACACCTTTTTCTAGAAATAAGAGGTTACCCACTCCATAACATGAAAAGCAAGCCCACACCATGAGATAATCTGGGTGTCTTACTCTCTCCACGGTGTACCTAGGGTCGTGTCGGTCGGAATTCTTGGGCCGCCTCACTTATGCAAAGTTAGTTCCTGTCACTGTAAAGACACTTTCATCTGACCATAATATGCGTCAAACTTTCTCAAGAGGCCAGTCTCTGTGTTCTTTAGCAAAAGTGAGTCGCTTTATCTTGTGACGAGGAGTCAGGAGTGGCTTTACAGCGGCAGATCTTGAAAAGAGTCCGAGATCACGTAACACATAACGCTGCACACTTCTCACTGACACATTACCCAGTAAGGCAGGATTGTTTTCATTCACTTCACGTGCTGTGCTTGTTGGTTTGACATTCAGCTGCCTTTTTATAACATGTAAAGTCTTTGAGGCGCATTTCCTTGGCCGTCCAGTCTTGGCTAAGTGTGTAGGCGTCTCTCCGTCCAAGGCATCACGACAACGTTTTAACCACCGCTCAACTGTCCTTTTTGCAATTCCTTCGCTCTACGATAGCTTTTTGCACCAAACCCCAGCCTATGCAGGCCCCATATGGAGCTTATAGCATCCTGGGATATAATTTGTCCGAGGACCGTAACGCATAAATGATTGCACAGTTTGAAAATATCCTCGTAACTAATGAATGCAAGAATGAGACGGTGCATGCACTCTCACTGTCCTCTTATACTGCACTGACTTGCTTTAATGTAACAGTTCATACCCCTGCTATGTTGCTAAGTGTCAGTGTCTTGTTGCATGTCATCCATTTTTAATCCGCTTGCTCGCGTTCTGTGAAAAACCTTTGAAAGGTTCTTAATTTGGCGGCCGGTGCATCATGCCGCCTCGCACACCCCACACATTTGTGGCCACTGTAGAACAAACATTTTACGAAGAGAACGTATTCATTTATACTGATAACCTGTACAGTGAAGGGAAATGGGAGTGATTTTCGAAATGAGTGGAAAATCGCAAAACTGGCCTCCACTGGAAATAGCCCAAATGATTAGGCAATCCAGTATACAGTAGTCTTTGTTCTCTAACAATTTTTACTTCTTCATTTTCCCTCTATGCTTCCCCGATTCGCTCCACAGCTTTCTCATCTATTTCTAAAGCTGAACTCTTCGCTCAACCTTTGCATAAAAAAAAAAAAAATTTCACTCTGGCTGATTGAAGGGCTTGTTCCTCCTTCTCCTCCACCCTCTGACTATTATGCCTGTCATTAAGATCCTTCGTAATGATGTTTTCTGGCCCTTTCTGGCCTAGATGCTCGGAAGGCCTTACACGGTCATACGGGTCCCTCCTATTGGTTCTCAACGCTGTGCTTCTGTGGCTTGCACCTTGCCTGGTCAAACTTTTCCATCTCTGTCTATCTATTTCCCACCTTTCCCTTCTTTCTGAAGTTTGCTCACATCCAACCTGTTCCTAGAAAGGGTGCCTTCTAATCTTCAAACTACCGTCCTATAGCTTGACTTTCCCTGCCTTTCTAAAGTTTTTGAATTTATACATAATAAGAAGATTTTCTTAAGCATCTATCTGCTCACAATCTTCTATCTGTCGTCAGTACGTTTCGTAAAGTTCAATCTACTGGCGATCGTCTAGCTTTCCTAACTAAATCCTGGTCATCCTCTTTAGGGTTTCAGTGAAACTTTGCTGGTTGCCTTGACATATCAAAAGCTTTTAGATAGTCTGGCACAATCTTTTAAATATCCAAACTACTCATTCATTTTCTATCCTTCTCTCTGTACCTTCATCTTTAAGTTTCCTTCAACTGTTCTATTGCATCTACTTAGACGGTCATTTTTCTTCTCCTTAGTCTATCAATAGTGGTGTTCCTCATGATTCTAGTCCTATCACCCACTCTCTTTCTATTCTTCCATTAAGATTAAGTCGAACTCATGCCCTATCCACTCCTACGCTGAATTATTCTACCCTGCAATTTTCAAACGTCTTCATTAGACGTCCAACTCAACAGGAACTAAAGGCGCGGTCACAGTAAGACACTGTTAGCCGTGAGCTGGGCAGTTTCCCCATCGATGGGCTCGAATGGGCTGCGNTCCCGAATGGCTGCAAAACTGCCCCCCATCACTCCCACCTGATCAGCCTGTTTGCCGATGGGCGACTCAGGGCGGGCACAAGGTGAGGGTCTGACTATAGTAGTATGCAGCAAGCTATTTAAAAAAATATGTATATTTATCCAAGAATAAGGATAATACATTGTAGTAATCCTAGATAATTACATTTTTCTGAGATAAGCAACGATCAGGGACAATACAATGATAATTAAGTCAAAGCTACACACTCGCTTGACCTTGGAGCTTCAAGTAAACAAACACTTCTGCTGCACACGTTGCCAATACCACCGCACTATGCAGACGTGCTGCCAGTCCTCACCCTGAACGCAGCCACCTTTGACCTGTCCCCTTCCTGTGGGTCATCGCAGCCCTAAACAACAAGGAAGAAAAAATGGAGTGAACACTTTCTTGGTCTTCTGAGGCAACGCATACACTTGTGAAAAGGTCAGGGAGAGAGAGAGACGATAGGTAACTTATAATATACCGTATTTGCCGGCGCATAAGACGCAGTTTTTTCCTTTAAAAAGGAATGCAAAGTTCACCCTGCGTCTAATGCGGCCATATTAGCGCATGAGAGGTCGGGCAGAGAATGCAGAACAGCCGGTGGTGTATTACTAAAGGGGTCTGGAGTTATCTGTGTTGATCAGTAGTCCACTGAGCACAAATTTGTAACTGTGTTATCAACAGTAATGCATAATTCTAAGAAAAGGTTGGAGTTTAAGAGAAAATAAGAGCTGGGGCAACAAGATAGCGATTGTTGCTGCCAAGATGGCCGTATCAGATGTAAACATCATCCACCCCCCGCTGCTGCTCTCCATGGTAAAACGTCTGATATCTCAGGTCTGCCGCTTCACCTGGGATACTTCACTCGGCGACGCCCTCCGCGCACCCACCATGGGTCATTACCACACAGACTCCTCCCCTCACCCATGGAAAAGACAAACATCCCGCATATTAGATGTCGCCTTAATTAACCCGCATTTGACTCGGGCCACACAAGTTGACACAACAGTTGGAAGGAGATGATAGAAGGGAGGCAGAAAATGGTGATGGAATCTTTGCTGGAATGAGTATTGTTGATCAATGGAATAGTGAAACAAAGAGCGTGTTAAAGTTTTATTTGAAGGAGTGTGAGCGGTGAGAGGGAGGTGTGGTATCTTGGGGAGTCTGTCTATACACACAAGGATGGAGAAAGGGCGTCCTGGCCTTGTTGTTTATTTGACAGCGAGTCATTGTACAACGTGGGGACAAGAGGTGCACGGCGTGTGTGTCTCTGTGTGTCCTTTGGCTGACTGAATTACCAGGGCTGCGTTTACTAGGGTTCCCCGCGCAATTCTGTTTTTTCACTCCCTTAGTGAACAACGAGTCTACAAAAATTTGTATAGCTACCAAAATGCCATAGCTGTCGAAATTTATCGCTGTGGCTATTCTTATTGTTGAAGAATAACTTGTTGAAGACCCTGTATTTGATGCAGCAGAGGTTATAGCAGCAGGACATGAAATATTAAAGAAGCAAAAAGAGGAGAGAGAAGAGGAAAGGCTTTTTTTGGCCTTTGTTTACATAGGTTATTGTGGCGCGAGCTGGCAACCCAGCAGCAAACCAACTCCTCGAGTCGGTGCGCGGGAGAGAAAACAGAGTCGCTGAACTTTTTTCTGTACGCCGTACAGTAGCATTCTGTATCGTACAGAATGCCTTAGTGAACGCACCTGGCTGATGTTGCAGTTGTGTCGGCGAGGACAAGTCAGGTCAACGTCAGGTCACCCTCTAATCCTGGTCCCAAACGGCGGTGGCTTAAGCCGATGCAGGTGTGTATGTGCGTGTGTGTTAGCGCCGCTACAGTGGTAAGCAAGGTGGGATAGGAGACAGCATAGGCCTTTGTACCACCTCGACCCCTCAATCCTCACCCCTGTACCTCTAAGGATAAGGAAACTGTATGAAAGAGTGCTAGTAAAAAGGCTGCAATGGTACCTGTAGGACAAGTCTTCCACACGGTGCACCAAGACCAAGACCATCACGGCACCACACCGTCCGCCTCAAGGCCGAATCACACCATACCATCATGGTGAAATTGGTGACAGGGCACCGTCTCATCACATCCGTTATATTTTCTTACATTCAAACAAATAGACGTGTTACACTAAACGGTGCGCCGCCGTCACGGCTCCAATACACCACCGTTCTGTCACGTAACGGTTTCTGGGGAAGAATATTTTAACGTTATGAGACTGTGCCGTGCTGATAATTGTAGTTTTCTCAAGGCTTTTTGTACCCAAAATAGTGTCTTTTAGAGTTCAATTCCTCTTCTTCATCCAACAGAAGTGCTATTAATGCAAATTTCTTCAACCATAGCCTCTGAGGCACCATGTCTGCTTAGAGGGTGAGCAGGAACTGACAAAAATGACGGAACCGTGACGAATAGTGTGAATACAAGGCACGGCTGACAGAACGCTGCCGTGATTTCAGAGTGTGAACCAGGCTTCACCTGTACCTTCCTGAGGAAGACTAATCAACCCTCACGACTGTGATAGATTCATAGGTGTAAACCAGGGCAAATATCGTCGATCCCGACAACGGTGCCCTTCAACAATTACAACAAGGTAGAGATGGTTACCTTACAGTGTTACCCAAGTATCTTCGTGAATTTTTGTTATTGGACAACCACCGATTTCGAGGCCGAAACTTAGTCCTCCTGAATAGTTTTGATGCGTTTTGAATTAATCTGGCTCTCGTTTTTGTCGGAAATCAATGTTTGTTTATATGTATGTGTGTGTGTGTGGGGGGGGGGGGGCAACCTGCTCCTCCAGGTCCGCCCCGCAAACATTGCTACGCATTGCTACTGCCATATTATGGGAAATTTTCGTTTTTTCTCTATATCATCTGTTACTAAACCAAACCCCACCTCTAACCTAACCTAACTCTAACCTAATCTGATTTAACCTAACTTAACTTTCTGGCTGAAGTAACGGTAGATTTTCGGTACTATGTGTAATGCCATTATTATTCAATTGTGCCATGGGAAATGGGGCTCAAAATACTCAGAATGAAGAAAGCTACACGATAATGGAGGTAAGAGTTCTAGGACTTTTGAAAGCCCACTACCAAAATAATACCAATATCTATACTGCAAATTTTCCACAAAGTCTAAACACAGCAGAAAAGCAACAAAGGCATACCTACAACATTAAATCTAAGCTATATGTCATAGGTAGATAATATTAGAATATCAATTCGTGGGGGCATCCTGCAATATATTATGATTTATGACCAATTTTGGTTACCCTGTCATTCCCTTTACATTTTGACTAGTATGATTTTTCATTCACATTCACTGCACTGTGAATATTTTATTTAGGTACATGCTCATAATCATTTGCTTTCCCCTACAAATCCTTTTTTTTTAATAACATTTGCTAAATTTACAATAACAAAAAAATTCCTTCAAAAACCCCAATATATTTTTTCCTCAAAACCTCCTTGTAAAATAGGGGTGCGTCTTATGCGCCGGCAAATACGGTATATACGCATCATATAGACTGGTTTATCAGTATATATGGTATACTGTAAGCTTCGTAAATGTTTGTTCTATAATATTATCAAATAAAAAACAGTAAAACACGCTAAAGAAATGCCATTACGAGACTATGAAGAAATATACATGAACTTAATATTCACTTAACTCTTCGCCATTTAAAACTTTACTAGTCAACTTTTATCATGAAGGATATCAATAGAAACGCAATTTTATTAGCTTTCCATTGCTATATTTCGTTATCTGATAAATTAATTAGAACCATGCATAAATTAGCGTTAAATAAATAAATAAAATCATCAATCGGGTAATTTTCCCGATTGATGATGTTATTTATTTAGTTAATGCTAATTTATACATAGTGCTAATTCATTTATCAGAAAACGAAATATATAAGTAAATAAATAACATCATCAATCGGGAAAATTACCTGATTGATGATTTTATTTATTTATTTAACGCTAATTTATGCATGGTTCTAATTAATTTATCAGATAACGAAATATAGCAATGGAAAGCTAATAAAATTGCGTTTCTATTGATATCCTTCATGATAAAAGTTGACTAGTAAAGTTTTAAATGGCGAAGAGTTAAGTGAATATTAAGTTCATGTATATTTCTTCATAGTCTCGTAATGGCATTTCTTTAGCGTGTTTTACTGCTTTTTATTTGATAATATTATAGAACAAACATTTACGAAGCTTACAGTATACCATATATACTGATAAACCAGTCTATATGATAGTCCATAGACCACTATATCTCTTTGTCGGGCGCCCCGCAGGCCCCTATGCAGCCCCGCAATTCAAAACATTGTTGTGTGTGGAGTCCAGGTATACAGTGGTCTATGGTTCCACCTAAGACAAATGCATGATTTAAAATAGAATATGATGGAAATTAATCAGGGGCCTCGTTTTGTCTTCCAACGTGGGGGGGACAATCAGCAACATGCTATCTTGGGAGCACTGCATGGGAGGGTCGGGCTGTGGGGGGCACAATGAGCAACCTGCTGTCTTGGGAGCACTGCATGGGAGGGTCGGGCTGGCCGCCAGTGCACCATTGATGTAATATGAGGGTAAATGTATGCACAATGCAAGCACAACATTTTATTGGGGGGTATATATTTCAGGAGGAAATATACTTTACAATAAAATATATTTTATTGTAATAAAACATACTTATTTATATACTTTATTACATTAAATTATTTAAGTAGGGGGAGACAAATGATACCCTGTCCCCCCCCCCCCACTCCAAAATGTGGGGGGTCATGTCCCCCTGTCCCCCACCCAAACAAGGCCCATGGAAGGAATGCTAAATGACACCAAGGAGTGCTTAGAAAAGAATCGTTAATAAAAGTAGTGACATGATGGTGATGGGTGACTTAACGGCAAGGAAGTGTGCTGGGAGGATAGACATGCAGAAGGTGAGGAGGAGGCATGGGGAAAAAATGTTGAACATGGTTATGGAAAACGTCATGACACAATCAATGGATGAAGAAAAATACAAAACTTAGAGGAAATGCAGAACCATCAAGACTGTGTATGCTTTTAACCATGCAACCGTACCATATAATCAACAAGTTAATGTTTCAGTGCCCTTTAGGAAGGAGTGATCACAGTCGCATTTTGTAGTTTGAAATAAATAAATAAAGCGATGTAGATAGCTCAGAATCCCATAGAATTTGAAGATACAGGTTGAAGTTCCCAAACTCGGCAACCTCGGGACCAGCGCCGAGCCAAGTAATGGAATTTTCCGACTTTTAGAACGTAGATATATTAAGGGGAAAAAAAGCATCCAACTTCTTCAAAAGGTCAATTTTCTCAGAAATAGTTAACACATTGTTCTTCCTTTTCTTTTCACTTCCACCAGTAGGTGTTCCTGGACGTTTAGGAGCCATAATACCAATAACAGACCTGTAGAAGTACACAAAATAACAGTGTACACAACTCTACAGTCACAACACCACTGAACAATTACAACAAACAAATCGGCAGGAGAAACCAAGTGGCCTAGTGTGGCACCTAGCGGCCGACCCGGCAACTACGCGCCGGGTTTTGGGTGTTCTGCCGTGTTTTGGAAAATCTGGAACCATAGCCGAGTTTTGGGTGTTGCCGAGTTTGGGAACTTCAACCTGTAGTATATATATATATATATATATATATATATAAATAAAAGAACTGGTCAAAGTGCGAGAAAAAAAATATCAAAAAGCCCGCTAGCTGCCAGTCCCCATAAAAAGGACAGCAAGACAGGCCAAGAAAGGTGTGGATCATTTTAGTGTGGGAAGTGTCTTGATACTTCTCTTTTGAAGAAAAAAATTACGTTGCAGAAAGGTGTAAAAATAGAAACAGGAAGAGAGTTCCAGAGTTTACCAGAAAAGGATAAAAGAGGAAGATACTGGTACTCTGCATTAGTCAGAGATGGTTTACCCTGAAGATCAAAACGTCATTCATTAAAAGACGATCCAACTCAACAGGAACAGTAACGGCCAGGCGGCTCTCACACATAGACACTGTTAGCCGTGCAGCGCGGCCAGCCTTTCCCCAGCGAAATGTGCTTATGTGGCACGACATGAGCTGCAAAAACTGCCCCACCACAACCCTCCTCAGCCATGATCAGTGCCCTAGCGTTTAAGCCCGGCATGAGGCCGACTCAGGCGCCCCAGCACATCTCTAGGGCAGCAGCAGCAGTAGCATTGCAGGACGTTGACTATAGTCGTATTGACAGAAGACCGATATCTTAAAGAAATTATAGTATATTTATCCAAAGAATATAGGATAATACATTGTAGCTAATTCCTAGATAATATACAATTCTAGAGATAAGCAACGATCAGGGACAATACAATGATAATTAAGCTCAACAGCTAACAACTCGCTTATGACCTAATGGAGCTCAAGCCTAAACAAACACTTCCTGCTAGCCCCACACGTTGCCAATAACCACCGCACTATAAGAGACGCTGCTGCCCCCACAGTCCTCCACCCTGAACGCCAGCCTCCACTTTGACCTGTCCCCCGTTTCCATCTCTGTAGGCGTCATCGCAGCCCTAAATCAACTCCTTCCGAAAAAATGGATTAGTGAACACTTTTCTTAGGTCTTCTGAGGCAACGCAATCCCCCACACTTGCTGGAAAATGCTGTCACGGGAGAGAGCCAGAGCACGATAGTGTAACTTATAATATACCGTATTTGCCGAGCGCCATAAAGAGCAGTTTTTTCCTTTAAAAAAAGGAAGTTAGCAAAGATCTCACCCTGCAGTCTAATGCGGCCATATCTAGCGACCAATGCAAAGAGGTACGGGCAGAGAATGCAGACAGCCGCGTGGTGCTATTACTAAAGGCGGTCAATGGAGTCTACTGTGCTGTGATCAGTAGTCCACTGCAGCACAAAATTTGTAACTATGTGTCTTATCAACAGTTAATGCATTAATTCTAAGAAAATGTAGAGTTAAGAGAAAATATAGAGCTGCCGGTCGCCCGGACAACAAAGATAGCGATGTTTAGCTAGCCCAAGCATGGCCCTGTATCAGATGTAAACCATCATCCACCCCCCGCCTGCCCAGCTCTCCCATAGGTAAAACGTGCTGATATCTCAGGTCTAAGCCGCTTACCTAGGGCATTACTTCACGGGCGACTGCCCCCTCTCCGCGCCACACCCCACCATAGGCGTTCATTACCACACAGACTCCTCCCCTCACCATGCCCGGAAAAGACAAACATCCAGCATATTACAGGATGTACGCCCCCTATAAATTAACCCGCATTTGACTCGGGACACACAAGTTGACACAACAGTTGCCGAAGAAGATGATAGAAGCGGTAGGCCAGAGAAAATGGTAGATAGGAATCTTCTACGCTGAATGAGTATTGTTGATCAATCGAAAGTGACAACAAAGAGCGTGTTAAATTTATTTGAAGAGTGTGAGCGGCTGAGAGCGGAGTGTGTAGGTATCTTAGGGGAGCTCATGTCTATAACACACAAGGATCGAGAAATCGCAGACGCCCTGCCGTCCTGGGACTCTGCTTATTGTTCTAGTTTGACAGCGCCAGTCATTGCTACAACGTTGAGGGACAAGCAGAGTGCCACGGGTAGTGTGTCTCTAGTGTAGTCCTTTGCACGCTCCGCCTGCAACTGAATTAACCAGCCGCTGCGATTTACTAGGGTTCCCGCGCCAATTCTGTAGTTGTCACTCCTTCACGTGAAACAACGATAGGCATTATACAAAAATTTGCTAAGCTTTTTTTTTTTACAAAATGCCATAGCCTTGTTCGAAATTGCTATCGCTGTGAGCTATTCTTATCTGTTGCAAGAAATAACTTGTTGACAGACCCTGATATAGGCCTATTTCGATGCAGCAGAGGCACCTTTATATATAGCAGCAGGACCTGAAATATTATAAATAATGTCAAAAGAGAAGGAGAGAGAAGAGCGAAAAGCGACTTTTTTTAGGCCTTTGTTTACATAAGGATTATGTGGCGCGAGCTGCGCAACCAGCCACCTCCCCAGCAAACCAACTCCTCGACGAGTCCGGGTGCGCGGGATTTGAGAAAACAGTAGGTCGCCTGAATCTTTTTTTTTCTGTACGACCGTACCAGCCTAGCATTCTGTATCGTTTTCCCACATACAGAATGCTAGTGAACGCACCTGGCTGATGTTGCAGTTGTAGTACGGCCGATTGGACAAGTCAGGATGCAACGTCAGGTCACCCTCTAATCCTAGGGACGGTCCAAATGGGCGGTGGCTAGCCGACTGCCAGGTGATGATATGTGCGTTGCGCATTCCGATCGCTTGTTAGCCGCCCGCCGTACAGTGGTAAAGCAAGTAGGAAGAGAGACAGCATAGGCCCTTGTTAACACTTCGACCCCTCAATCCTCACCCCATGTACCTCTAAGGATAAGGTAAACTGTATGAAAGCAGTGCTAGTGTAAAACGGCTCGCAATCGGTCACCTATGTAGCCGACAATGTCTTCCACACGGCGTGCAACAAGACACCCAAGACCATCACCGCCACCACACCGTCCGCCTCAAGGCCAGAATCACACCATAACCATCTAGGTGAAAATAGGTGAAGGGCCACTCGCTCTCCTCCATCACAATCCTGTATATTTTTCTTACATTGCAAACAATAGACGGTTACACTTAAACGTGTGCCGCCGCCGTCACGAGCCTCCAACTATACGCACCGTTCTGTCCCTTAACGAACGTTCTTAGGCGAAGAATATTTCTAACGTTATGCCCAGACTGTGCTAGGCGTGCTGATTAATTGCCTAGTTTTCTCAAGCGCCTTTTTGCCTTTTACCCAGAAATAGTGTCTTTTTATAGCAGTTCAATTAACCTCCTTCTCATCCAACAGAAGCTGCATATAATGCAAAATTTCTTTCAACAATTAGCCTTCTAGCAGAGGCCACCATGTCTAGCCGTAGAGTGGTGGAGCAAGGAACTGACAAAATGACATGAACCTTTCACGCGACCGTGAACGAATAGTGTGAATAAAGACCGCACGGCTGCAGAACGCGCCCAGCTGATTTCCAGAGTGTAGAACAGCGCTTCACCGTGCGACCTTCCCCTTCATTTTTAAGGAAAAGACTAATCACCCTCACGACTGCTGCATAGATTCATAGGTTGTATAAACCAGGGCCAAATTATCGTCTCGCATAAAACCCCGACCAACCCCCGGTGCCTTCACACATATTACAACAAGGACGTAGAAGATGGTTACCTTACAAGTGTACCCAAGCTATCTTCGTGAATTTTTCCGGTTATTGGACAACCCAAGATATATCCGAGGCCTGGACGAAACTAGATCCTCCTGAATAGTTTTGAATGCGTAATTTTGAATTTAATCTGGCTCTCGTTTTTGTCGGAAATCAATGTTTGTTCGATATGTAATGTGTGTCTGTAGGTGTGGTTTTCTGGCGAGGGGGGGGCGGGCGCCCGCAACAAGCACTGATTTTTACTCCTCCAGCGATCCGACCCCGACAAACATTGCTAAGCATTGCTACTGCCATATTATGGGAAATTTTCGTTTTTTTTCTCTAGATCATATGTTACTAAACCAAACCCCAACTCTAACCAACATAACTCTAACCTAATCTGATTAAACCTAACTTAACTTTTGCTGACAGTACGGTTAGATTTCCTGTTACTATGTGTTAATGCCAGTATTAAGTCAAGTGGCCATGGGAAATGCGGGCTCAAAAAATACTCAGAAATGAAGAAAGCTACACGATAATGGAAGGTAAGGTTCTAGGACTTTTGAAAGCCCACTACCAAAATAATACCAATATCTATTACTGCAAATTTTCCAAAAAGTTAAACACAGCAGAACAAAAGCAACAAGGCATACCTACAAACATTAAAAATCTAAGCTATATGTCATAGGTAGAATTAATATTAGAATATCAATTCGTGGGGGCCATCCTGCAATATAGTATGATTTATGACCAAAATTTTGGTTACCTGTCATTCCCTTTTACATTTTGGACTAGTATGATTTGTCATTCACATCACTGCACTGTGAATATTTTAATTAGGTACCATGCGCATAATCCATTGCTTTCCCCTACAAATCCTTTTTTTTAATAACATTTGCTAAATTTACCAATAACAAAAAAATTCCTTCAAAAACCCCAAATATTTTTCTCAAAACCTCCTTGTAAAAATAGGGGTGCGTCTTATGCGCCGGCAATACGGTAGATACGCATTCATATAGACGGGGTTTATAGTATATATGGTTATACTGTAAGTCGTAATGTTTGTTCTATAAATATATCAAATAAAAAACAGTTAAAAACACGCTAAAGAAATGCCATACGAGACTATGAAAGAAAATATACAGGAACTTAATATTCACTTAAACTCTTCGCCATTTAAAACTTTGCGATTGTCAACCTTTTATCATGAAGGGTATCAATAGGAAGAGCAATTTATTAGCTTTTCCATTGATATATTTGTTTACTCTGATAAATTAATTAGAACCATGCATAAAATTAGCAGTAAATAAATAAATAAAATCATCAATCGGGTAATTTTCCCGATTGATGATGTTATTTATTTAGTTATGCTAATTTATCTACATTAGTGCTAATTCATTTACAGAAAACGAAATATATAAGTAAATAAATAACACTCATCAATCGGGAAAAATTACCCGATTGATGATTTTATTATTTATTTAACGCTAATTGATGAATGGTTTAATTAATTTATCAGATAACGAAATATAGCAATGGAAAGCTAATAAAAATTGCGTTTCTATTGATATCCTTAATGAGAAAAGTTGACTAGTAAAGTTTAAATGGCGAAGAGTTAAGTGAATATTAAGTTCAATGTTATATTTCTTCATTAGTCTCGTAATGGCATTTCTTTAGCGTGCTTTTACTGCTTTTTTATTTGTTGATACATATATAGAACAAACATTTACGAAGCTACAGGTTATACCATAATATACTGATAAACAGTTATATGATAGTCCATAGACCACTATATCTCTTTGTAGGGCGCCCGCAGGCCCCCTATGCAGCCCCGCAATTCAAAAATAACATTGTTGTGTGTGGAGTCCAGTTTATACAGTGGTCTATGTTCCACCCTAAGGACAAATGCATGTTAAAAATAGAATATGATGGAAATGAACAGGGGCCCGTTTTGTCTTCCACAACGTGGGGGGGACAACAGCAAACATGCTATCTGGGAAGCATCGCATGGGAGGGTCGGCTGTGGGGGGCACACATGAGCAATTGCGGTCTTGGGAGCACTGCATGGTGAGGGTCGGGCTGGCCGCAGTGCCACCATTGATGTAATATGAGGGGTCAATGTATGCACAAGGCAAAGCACAACATTTTATGGCGGGGTATATATTTCAGGATGGGAAATATACTTTACAATAAAATAGATTTTATTGTAATAAAACATACTTATTTATATTACTTTATTACATTAAATTATTAAGTAGGGGTGACAAATGATACCCTGTCCCCCCCCCCACCCACTCCAAAATGTGGGGGTCATGTCACCCTGATCCCCACCCAAACAAGGCCCCATGAAAGGAAGCTAAATGACACCAAGGAGTGCTTAGGAAAAGAATCGTTAATAAAAGTAGTGTACATGATGGGAGGGTGAATTAACGGCAAGGAAGTGTGCTGGGAGGATAGACATGAGAAAGGAGTGAGGAGGAGGCATGGGTGAAAAAAATGTTGAACATGGTTATGGAAACGTCATGACACAACAATGGATGAAGAAAATACAAAAATTAGAGGAAATGCAAGAACCATCCAAGACTGGTATGCTTTAACCATGCAACCGTACCATATAATCCAAACAACCGTTAATGTTTTCGTGCACTTTAGGAAGGAGTGGATCACAGTCGCATTTTGTAGTTTGAAATAAATAAATTAAGCGATGTAGATAGCTAGAAATCCCATAGAATTTGAAGATACAGGTTGAAAGTTCTCAAAACTCGGCAACCTCGGGACCAGGCGAGCAAAAAGTAATGGAATTTTCCGACTTTAGAAACGTTGATATATTAATGGGGAAAAAAAAAAAGCATCCAACTTCTTCAAAAGGTCCAATTTTCTCAGAAATAGTTAACACATGTCTTCCTTTTCTTTTAATTCCACCAGTAGAGTTCCTGGACGTTGGGGAGCCATACTACCAATAACAGACCTGTAGAAAGTACACAAAAATAACAGTGTACACAAACTCTACAGTCAAACACACTGAAAAATTACAACAACACAAATCGGCAGGATAACCAAGTGGATAGTGTGGCACTAGCGGGCGACCCCCCCGGCCCAACTACGCGCAGGGTTTTGGGTGTTCTGCCGGTTTGGAAAATCTGGAACAATAGACGAGTTTTGGGTGTTGCGAGTTTGGGAACTTCAACTATGTTAGTTATAGTTAGTATATATATATATAGATATATATATATATCGAATAAATAGACCTGGTCAAATGCAGAGGAGAAAAAAAAATATCAAAAAAAGCCCGCTAGCTGCCAGTCCCCATAAAACGGACAGCCACGACAGGCCAAGAAAGTGTGGATCATTTAGTGTGGGAAGTGCCTTGATACTTCTCTTTGGAAGAAAAAAATTACGGTTGCAGCCAGGAAAGGTGTTAAAAATAGAAACAGGAAAGAGAGTTCCAGAGGTTTACCAGTGAAAAGGATCAAAGAGGTGAAGATACGGTTAACTCTTGCATTAGTAAGATGGATAGAATAGGATGAGTGAGTAGAAGGCCCATTGTGAGGGGGAGGGACTTCTTCTTGTTATTTCCTTTATTATCTTCCTCTTTACTCCTTCTTGCTGTTGAGATATTATGAGGGGGATTCCTGAAGGGGCAGTTGGTCGAGAGAGGCCCGTTACTTACTCTATTTGACAGAGACTTGCATGGGGCCGTGTGTGATGGAGCCAGGTGATGCTTCTTCTTGAGCGGGGTAGTCTGACCAGACAGCAAGCTTCACCTGCCCTAGGCACAGTTACCTTTTGAAATCCTTGGTCAGTATGTCCTTCCCACAGGCAATGACTGAGGTGGGTAAATATATTCGGAAATAAATAATTTTCTTTTTCACTTCCCAGCGCGAGGGCTCTAACCGTCGCTGGGACACACCAGATTTGCACCAACTTGCGCCTTACCAACTAAGCCAAGAGGTGGGCACCACTTGGCGTAGGGCTTCAGTGGTATTAGTTCATTGCACCCTGTACCGAGGCAAGACAACTGCGGAGAAGGAAAAAATGGACGCAGATGCCACAGGGCATCTAACTTCTTAGAAGCTTAATTAGCAAGAGATGCACATGAAAAGGTCCAGTTAAGAATGTTTATAAGGATAGTCCAAGAATGTTCATTGTAGAAAAGGGAGGGACAGTTGAGTGTCATGAAGAAGAGGGATAGTTGTCTGGAAGGAATGTCGAGTGTAGATAGGGAAGAAATGGGTTTTTGAGGCAGTGAACAAACAAACTTTGCTTTGCCCATTCATTAAATATAGCATTATCATAATCAGATTATAAATGATTATAATCAGATTATAATGAGGCACTCTGTGGCATTCCTCCGTGAATCACTTAATTCCTGTTGTCTAACGAACTACGTTGAAAAATGCAGGGTAGAGTCCTCAGCGTAGGAGTGGATAGGGCTTTGAGTTAGACTTAGAAGATCATGAATAATAGAAAGAGAGTGGGTGATAGGACAGAACCCTGAGGAACACCGATAGACTTAAGTAAAGAACAATGACTGTCTACAGTAGCTGAACCCTCCTGGGGACAGACAAGGAGAGGTATGTCAGGAGTCTCGCTGAAGATGTCGAGGGCCATTTGAACGCTAATGACCTCCGACCCGCTTACCGAACCCTGAAGAAGCTCCGTTCCAAGTCTCCATCTCGGGCGAGTGCTATTCGAGCAGCAGATGCGATCCTCGTATCGGACCACTGGGAGTATTTAAATAAAACTATAGATCAAGAAATATTTATACACCGAATATACAGTAAAACCTCTCGTATTCGGACCCTCATTATTCGGACTTTGTCATTATTCGGACCTCCTTTTTTTTTTAAAGGGGTCGAAATTTCATAGCTATATAATTTATATACACCAAAATTATAATTTTTTTTTTTTTTTTTTTAGGGGTCGAAATTTTCTAGCTATATATTTTAAATACGCCTATATTTTTTTTTTTTTTTTTTTTTTTTTTTTTTTTTTTAGGGGTCAAAATTTCCTAGCTATATAATTTATATAGGACACCTAGATATATATATATATATATATATATATATATATATATATATATATATATATATATATATATATATATATATATATATATATATATATATATATATATATATATATATATATATATATATAGATATAGATATACAGGAAAACCTCATTTATCCGGCACCCTCAGGGGGGGAGCGCATGCCGGATAACTCATTTTGCCGTTGTTTTGAGAGTTACTCTTATGGAATCGCCCAAAATCCCTTTTTTTTTTTTTTTTTTTTTTTTTTTTTTTTTTTTATATACATATCCCCCATTATTCGGATCCTTGCATTACTCGGACCACTCCTTGGCCCAATTGGTCCGAATATGAGAGGTTTTACTGTACTCGTCAATGGTAGCAGTGGCATGGCTGACCTTTGATGAGTTATTTTGTGGCCGGCACCAGCGGCTGATTGAAGTGTTCTGGTTACTTGTGCTTGTTACTCAGTGCAAACACTAACATTTAATATTGTATCTGTATTTTGAAAATATTAGGTAGTCAATGTCATGTTGCACACATTTTTTGTGAGAACCCTTATGTTCAAGTCACTTGTTGTGTGAAAACTGTTAAATCCACTGTCATAAGATGTTTGAAGGGCACGTGAACATCATACATCAAAATGTTTACCTAACTTGAGTCATGAATAATGTTCCCAGAAATATTTTTAGGTGCGTGTGTCTGAGGTGTCCTTGTAGGTGTCCTTGTAGGTGTGGACATTTCAGTGAAGTCAACCTCGGTTTCTTTGAAAAGTCCAAACTCAAATGAATAATAATGGAAACCACTCTATGCTGAATTAAGATCTCACTATGATCTGTCTTCTGAAAGTATGCATTACAGCCTATCAGTGTCCATAGTCACCGTAAGGCTGTGTAGCATAGGATGATTCCTCCACAAGACCTCCTTCAGGGCATTATGCATGAACTGTTTTGTGGGGTTACTACCTGGCAACAAGTTACAAGATGCACGACCTTGTGGCATAGTTGGGAAAGAAGAAAACCTACATTGCTAGGAACAATGTGGACTTATGTACACTTAATAGATCAGTGCATTTGGTTATTTTCTGCTAGATCTATCATGCTATCTGTACCATTCCTTTTTA
>JACEEZ010021388.1:181292-191740 GCA_016584305.1 Chionoecetes opilio | reverse complement strand
GTTTTCTAAAACTGTCATCTGCTGTACAGACTTTCCACAGAGTAAAATCCTTGTATTCATCTAAAGCCTTGTCTTGAACTCTTCACTGTCTGTTCATTATCCATTCTTTTAGTCAGAGCTGGGCACTAAATACATTTAATGTATTTAAACACTAAATATATGGGAGAAATGTATTTAAATACTAAATACTAATACATTTTACGAATGTATTTTAATACTAAATACTAAATACATCAATTGTATTTAAATACATTTGTAAATACATTTTAAATACACACAAATTTAAAATGTCCGAAAAAAATGAATTTCCTTAGGATTTAACATAAGAACATAAGAAAATAAGGAAGCTACAAGAGGCCGTGAGGCCTACACGTGGTAGTTCCTGTTACCTAACACTACCTACATCCACCTTTCATTACCATCCATGAACCTATCCAGCCCCTCTTTAAAGCTCCCTAATGACTCTGCACTAACTACCTGTCTACTGAGTTCATTCCAGTCATTCACCACCCTATTTGTGAACCAGTTTTTCCCAATTTCTTTTTAAATCCACGCTTTTCCAGCTTGAATCCGTTACTTCTTGTTCTACCCTGGTTAATAGCCGTAAGAACTTTTCCTACCTCTCCTTTATTAAACCCCTTTATCCACTTAAAACTTCTATCAGATCGCCCATTACTCTGCGTCTCTCAATCAATCATTGGGGGCATACACCGGGGGGCGCGTCGCCTCGCCCACCCTACGACGCCACTCCCGGGTGTCACCATGCTTGAGTCCCCATGCAGGCTCCTTTCCCATACCAAGCAGCTCTCGACAAGAAACATCAACTTGCCCCAGCCACGAGCCTTGTGGGCGCCCTTTTGGCCTCCTCCACGCCAGATTGTCTCTTACAGATACAACCCGATGGAAAGGATCGGTTTCAGGGTAGCGTGCCACATGCCCATATAGCCGAAGTTGGCGCTGACGAACTATGCAAGTAATAGGCCTCGATTCAGTCTCACGGGGCAATCGCTGATTTGTTACGTAATCATCCCAGCGATACCCATGATTCTGCGAAGACACTTATTACCAAAGGCATTGATTCGTCTCTTCAAGTCACTATTTAGTGTCCATGTCTCACAACCATAGAGTAAGACAGGGATCACAAGCGACTTGAAGATCCGAATCTTTGTCCTCCTGCACAGGTACCGACAACGCCAAATACTCCCGCTGAGCGAGTCCATAACACCGTGGGATATGCCAATCCGCCGTAAGACTTCTTGACGTGACCCGCCGTCATTATGGACTGCGCTACCAAGGTATGTAAAACTTTCCAAGATCTCAATGTCCTCGCTGCATGCATGAACAGACTATCCTGCTTCATCTAGTAAGTCTCCAAACACCTGGACCTTGGTCTTAAGCCAGGAGACCTCAAGTCCCAAAGGCTTTGCCTCGACATCCACTCGATCGGCGGATGGGAGGATGAGGATGTTACAGAGGATCGTCATCCACTGCCTGTAACCCAGTGGTGTGAAGCTGCTCAGTTGGAGCGTCTCTAAAATTTCTATCAGATCGCCCCTTACTCTGCGTCTCTCGAGTGAGTGTAACTGTAATAGCTCCAATCTCATCTCATAACTAAAGTTACGCATCCCTTGAATAATTTTAGTCATCCTTCTCTGCACTGATTCTAACAAGGCTACATCCATCCTGTAATATGGAGACCAAAACTGAACTGCATAGTCTAGGTGAGGTCTGACTAGAGCAAGATAAAGCTTTATAATAACTTCCGCACTTCTACTTTTAACACTTCTGGTAATGAATTCTAACACTCTATTAGCTCTATTTCTAGCCTCAATACATTGTTTCCTAGGTCGGAGGTCTGGGCTCACCCTTACTCCAAGAACTTTTTCACCTTCTGATTTTTTCAGCGATACATTGCGTATGGTGTATCTATTACCAGGGTTTTATCTACCAACATTCATTGAAAAATCCCTGGTAATAGATACACCATACGCAATATATCCTTAGATTTTGCAATGATTCGCAATGATTTCCTTAGATTTTCGGTTTCCTTAGAAATCTTCTTTTCAGGCCTAATTTCCTTGAAATCAGGACATTTCCTTGCCAGTGGAAACACTGGTTCATTGTAACATCAGGGTTGCCAGATAGTTGGTCGGGTTTATGGCCATATTAACAGATAAAAAAGTATTAAAAAAATTTTTATTAAATGTATTTAAATATAAAAAAATCAAATACTCATAAAACTATTTAAATATTGTATTTAAATACATGACAACCAATGTATTTATAAATACATTTCTAAATACACAAATGTATTTAAATACGTTTTTTAAATACAATTTTTATTTAAATACTGCCCAGCTCTGCTTTTAGTCACTTTAAAAGTCGGGCGTTTTTTCATCAGAGGGGCATGCGAGGCATCTTAAACAGAAGAAAATTAATTTTAAACATATATATTTTTTTGCCACTTCATTATTTCTGGGCATGCGATGCAGCTGAAAGAGTATGAAAAGAAATATTAGATATAAAAAAAAACATTTTTTCCTTTTTCGCCGTATCATACTTAAAACTGTATGTCAGATATCCTGAAACTCTAAAATAATATTCCAATGAGTTTATCATGCTAAAATAGGTGGAAAACACCACCTCACATATCCATCTAGCTTATTTGTGCCGAAGATATTACGATTAAATGTTTTTCAGAATGGTTTACAGTGGCCATCCTGGATTTAGAGGTAAAAATGATACCTAAACTCTCTAATAACCATTCAGTGGCTTTGTAATGTCAGAATTAGTAAAAAATTGACACCTCATTCGTCTTTCTAACTCATCTGATCCCAGAGATATAACATTTTATTTTTTTCCAAGATGTCGAGGGCGGCCATTTCCAATATTGGGCTCTAGAAAAGTTAGCCGTCTTTTCCCCAGAGGGGCATAGGAGCAATTTTTTCTTTAAAATGGTCGGGTTATAAAATCCATCGAGAAAAAAAGGGTAGGAAGAAAATGGTCACGGATCCAAGAAAATGACTCTAATGAAAGTGAAATATAGATTTTTTCGAATTTGGCAGGGTTTTTTTCTTATGTAAATTGAATTTAAGGGTGGTTTGTCCGCTTCAACTTTTTGGTTTGAGCACTTCTTGCTATGCAAAAATGGATTTTTATATTTATATGCAAAACATAGCTTAGCCCCCCCTAAAGTAACGGCTTCATTTGCCCCTATCATCAATTCTTGATCGTCTTTTTCAGGATGGCTTTTTCCGGGTAAACCAGTGGGTCGAGCCCGCAACTAGCCCAGAGCTCTGGGTCCAAGTTGGCCGCCTTTGTTGGCGTGGACGAGAGTTTGCTGAGAGTGAGGTTCCTACTATCGCGGCGTGATAAAGAGGGGAATCCTTCACAAAAAACTCAGCGGCATCCGGGAGGGTGTTGACAAGCGGGGGAAACCCAGTGAGAGACATTGCGAAGGATCTGACCCCCATGGTGCTTGCCCAGGGGAAAGAAATCAAACGCCAGTTTGCATCTCCAGTGGTTGTTATTGACGGTCCGGGGACCAGAAGGATAGATAATTTTTGGAAAAGGTTAGTGAAGTGGTGAGAGACAGAGCAACTAAAGCAGTAAAGGAATTCGTGGAGAAGAATATGGACAGGCTGTTGACATAACGGCCTCCCCTTACACGATCTTCCTCTGCAAGGACCGGAATCCAACTGCTCCAACCCCCAGCTGTGCCACGCGAGAGCACTCGTGCAGTGTGACTGCCCCCTGGCCAGAAAAGTCCCTACTTTAGACCTGGAGTGGCTGTACTACCAGAGGATCAAAGTTGGGGAGGAGAGTGCAATGATGATGATAGGGTAGACAAGAATGAAAAACCCATAGACAAGGGGAAAGCAGCAAAGAGAAAGCAGTTGGAAGAGGAGGCTAAGCTGAAGAAGCAAAAAGCAGAAAGATGAAAAGGTCAGACGTTCTTGAGCTGCAGGGAGCAGATGTTCCTGGGCCAGGCTGAAGATGACCGGGATTTGAGGATGGGACGGAGGATTTGTTCACCCTGTTTACTCAGAGGAAAGAGGCAGGAGCAACGGGAGGCTGCCATACTGGTAGACCGACTGCTCAGGGAGAGGTTTGGGGTCCCTGGCACCCCTTGTGATGCAGTACTTGGACAGGCTAGCTGCAAGAAGAAACACAATGCCAGTCCGGAACCTGGCGCTGGCAAGCACCGGTTCGACGTTCCGCTCACTACTGCTGCTGCCTTGGCTTCTGGATTCCTCCAGGACCTTATCGCTGACGGCCACCTCTCTCAAAGACATGTCGTCCCTGGTCTGCGATCCAAACAAGCTGAGGAGGGCAGGCAGGATGCCATGGCA
This sequence comes from Chionoecetes opilio, assembly GCA_016584305.1. Lineage (NCBI taxonomy): Eukaryota > Metazoa > Arthropoda > Malacostraca > Decapoda > Majidae > Chionoecetes > Chionoecetes opilio. The sequence goes on along the minus strand of JACEEZ010021388.1, from coordinate 187,388 downwards.
TCGGCCAGGGCCCTTTGACCAGGGGAAGCACCAGGGTACCAAAATAGTTGGATTGGGTTACGATGGGAGGAAGGACAAGACCAGGGCGATGGTGCCCGACAGCTATGGGAAAACTGCACCCAAGGTTTATCAGGGGGGAGCATGGTGTCAGTGACAGAGGAGCCATGTGGAAGGTACCCTTTTGGGACTTTGTACCAGAGGACCCGGTGCTACCTGAGAAGCCTGCGTTCAAGGTGGCTCAGGCTCTCTATGATCTGCTGGTGACATACGACTCCACCGACTCACTGGTCGTACTGCAAGGTGACTCAACTAGGGCCAAAACGGGGTGGAAGGGTGGTACTCACGCCCATTTGGAGAAGAGCTGGGGCGCAAGCTCTTCTGGAGTATATGCGTGTTGGGACACAAATGAGTTGTTCCTGCGCCACCTTATCACCAGCATCGACGGGCCTACCTCATCTGACACTGGCTTCACGGGTCCAGTGTGCAGTCTGCTGTCCAGCGTGAAAGAGATGCAGTACAACGCAGAGTTCAGAGGAGTGCCAGGCGGTGAAGATCTCACGGAGATACCGGAGTATATCCTGATCAACATGTCACTGACCAGCAGTCTCCTACCAGCTGGTCCAGCTGTGAAGCGGGGTGTTGTTCCGTCCGAAATGCAGGAGATCAAGTGTGGCAAGGTGTCCCACACCAGATGGCTCACCACAGCCCAGTCGCTCGTGTACATGTGGACCAGAAGCATGGGCTGACTGGCAAAGAACTGAACATCCTGGAAATCCTAGTCAAGTACTGCCTGCAGGTGTACTTCAAACTCTACTTTCGACATCAAGGTTCACCACAGACTAGAGGGCGGCCCCAAGCACATCCTCACCCAGCTCAGAGTGATGAGGTCGCAGCTCAAAAAGGTCCAAACAGCTGTGACCTTCTACCAAACAGCTGTGACCTGAAAGGGCATATTCTGAGTGTGCGAACCATGCTCCTGTCCGCACGACAGGATCATGGTTCGCCCCACTAAATGTGTACTCCTTTCGCTGATGGCGAGTCAGAGTGAGGGCGACCGCAGGTTTGCCGTTTACCCAGATTTTGAAGCTTGAGGGCTGGCGAGGGGTATGGGGACACCAGTGTAAGACTCGCATCACACCCAAGCTGAACTTGTCAGCCACCAGCTTGCCAGACACTGACAGCAGGGAGCCCGGGGCCCGGTGCACGGGCTGACATTCACCTGTTTACTGTCCGGGGATCAGATCCAGGAGATCCTGGTCAAGCCGTACGAGGGGTTTCCGGAGTTCTCTATCTACACTCAGAGCACCGGGAAAAAGTCGTGAAACAGGGACAGAGGCTGCGGCAGCAGTGGTGGGGGAGCAGGCCAGAGACGGGTTCATCCGGGCTCGGGCCCACTACCGGGAGACCATGCCCTTTCTTCAGGTCTAAGAAGGACATGATGGACACGTTCTAGGCCAACGTAGAGGCTGTGACACTGTGATGTAGTGCCTGATGAACCTACTGATCAGAAAGAGCTGACCACGCTAGTCATTTGGAACTCATATTGGTGCATGAGCAATAAACAGGACCAACCGGACACTGGTATCATTTAAGCATTATTCGATAAGGGTGGGAATATAAAAGTGCGATTTTGCATAGTAAGAATTGCTCAAATGCAAAATGGAATTAGATAAAAACGTCTTAAAATTCCATTTTACATAGGAAATTGGGATGCCAAAGTTGGAAAAAGAATTTTTGTTATACGGCGTACCCTAATATATATATATTTTAATATTATATATATTATAATATATATATATATTATATATTATATATATTATAATTTATTTTTTAAAATCACAAAGGAGTGGCCAAGGGCACAAAAAAAAGGGTAACACAAATCCCGCTTAGTTGCCAGTCCCTATTAAAAAGACAGTATGAGAATAAAATAAAAAAGAGGGGGGGAGCCAATTTAGTTCGGGGGGTTTTTGTTACTCTTCTTTTGAAAAGATTTAAGTCATAGGAAGTGGAAAAAAAGAAAAAGGAAAAGAAATTCCAGAGTTTACCAGTGAAAGGGATGGAAAGAGTAAAGATACTGATAAACTCTTGCATCAGGAAGATGGACATAATAGGGATGAGAATGAGTAGAAAGTCTTGTGCAGCGAGGCCGCGGGAGGGGGGAGGCTTGCAGTTTGCTAGTTCACAAGAGCAGTGGGGGATGAAAATAAAGGTAGAAGAGAGCAAGAGAAGCAACATTGCGGCGGTGATTTAAAGATTGAAGACAGTCAGTCAGAGGAGAGGAGTTGATGAGACGAAAAGCTTTTGACTCGACCCTGTTTAGGAGAGCTGTTTGAGGGGTCCTCCCCAAACATGTGAGACATACTCCATACAAAGGCGGATAAGGCCCCTGTAGAGAGCAAGCAATTGGGAGGGGGGAAAAAAAGGACCCCAGACGCCACTGGACACCTAACTTCTTAGAAGAAGTTTTAGCAAGAGATGAGATGTGAGATTTCCAGTTCAGATTCTTAGAAAAAGGATCGTCCTAGAATAATCATTGTAGAAGAAGGAGACATTTGAGTGTCATTGAAGAAGAGGGATAGCTATCTGGTAGGTTTTGTCGAGTAGATAGGTGAAGAAATTGGGTTTTTGAGGCATGAACAAAACAAAGTTGCTTTGCCCCAATCAGAAATTATAGAAAGATCAGAAGTTAGGCGCTCGGTGGCATCTCTCGTGAACACTTAGTTCCTTTTGAGATGGATGTCTAATAAAGACTTTGAAAAAATGCGGGGTAGAATCATCAGCGTAGGAGTGGATAGGGTTTTTGAGTTAGACATAGAAGATCATTTAGAATAATAGGAGAGTGGGTGTTAGGAAAGAACCCTGGGGAACACCACTATTAATAGATTTAGGAGAAGAACAATGCCCGTCTACAGTAGCTGCAATAGAACGGTTTGAAAGGAAAATTTAAGAGGGAAAGGTACAGAGAGAAGGAGAGAAACCGAATGGGGGTTTAGTTTGGAAAATTTAAAAGAGTTGTCCCAGACTCTATCAAAAGCTTTTGATATGTCAAGGGCAACAACAAAAGTTTCACCGAAACCATAAAGGAGGATGACCAAGATTCAGATAGGAAAGCTAGAAGATCGCAAGTAGATTCAAAAAAACTTTAGAAAGGCGGGAAGTCAAAGCTATAGGAGGGTTTAGTTTGAAGGATTAGAACGATCACCCTTAACAGGTTGGATGTGAGAAAAACTTCCAGTTAGAAGGAAAGGTGGAAGTAGATAGACAAAGACGGAAAAGTTGACCAGGCAGGGTGCAAGCACAGAAGCACAGTATTTGAGAACAATAGGAAGGACTCCGTCGGGACCGTAAGCCTTCCCGAGGATCTAGGCCAGAAAGGCAAGAAAACATCATTACGAAGGATCTTAATGACAGGCATAATATAGTCAGAGGGTGGAGGAGGAGGAAAACAAGCCCTTCATCAACCAGAGTGGAATTTTACCCAAAGGTTTGAGCGAAGAGTTCAGCTTTTGAAGTAGATGAGACAGCTGTGGAGCCATCTGGGTGAAGCATAGGAGGGAAAGATTAAGAGGAAAAATGTTAGAGAGGGTTATTTGCTAGAGGGCCAGAAGACACGAGAGGAATTTGATTCAGAAAGATTTTGACATTTTTTATGAATGAAGGAGTTTTTGATAAGTTGAAGTAAAGTTTTGGGCATGATTACGGGCAGAAATATAAAGGGCATGAGTTTCAGGTGATGGATGCTTACGGTACCGTTTGTGAGCAACCTCTCTATCTCGGACAGCATGAGAACAAGCAGAGTTAAACCAGGGTTGACGGGCTTTAGGATTTGAGAAAGTGTGTGGAATGTACGCCTCCATGCCCGAGACTATGACCTCAGTTATGCGCTCTGCACAAAGAGATAGGTCTTTGACATGGAAACAGTAATCATTCCATGGAAAAAACAGAGTAGTACTGCCTTAGGTCTTCCCACTTAGCGGGTTAAAGTGCCAGAAGCACCTCCGCTTAGGTGGGTCTCGAGGCGGCACCGGGGTGATAGGACAGATTACAGAAATAAGATTGTGATCGGAGGAACCCCAAAGGAGAGAATAGTTTCACAGAGTAAGCAGAAGGGTTAGTAGGTAGGAAAAGATCAATAATGTTGGGGGTGTCTTCAAGGCGGTAAAGGAATACGTGTAGGGTGCTGCACCAGCTGCTCTAGGTCTTGGAGGATAGAAAAGTTGTAGGCTTGTGCACCAGGTTGGTCAGGAAAGAAGATGATAGCCTATATATTATATATATATATATATATAGGGTGACAAAGACATCGTCATACTTGGGTTGTTATGCGCAAAAGTTTCGCCAAGGCACTTGGCATCATCAGGCTAAAAATAGTTAAAATTTTTAATATATTGGAATGCTAAAAATGCGAACATCTAAAAAATTAATTCTAAGAAACAATAAAATATTCCTATATTATCTAAAAATTTCTAACTAATAAATAAAAATAATTTTTACTTAACGGACCTTGGTGTGTGTGCTGTCTGAGTTGGTAGAGGACTGAATGAACACAGTTTCGTGGGTAAAAATTTCAGCTTGTGTGGGGCGATCGAACCGAGAGTCGGGCAATCGAAACAGTGGCACCAACTACATATACTCAAAGACTACCACTGTTTCGATTGCCGACTCTCGGTTCGATCGCCCCACAAAGCGAAAGTTACCCCCGAAAACTAGTGTTCATTCAGTCCTCTACCAATCAGACAGCACACCCCACCAAGGTCCGTTAAGTACAAATTTATTTTTTTTATTAGTTAGTAATTTAGATAATATAGGAATATTTTATTTTTTCTTAGAATTAATTTTTTAGGATGTTCGCTTTTTTGCATTCCAATATATTAACATTTTTTAAATATTTTTAGCCGATGATGCCAAGGCCTTGGCGTTTGAAACGTTGCGCATAAACAACCCCAAGTATGACGAGGTGTCTTTGTCCCTGAAACATCAAGATGTACCAAATAAGAAAATCAATTATATATATATATATATATGAGGATGTTAGGGCGGCAAAAACACTCGTCATTTTTTCGGGGTTCTTTATGTGTGCGGCAACGTTTCTCCAAGGCACTTGGCATCTCATGCTAAAATGGTTATATTCGTTAACCAGATAAACCATTTAGCCTGATGATGCCAAGTGCCTTGGCGAAACGTTGGACGCACACATAAAGAAACCCCGAGGAAATGACGAGTGTTTTTGCCGCCTTGAACATCCTCATTTATCAACTTTAAGATAAGTATATATATAAACCGAGAGTCCGAATTATCCGATCGTTACCTCTTGCCCCCCCACACAAAAAAAAACTCAAATCAAACATGCCAAAACAGCACAGATTGTATTACCTGTACTCACCAAAAACATGGCTAATACTGAAGTCGAGAAATGCAGTACTACTGTACACTGAGCACTCAGGCGTCATGATAGTGTGTTCAGGCAAAGGCTGCGTTTAGCAAAGCAACGCGCGCAAATGTACACGGAGGCGCAGTGTGACATAGGCACATAGATGCCTAGAGCAGGCTACCCTGCACACCGCCCAGCTGGGAGGTGAATCTTCACTGAGTTGCCAACTTGCGCCACAATATGGGCATGTAAACAAAGAATAAAGAATGGTTCTGCTCTTCGCTCTCCTATCTGCCTCCTTAATATTTCATTTTTTCTGCTATAGCGTCTGCTGCATCAAATACATGGTCATCAGCAAGTTATTCTTCAACAATAAAGAGAGCCACAGAGATGAATTAGGCAGCCCCTATCTTGGTAGCTATGTAAATTGTGAAACGCTCAATATCGTTCAGAAGGGAGAGTGCGCAGGGGGGGGGGGGGGGGAACCGCACTGCAAGGAGCCCCGGCAGGTGTCATCAGGAGATTTGTAAGGAAAATGTTCAGTGAATTTAGGTGATTAATGTGTGGAGGCAAGTGGAGACTGGTTTACGAAGTGGATGGGATAGAGGAGATTTAAGATGATGCCTTAAAACTCTGAAAATTCGAAATTTAGTTTTGATTATGGAAAGTTGGAATGTTGCTGAAAATTTGAACTTGGCCAGAAGCAGGTCGAATTTTCCCAAGTG
>JACEEZ010021388.1:157500-178376 GCA_016584305.1 Chionoecetes opilio | reverse complement strand
ATAATTCAAACAATCCTCATTTGTAAGTGCCAAAAAAACAATTAAGATTCAAAAATCTCAATTTTTATGGGTTGAATGGGTTAAATGGGTTAAATGGCCATGTTTAATTAGAATCTGCCTGTAAAACATCATTATTCATAAAGTGGACATCCTAACGAATCCAACAATACCTCATTTGCCTGTTCTAAAGTGTGGAGGGTAACTCCTTAAATAAGGCCCTTTTTGGCCTCGACCGCTCCACTATTAGTCTCTGTAATGATTCAGTGCACTATACCTTGATTTACTGCAGAATATCATGAGTGTTATTATTATAGGATCAACATACACTAGGTGTACGAATTGTGAATAAAACATACATCTTGAATATCATTCCGAATTCATATATATATGCCACACTAAACACATGTAGGAGTATATATATATATTTATATATATGTATATATATATAATATATATAATATACATAATATATAGTATATATATATATATATATATATTAATATATATATATATATAATATATATATATATAATATATATAATATATATACATATATGTATATACATATATATATATATATATATATACTGCCTGATGCCTGCATGCCTGCCCTGCTGCCTGCCTGCCTGCCTGCCTGCCTGCCTGCCTGCTGCCTGTCCTATGTATATATACGGTATGTATATGTATTATATATATAATATACGGTATGTATATGTATATATATACTATATATATATATATAATATATATATATATATATATATAATATATATATATATATATATATATATATATATATATAGATATATAATATATATATAATATATATATATATATATATATATATATATATATATATATATATATATATATATATATATATATATATATATATATATATATATATATCCGTGTCAGCAATAGATGGGCAAGCACCTTGACTGGCACGCTGAGCAGTGTAATACAGTGGGGTACTCGGCATACGACGTATTTGACTTACGACCAACGCGCTATCCGACCAAAAAAATATTCAATATTTTAGTTTTGCTTACGACGGCTAACTTGGCATCCAACCTAGGGTTGTGCGGTATCAAGAAAATACCGGTATTGCCGATACCGGTTTACGGGAATAATACCGGTACGTCCTCAGTAGGGGAAAGGGTGCCAGGGGAAAACACTTTCGGAAGCCAAATGACACAGGGAAACACTATGGACCCAACGACCACGGGGGGACGTCAAGGTCACGGAGGGGGAATCCCGTTAGGTCTGAGGGGTGGTACTGTCTTGCATAGTCCTTCAAGGACACGGAGAAATGACGTAGGACTAATATAGGAAGTAGTTACCATACGTTCAGTGAGTGAGCAAAAGTAAGTAAGTACATTAGGAAACGTACAAATATAGCACCAAAAAGGAAATACAAAAAAAGAAGTGAGTTTCTGTTTGTTTATTCAAAGTACTTAGGGAGCACATTAATACAATGCATATCATGTTGGTCGAAGACGAAGGTGAACACCACTCTTTGTGGTGGGTGGGGGACATGACGGACTGGAACCCTACACGTTTCCTTATATATCCCATCCGCGAAGGGGGGAAGGGGGGTGAAGTGGGAGGGGCGGAAATGGAGGTAAGGCCTGTGTTTGAAAGTAGACCAGGACGCCGTCAAGGACACGGAGGGGCGTTAACCCTCGAGTACTGTCTTTGTTTCGTAGCAAAAGGCGTTGTCCTTCAAGGCCACGGAGGGAGGCGTCGATGGGAGTTGAGGACACGGAAGGCGTCAAGGACACGGAGGGGCGTTAACCCTCGTGTACTGTCTTTGTTTCGCAGCAAAGGGCGTTGTCCTTCAAGGACACGGAGGGAGGCGTCGAAGGGAGTTGAGAACACGGAAGGCGTCAAGGACACGGAGGGGGCCGTCGGAGGGAGTTGAGAATACGGAGGGCTTCAAGGACACGGAGTAGTGTCTTGTTTCATAGCAAACCACACGGAGGGGGGCGTCGGAGGGAGTTGAGGACACGGAGGGCGTTGGCTTCCAGGTCCTTCAAGGACAGGGGAAACTATTCTATTTGTCATCGAGGGTGAAATATAGAATTGTACACAAGGAATGTTCGCAGGGAAACTATTATAGTTTGTCATCGAGGGTGAAATATATAATTGTACACAAGGATATTGTTCGCAGGAAACTATTATATTTTGTCATCAGGGTGAAATATTATTGTACACAGGATATTGTTCGCAGGGAACTATTCTATTTGTCATCGAGGGTGAAATATCTAATGTACCAAGGATATTGCTCGCAGGGAAACTATTATATTTGTCATCAAGGGTGGAAATATATAATGTACACATTATATTGTTACCCCCCCCGTTATTCTGAAAACCCCGCCTACCCCTGTGTCTGTGTTTCCCCCCACCTAACGCTATTCTGAAAAACTCACACCCTTGTGCCTCGTGGCTCCCGCCCCATTTTTTCTGAAAACTCCCCACCCCGCCTGGACTGTGTTCCCGCTCCCGTTTATTCTGAAAATCCCCCTACCCCTGTGTCTGTGGTTTTCCCCCACCCGTTATTCTGAAAACTCCTCCTTGGCTTCAGTCCGCGAGTGAGTTCCCACCCGCGAGTTCAGACGGGTCCTCCGTGAGCCGCCGTGTGACCTTCTCGACCTATGTCCCGCCGCATCGAGTGACGCGCCTGTGGTCGAACCCCGAACTTGAGACTGCGACTAGTGTGAGTGTGAACACGCCAGGAACTGATCACACGCAGTGTCTGCACCTGCAAATGCTGTTCCCTGCCAGGGGTGGGGAAGCGGCTTTCGGAGCGCCCCCTTCCTCGTCGTCCCCCCTCCCAAACCTCGACACCAAAAGAGGCCGACTGTAGTCCCCGGCGCGAGCGCGAGCCTGCTAGCGCAGACGATTGCCGTACGACGTACGATGATGACGAGAGTGAACCACACTCGTCTCGACTGTCCGTCAGGAGCGAGGACCAGCAGGGGCCGCGCCGGGCAAGACCTGAGACCACTATGGTTACGGTTCGCGCCGCCCGCCCCAAGTTCAAGCTGGTGAAGCGACGGATGACCAACCCAGCGCCAGCACCTACCTGGCCAGCAAGGCCCTCGAGGACGTAACCCGACCTGAAAGAATGGAGTGAGGCCCAATCTCTACGGAGAATACATCTCACCCCCAAGGACGAGGAGTCTGTGGCGCTCCTGGCGGCGCCTCCTGACGAGGGCTATAGGGTGCTTCCTCCTTGACCCTAGTGTGAGGAGGCACACGGTAGTGCTGGAGCCTACCCTGTTGAAACTTCCACTCGATGCGTGAAGGCAACAACCCCATGTGTGTCCGCCACGGTTTTTTCTGCGTGGCTGGGACAACATAGCCAACAAGGCAGTTGATGATGTCCACCGACGGGGCAGCACCCCTGCAAGCTGACCCTGGCGTTCCTGGGGCACCTACACCTTACAGAACGGCCCCTACCGAGCGAGCCGGTGGAGGTGCTACAAGTGCCAGCGATTCAACCACTGCAAAGTTAGGTGGCGATCACTCCGTCAGTGTGAGTGTGTCGCCTTAACCACCCGACGGCGGATTGTATTTTTGGGGGGCCGCCACAAAGGCCAAGGGGAGGCCACCACCGCAAAGTTTCCGATGCGGAGATAACACCACGCTGGAACCCTCGTGTCCTGAGAGGCTTCGCAGGATTTCCCTCGCCTCGCCTGCAGCAACAGCTTCAGGCACCCGGCGGCCACACAGCTCATGAAACGTAAGCGGACAACCACATCAGACACAGTCGGCAACACCGCTTTCGTCCCTGCTCCCACTACCAGCCAGGCCAGCCTGGGTCAGGCCGTCAAACAGCGCCTTCCCCCTAGTCCCCAGGGAGCCACCCCAGGCCGCGGGTCGGGTGGAAGGAACTTGAAGCGCAGCTGACAGTATCAGTGGAGGGGTCGCTACCATCCCCCCCGCCGCATTTCCCCCCCCCCCCACTGTCGCCTAAACGGGAGAACTGGGACCAAGGTAGTTGCCCCCCACCACAGCAGGAGATCACCCTCAATGTCACCCGCCCAGCCAGCCACGCTGCCCTGCAGTGCCTGAAGCGCAAGCGACACGAGTGCCGAGGGACCGTCGCGCTGCCTTATGCCAACGCTACTAACACCTTCACGTCAGCGATGACGCGGGGCAATTGCTGATTGCATCATCGCCCCCGCATGATGCATGTTATTAGGAGGCTCCTCCCCGCCCTAGCTCGGCCCCTGCCACCGGGAGGAAGTTCGACGCCTCCTCCTCGGGAGATTGAATCAGCCATCATGACGGCGGCAAGTCAGTCACGACCACCACAGAGGGATCCAGGCCAGCATTTCTCACTCTCCAGCAGAGAACCATCGTCACGCGGACCACCAGCTGACAACGACACCCCCCATGCGGCGCCGCCGGCGGCGCCCCCAGGCTCAAGGTTGCTGCAGTGGAATGCCCAGGGCCTCCCCCCAGAAACATCAGGTGCTGCATGCCATCTTCGTAGGGGACCATTGAACACGTGGTTCTCCCTACAGGAGACGCTCAAGCCTACTGACTTTAAGTGGCGCAATTGCGAGCGACAGTCTCCCTCGCTCGCCTGCCACTGAGGCCCGTGGCTGCGTACGCTGGTGAGGAGCTGCCATCCCTCACCGCAGAATCACCGACACTGGCGCACTGTGTGATGGCGTGGATCGAGCCTTGGCGGTGGGCTGCACGTGGGAGGACTCGACCTCACTGTGTACAACCTGTACAGGATCCAGGACACCAACTGGAGAAGGGGGGCTGCTCACCATGGCATCGCAAACTAGCTCTCCTAGTGGCGGGCGATTTTTAACGCCCACAACGACCCCAGCCTGCAGTTAGGTGTCGCAACCGCCTGACGGGTCTCACCTAGCAGTGTTGCTCAGGAGTCCCTCACATCCATCTCCCTCAACACCCACGGGGAGCCCACCCACGTCCGCAGGGGAGACTGGACCTTAGCCTTGGTTTCGATGACCTGGCGGCCGGCGTCAATCGTGGCAGGTGCACCCTACGCTCACCATTTGACCACTCGTCCACCCTACCACCCTCACAGCGGCGCCGCCAGATCCCGCGCCACGCCCTCGCCGCGATGGAACACAGAGGGCGGACTGGGGATAGTTTCAAGCTTCCCTTGACGAGTGGTGGGTCACTTATGAGCCACCGACGACTGCACCAACAGGAGGAGGGACCTCTAACGGCAGCCCTCGAGGGCCAGCCGACGCAGCCATTCCTAAGTGCTCCTCCCGGGCCCGCCGCCACCGCCCCACTGGTGTTCTACAACGAGGACGTCATGGAACACAACCACCGAGTCACCTGCACAGAAAGCTGTATAAAAACGACAGCCCAACCCCACCAAACCTGCGGCTGTTGCCGGATTGTGGGTGACCTCCGCTCGGCAGGTTTCCCTCAGCGGGCCAGGGAGGCCAGTGGTTGGGTGGTGCGCCTCCTTCAACCAGCACACCGCCCTCGCCACTGTGGAGGAAATTGTCATGACGGCTTCCGTGCTAGCCGCCGCCCGACCGGCCGCCCGACGCCACACCACACATCGAGGCGGAGAAGACTCATCGGCGTGTTCACCTGCGCGAGACTCCAAGCAGCCCAACTTCCTCCTCGCACAACGCCACCCCTCCATCAACAGCTTTCGACAACAACTCGCGTCGATGCTGTCCAGAAGCGCGAGGGGAACCTGACGTGGCAGACCACCTCTTCACGTCGCCAGAACTAGTCGTCGGCGAGGAAAAAAGGGCGCGACACAAGCTGCATGGACGAACGGCCGTGACATACTGCCATGCTTCGCTCATTGCCGGGCCTGCCGTTACGCCGCGCTCTCGCCCAGCCTCACGCGTCCTTGGGACTTCGGCAGCTCCACCTGCCACTAGCGTGGAGGAAGGCCGATATTCAGCAATCCCCAGCCCAGGGGCCCACCAAGCTCAGGCCTATCTCCCTCATCAGCCTGCAGCGGCTAACACGCCGAGAGAATGGTGCTCTCTGCGACTGCAGTGGACTGGGAGCCCTCCACTCCCACGTGTTTGGCTTCATCACCCGCGCGTGGGGCACAGCTGACAGCCTCCCTCACCCTGCTGACTCAGGCCAACAACTTCCCCACATCCACAGTCTTCCTCGACCTTGAGCAAGCGTTCGAGCTGGGCCATCCCCTCACGCTATTCTCGCCACCCTCGTCGAGAGAAGGGGAGTACCGGGGAAGACTGTTCGCCTGGCTCGAGGACTACTCCGAGCACCGGCGGCCCATAGTCAAGTTCCAGGGCCCAATCCACACGCTACAAAGGAACTGGAGAACGGGACGCCCCATGGCGGCATCCTCAGCCCGTTCCTGTGTCACCTCTGATTGGAGGAGCTGGTCGCCCTTCCTTCCAGGCTGGCACCCGTCCTTGCTCAGCTACCCGACGACCTGGCCCTCGTTGTCACCGGGCCGTGTGATAGGCCTTGCAAGACCGCGCGCTCTCGACGCTCATCACCGACAGTGCGAGGAGCATGGGCCTCAAATCTCGGCGCTAATCTCGGGCATGACTATCAGCAGCCACCCAGTCTGTCAGCTGCGCGCCATGGCATCGGCCTGCCTGGACGGACGCCTTCCTACCTGTACCTCGGGGTGTGGCTCGACAGACGGCTGTACGTTCACGCGATACTTGACTACCTGAGGGAAAGGAACGCAGGCCAGGCTGAACGTGATGCGGGCCATGCCGCGACTTAACGCTGGCGCCACGTTCTCTGTCCTCCGCCTGTACTATGGTGAAGGCTGTGCGCTCCTGGTGATTATTGCGCCCTGTCATCATCGAGCTCTCCCCCACTCAGCAGGAAGCGGTTTTCGAGGTGCTCCAAACACGCCAATGAGGACCATGCTGGGGCTCCGATATGTCCAGCGCCTGCGTAATGCGAGTGAGACCAGATGGTGCCGCCTCGCCGCCACAGGGTGCAGTGCATCATGGCCTGTCGCGTGGCCAGAGTCTTCCCGCCGCGACGTGGAGGGCGTGGCGCAGAGGAGACTCCGGCCTGGCCATGACTCAGGGCATCGAGTTCCGTGCCGCGGCAACACGTGCTCTAACACCTCCGCTAGCCACCCACATGCCTTCAATTCAGCTGTGATCCGGGTCCGTGGCGGGAGGCCGATGTCCCCCGCCCCCACCTACAATGGCTCCCGCCACCCTGGGGGGCCACCCGCCGCATAGTTCACCGCCACGCAGTTTTTTTTTGTTTTGTTTTTTTTTTTGTTTTTTGGTTTTTTGCCTCCTGTACCGCCATGGTGCATCCACCCGGGGAGCTGCGGAGGCACGCTCTGATGGCCAATGGCCCAGTTCGCCGAACGGGACAGCAGTGTATACGTTCACTGACGGCTCGGTCGAAGCCCGGATAGTGCAGAACAGTGCCGCGTTCGTCACCGACGGGTGTGGACAGAGCTGTCTTGGCGGACTGTCTGAACAACTGCTCCACCCTCCCAGACTGAGCTGGTGGCCATTCAGCAGCCCTCGAACATGCCCTGCACCGCCGGGATGCAACTGTGGTAATACACACCGAACTCCTGGACCTGGGCTGCAGGCTCTCCAACAGCCGCAATCCAAGGACAACGTAGACTCATCCACCACCATCCTGGGCAGCCTACAGAGCACTTGGCGCGCAGGAAGGCCGGTCAGGCTCAACTGATCCCCAGCCACGTAGGGGTCCGAGTAAACGAGGCGCGGAACGTGCGCCAAGCGAGCCGCCAGCGGCCCCAGCGTCACCATGCACGTGCCTCCCAGCTTACAGCAGCTCACGGCGCAGGCGACACGGGGCCGCAGCACACTGCGCTCATCAGACACACCGAGAGCGGGAGGCCAAGAAAGGCAGGCGGCCTGGTACGCTGTAGACCACCGACTACCCTCCACTGTACGCCACTTCCAACACCCAAGGCAGATGCGCCTACTGCACGCGTGTGCGTCTGGTCCCCTACTGCAGCCAGAGAGGAGCTGCAGGAGGAATTCGAGGGCAAGTGTGCGACCACTGCGAAGATGCACACCCGTCCGGCCCACGGGTGCCTACCTCCTGTCCTGCCCCGCCACCGCCCCCCTGAGCCCGGCCCCGGCCCTCGCCGCCCAGCCTGCAGGTGGGGGCTGCTGAGGGTGCGTGAAGGCAGGGCCGCCCCTCAGGTCCTCCACAACCCCGAGAGACTTGATGTTGGGGTGCTACGAGCACGCCCCCGTCCCGCTGACACATCACCCACACTCGGCCGGTGATCAGTTACGCAGGTGAACTCACCATCACCAACGCCTCCACGCGACCCTCCGTAGCTTGACGGATAATCTCCCTCACAGGCCGGGCTGATGCCCGCTTTGTACTTTTTTGCTGCTGCACTATGTGTATTTATGTACATGCTTGTACTGTATATATATATATATATATATATATATAATATATATATATATATATATATATTATATATATATATATATATATATATATGCTGTATGTTTTAATTGTACAATAAACCTTTACAAATCAATCAATAAAGGATATTGTTCGAAGGGAAACTATTCTATTTGTCATCAAGGGTGAAATATATAAATGTACACAAGGATATTGTTCGCAGGGAAACAATTTTTTTCTTGTCTTCGAAGGAAAACAGGGGGTAGTATATTCTTTGACGACATGATGGGTGATAAAAACGATTTTACAATATTATTTTTTCTTAAATACACTTTGCATTGTTGAAAACAAACACCACTCAGGTGTTGGCAGCCAACTAGTTTTTCTCCCCGGCGTTTGGTAATAGTTGTGATTACAATGTTATTAGTCCACTCTTTGCCACACTGTCGGTACTGGAATTATCCCCCACGTCATCCACCACACTTGTAGTTACCTATATTCATTTGTTGAAAAAAAATAGCATTGTGCTACTTGAGGAAATAAATGATCGCTAACTGTTTAAGGTCCTGATGAATACATGTGAGGACACAGAGAGTGGAGGAGATATATTTGACAAAATAAATGGCTGCTAACCGCAGGGAATGCTAATAGAGAGTTGTGCTTCCATGAAACAAATATTAGAGAGCCATTATTTACCCGATATGGCACATAAGGTTTTGATATCCACGTTATTTAGGGGGATAGTGTACTTTTTTTAAGTTAATAGTTGATGAAAAGAATTTTTTTCTCTTCATTTCATGTTTTGAAACATATCTAAAACTGTGTGCAATGTTTCCTGCACCTTCACTTTAAGATGAAGTATGGTTAGATTATAAGAATTAAGTGCTCTTTGTGGAAGGCGTCTTAGTAAAAACGAAACAACGACATCTTTGTCACCTGTGTCGGGGATACTTTTCAATACCAGCAAATCACGTGCGGAATAAGTGAGCAAAAGACACATAGACGAGGGATAGCGCGATGTTAAGTTAGTGTAAATTATAGTTTTGCAACCTCATGTAAATGAGGTAAATATCATCATCCAATGGAAGAGGAAACGAAAGAAATTTAATATCAAGTAAGCGTATATGGAAAAGTGAGATTTTTTAAGGTAAAAAAAACCGAAAGCAGCATGTTACATGTACAAAAATGTGGGGGAAAAAAATGTCAGTGTAATAGAAGATCGGGAGATAGAAAGAGAAGTAGTCAAATGTTGATACCTAACCAGCTAACGGACCTTCTGCTTTTTCTTTTTCTTTTTTAGCTCCGTGAGTAGTAGACCTTTATAATGTAAAAAAAAGAAAATGCATGGGAAAAATATGGTCAGGCTCTACTAACGACCTCAAATCAAAATTAATGTTTGAAGGAAGAATTGCTAATGCACAATTATTATAGTATCGTGTTCCTAGCATAAAGATCGGCACAGGTGGGAGCATATTCTTATTGGCCTTCCTTCCATCATGCATTTCGCGGATATTGCCAGCCAGGTATTCACTTGATATGGAAATGATGATTCTTGTTCATCATGTGTACGTATGGATGCACGCAAGTTAAGAAAAATACTATTACCGTGGTGTTCGATGGAAATATGGTTAATGTTCATCAGCTTTGCAAACATATATTAAACATAAAGGGTGATTATGACCTAATGATAGAATTTGGAGGTAGAGATAATTCTTATGCAAATCAAAGAACAAGACAAGCTATCTCTTCATGGGTAAGCTCTCCATAAATATTAATGAAAGACATTTTTGTCACTCTAGTAAGGAAAGGTCCAATGGGTTACCTATAGGTTATGGGGTTACCTAGGGTTACCTATAGGTTGTAACCCAATGGGTTACCTATAGAAACGATTTTGCAACATTTGTGGAATATGTCGTTCATGCAAAGATACACGCGAATAACTTACCTCCCTCAAAAAATAAAGGAAAAAAACCCCAGGCTGTTATCTACAAGTGACCGCACTATTTTACAATATTAAATTAAGAGTTTCCTCTACGCCCTCCTCCCCCTCCCTCCTCTTCTGCACCGGTGACTTACGGTTGTCACTACTACCTTGCTCAAACCATCCTCCCCTTTTTTCTTTAGCCTTACTGTGAAGTGGGAGAAGCGTACCTTATCAGTGGAGGAGCGTGGGTATGTGGGAGAAAAAGGAGAAAAAGTATCGAGTATTATAGAATAACTAAAAGTGTACCAGTTCTGACTAAGACTCAGTATGATTATTTTACATGAATTGTGTTCTCTTTGTTGACCAACGCAGTAGGAACATGTATTTTTGCCAGTATTGTCACCAAAGTTGGGAGTGTTCTTTAATCTCACGCAATGATGTGTCGGAAAAATAAGTAAAAAAACACTTGGATGCTGGATAGTGAGATTGTGATTTAAGGAAAAAGTAGGCGTTTTGCGACCACATATAAATGAGTGAATAGTAAAAAATGGTTGAAGAGGAGGCAGATGAAAAGCAATATATAGTAACCGTATATTAGCAATATATGAATTATGTTTCAGGATAAAAAAATGTAGTAGCAAAAATATCATGTTTCTTGTAAAAAAAAATATTATGACTAAACAAAGGGGGGGGGGGGAATGGGGATGAAAGAGCAGAATTATGGTGAGATAGAACATATTTTATTAAATGCATCTAAAGACCATGTTGATGCGTTAGAGTGTATGTGTCGTTTCGTCACCAGTAAGCCAAAGTTTTCCACCCTTGAACCTGTGTAACGAGTAAAGTAATCACCCCCCGGGAAAGTAATCACCCAGGAACTTACTGAAAGGGTAGAATAAACAGGTAATAAAAACTCTTACTTAAAAACGTTACATAAATTCCCAGATATGAATACCGGGATAAGAATCATCGACCCCAAAAAAATATACAGGGACTTGGGTCTTGAAGAGACACCAAACATTAAGTAGGATGCTTGATTACAGTTGTCACAGTATAAGGTAGTGTAGGATCAGCACAATACAAACATCAGGTAGAAACAAAAATATACTGTACGTGTCATACATAGAGGCACTAAGAATATTTACCATCTATTAAAAAAACATCCCCCTCCAATCCAAAAAAGAAAAATAATAATGATAATACTAAATAACTAAATTAGTAAATATATCAACAACAAAAAATTGATGAATATATAAATTAATTGATAACACTCGAAAAGAATATGAGGCACCGAAATCACACTAAAACAGGCATAGCTAACAAATGAATTTGGAAAATACTCACGAGAATATGATATCCACAGCGATGCCACATAGTACATCATGTTTAACAAAAAAAAATCTGATAGTTACTGAATAAAGAAAACCGCAGGTACACAAAGTAACGATCGTGGAAGCCACTTCACGTGCTAGGTAGGCCAATTTCTACTTCACACTGTTTGGCCTTGAGACGACCATACTAACGTCCTCAAAATCGGAATAGCGTTGCGAAAAAGATTGCCAGTTACTGAATTAGAATCAGTCCACCATTGGTAACAACAGGGGTAGGGGGGAGGGGGAGTATAGAGTAAACAAGCAATACGATAGATTGTCGCAGTATTATATTCCATATGGATATTGGCTTGTATCCATTTTTCATTGCGCTAGAAAAAAAAAGTGGGAGGAAGAAAAAACTACGTTAGGCACCTCTGGGCGGGCGGGGACTTGAACGAGGTGACAGGATGTTGGAGAAATCGGGGACGTGTGACGGAGTGAGAAGGAGCAAGAGGTAGAATAATTATTGTTCTGAGTGCTACTGTTATCCTTCCACCTTCACTTTTCTCTGTCAGATTAGCTTTGAGTCTGTGTTTAGTTTGTATAAAAAAAAAAAAACAAGGGTCCCCGCTCGTACCGTGACATGAAAAAAAGTCGCTCATGTAGCGTGCAATTTAATGTCCTCGAAAATGGATTTCATATCGAACAAAAAACCAGTAAGCTTCATTCTCAGGTCAACAATAATTGTTAAGCACATCTTTTGTGATGAAAACTGAAGTTTCTTGTCACCTAACATCAAAATTCCACCATGAGGAAAGAATGTTTGCTAACAGCTGTGTTTTAAACGCTCTCCCGTTAGCAATTTGACAAGGCAGGGTAAAAAACACTCGTATCTCACTTTTGACACGCTAACGTCGTGAAATGACGGTATATGCTCAATCCTGTCGAATTCACTTTCTCTCACGAATTCGCGTGCTGTTTTGAGGGGATGTGGGGGGGGGGGGTATAATTTTGCTAATGCTTTTAGCCTCCCTCTATTTTAATAATGCTTTTCTTTACAAAAATTGAAGTGGATGGTGCAATAAGGTACCCCCCCCTCTCCCCCTTCCCCCTCCCTTTCTCTATAGGGGTAGGCGGAGACGGAGATGGTGGCGTGTCTAACAAGACCCGTCCACTGAACGGAGGGGGGGGGTCTGATAGGTTCCGTACAGCGTGAGAAACCCCCCCCCCCCCTGTTCAGTGGACGGGTCTTGTTAGACCGCCCACCATCTCCGTCTCCGCCTACCCCTATAGAGAAAGGGAGGGAGAAGGGGGGAGAGGAGGGGGTACCTTATTGCACCATCCACTTCAATTTTTGTAAAGAAAAGCATTATTAAAATAGAGGGAGGCTAAAAAGCATTAGCAAAATTATACCCCACCCCCACATCCCCTCAAAACAGCACGCGAATTCGTGAGAGAAAGTGAATTCGACAGGATTGAGCATATAACGTCATCTCACCGTCTGTTTTTTTTACTTGTCCATTCTCAGACAATTATTAACCTCTACAGCATCGACCCCCCTAAAATAAAGTTTCCTATAGCGTCGGCCATTTCATTTTTTACAATTCTTAACCCCTACCGTAGAGCATAGACCCCCCTAAAATGAAGTTTTATGTGGCGTAGGCCATTTCTTTTTTTGTATCCGTAATTATTATGTATAATGTAACCTCTAAGGCGGGGTTCACACTACACGTTTTTGCTGTCCGTGTCTACGTGGGCGTGGCGATCAGTGACGTCACAGTGACGTCCTCCCGTCACTCCCGCAGTCCCGGACAAAGAATTGGAAGGTCCGAATAATGTGAGCTTGAGACGCGCGTCTCTCAAGGTCAGGACGTCATCACTGCTCCAGCAACGTGGTGGTCGGTGGAACCTGGTTCACACTACACAGGCAGGGAGTGACGTCACTGTGACGTACTGTGACGTCACTGATGACAAGACGCACATAGACTACGGACAGCAAAAACATGAAGTGTGAACCGGGCCTATTTCAACTATGCGCCCTACGTGCCACCATGCCACCCAAGAAGCAGCCTGGTGCTTCGGAGAAGGCACTGAAAAGGAAGAGGGTGCCCCTGACGCTGGAGGAGAAGAAGGATATAATAGAGAAATTCGAGAGCGGCACACGTGTACACGAGCTGGCCAGGCTCTACGATCGGAACCACTCCACCATCAGCACCCTAATTAAGCAGAAAGAGGAGATAAAAATGCTGACCCCGCCAAAGGACGCACCACACTGAGTTCTCCGTCCCACCGACCACCCAGCTGGAGGAAGTGGAGAAACTGGTGCTGTTGTGGATTAACGAGAAGAAGCTGCGGGCCGATAGGATCTCCGAAGAGATTATTCGGGAGAAGGCTCTCAAAATATTCCACGACCTGAAAAGTAGGCGCCTCACGACTTCAACAACAGCTCCTACAGGCGTTAAAGACGTATAGGTCTCAAGGCGAGCCGTGGCTGGTTCACCAACTTCGGCGGCGCACTGGCCTTCATAGTGTGCTGCCTCATGGGGAGGCAGCGAGCTCCGACAGCAAGGCTGCAGCAAAGTACGTCGCCGAATTCAAGAAATTTGTCGACAAGGAGGGGTTCCTGCCTCAGCAAGTCATCAACGCAGATGAGACTGGGCTGTTTGGAAAAGAAGCCCAGGAGGACGTACATCACTGCTGAGGAGAAGAGCCTGCCGGGGCACAAGCCCAAGAAGGACCGCCTGACGCTGCTACTGTGCGCCAACGCCACTGTGGACTACAAAATCAAGCCGCTTCTCGTCTACCACTCAGCGCACCCCCGGGCGTTCAAGACGAACAAAATCTCCATTCCTATGCTCCCTGTCATGTGGCAGTCCAAAAACAATGCCTGGGTCACCCGCCACCTATTCAGGGAGTGGATTGACCTCGAGTTCGCCCTTGCAGTCAAAAAGTATCTACGAGGGAACAACCTGCCTCGCCGCGTCCTCCTCGTGCTAGACAGCGCTCCCGCCCACCCTCCTGACCTTGACCACGACCTTGCCGCCTCTACTCACTTCATCACCGCGTGAAGTATCTCCCCCCTAACACTACGCCACTGCTTCAGCCGATGGATCAGCAAGTCATCGCAAATTTCAAGAAGCTGTACACCAAGTTTCTCTTCCGGAAGTGTTTCAACGTCACCGACAGCACAAACATCAAACTGCGTGACTTCTGGAAGGACCATTGCAACGTCCTCGGAGCCATCCGCCTCATTAAGCAGGCATGGGATGAAGTGACCGTCCGCACCCTCGTCGCTGCATGGCAGAAGCTGTGGCCTGCAGCACTGCCGGCGAGTGACTTCGATGGCATTGAGGCGGAGCCTGACGAGCCGGTGGTACCTGAGATTGTGTCGCTGGGGTGCAGTTTGGGCCTGCAGGTGAGCGACGACGACGTCAACGAGCTGGTGGAGGAGCATGGGCAGGAACTGTCGAAAGAATGACCTGCAACATCTTAAGCAACAACAGCAGGAGGAGGCCGCGAGGAAAGAGCAGTCATCAAGCAAGGAAGAGGCAAGTGTAGTGCCCACATTGAATGTATACTCTACAGTCCTGGTTACTCTGCTGCCACCACCCACATCAAGTGGGTAAAAAAATATAAATGAATAAAAATAAAGATGTGAGAAAAAAGATATGTACTGTTTGGATCTAAATAATAATTCGTTAATAAATAATCATTAATATATTTCTCCCTTTGCTTGTAATATCATAATAATTATACATTCACAAGTTGTCTTAATTCTAAGTCTTCTTCTCCCCTTACGATACGCACGCGTAGTGCTCAAGTCGTTATCCTAATGTAGTTTACTATCTCTATTAACTTCGGTTGCACTGTTACCACATTAACGATACGCACGCGTAGTGCTCAAGTCGTCATCCTAATGTAGCTTACTATCTCTGGTAACTTCGGTTGCACTGTTACCGCTTTAACGATACGCACGCGTAGTGCTCAAGTCGTCATCCTAATGTAGTTTACTATCTCTGGTAACTTCAGTCGCACTGTTACCACTTTAACGATACGCACATACAGTGCTCAAGCCGTTGTCCTATACTAATGTAGTCTATCCCACCTCCAAAGTTTCCCTCTCATTCATTTTTCTGTTCCCTTCTCTCTCCTTGGCCTCACACGGCTGGGCTGTAATACGCTGTAGTTGCACCCTCTGCTAATTCGGGACCGCTTGGCCATCAGGTCCGCCAACGGCTCTACTCTTGGACCCTAGGTATTACAATTCATAGTCTTATGTCAACAAAAGGAATCACCAGTAAGTCACCCCACATCTCTACCCTACAAACCTTCTCTTATAACCTTGACAAGGGGGAGAATATAACCCCCCCACAGGCGACTAACTCAGCGGGCGTCTGCTGCTTCTAAGGTTATCCTAATATTGAACTCCCTTCTCACTTCGTTTCGCTATGTGGCTAATTACTACTGGCTTAAAATATAAGCCTTTCTCCTAACCAGGATTCAGGACTGAGGGTGGAGGAAAATTACTCGTTAGCTTATTGATATGTTATTTCATCTCTTCCCCCATTAATGTAATTTCTCTCGTTACATAGCTTGTTCCCCCCCCAAAAAAAATTCATTATTCCTCAGTCCTTCATCAAGCATCCTACAGATATCTAAAAAAAAAATAAAAAAAAAAAAATATCATATACATCACACATAATTTCATATAAATTCTCATAGGGGTCTTCTATCACCAATCAATCAACATTGGGGGGATACGCCGGGGGGCGGCGTCCCTCTCGCCCACCCTACGACGCCCCTCCCGGGGGTCACCACGCGCGATTCCCATGCAGGCTCCTTTCCCATACCAAGCAGCTCTCGACAAGAAACATCCAACTTGCCCCAGCCACGAGCCTTGTGGGCGCCCCCTTGGCCTCCTCCACGCCGGATTGTCTCTTACAGATACAACCCGATGGGAAGGATCGGTTTCAGGGTAGCGTGCCACATGCCCATATAGCCGAAGTTGGCGCTGACGGACTATGCAGGTAATAGGCCTCGATTCAGTCTCACGGTGCAATCGCTGATTTGACACGTAATCATCCCAGCGATACCCCATGATTCTGCGAAGACACTTATTACCAAAGGCATTGATTCGTCTCTTCAAGTCACTATTTAGTGTTCATGTCTCACAACCATAGAGTAAGACAGGGATCACAAGCGACTTGAAGATCCGGATCTTTGTCCTCCTGCACAGGTACCGACAACGCCAAATACTCCCGCTGAGCGAGTCCATAACACCGTGGGCTATGCCAATCTGCCGTAAGACTTCTTGACGTGACCCGCCGTCATTATGGACTGCGCTACCAAGGTATGTAAAACTTTCCAAGATCTCAATGTCCTCGCTACACGCATGAACAGACTGTACTACTTCATCTAGTAAGTCTCCAAACACCTGGACCTTGGTCTTGAGCCAGGAGACCTCAAGTCCCAAAGGCTTTGCCTCCTCGTGCAGCGCCTCGAGAGCCATCACCAGGACCTCCAGCGACTCAGCAAAGATTACTGCATCATCGTCGCGGATGCTCCACAATCACTTTGATCTACAACCTTGTCCAATACCCAGTCCATACAAGCGTTGAAAAGTGATGGGGCAAGGACGCACCCTTGCCTCACTCCTGTATTCACAGGAAAGAAGCTGGATACACCTGCCCCACACTTCACAGCACTTTCAGTCCCAGAATACAGACCAGTTATCAAACCAATAGTCCTTGCAGGAATCCCTCGAAGTCGCAGAAGATCCCAGAGTGACTCACGATATACTGAGTCAAACGCCTTCTTGAGATCAACATAGGCTGCAAGCATCCCCTGTCGAAACTCACGTCGGCGTTCCACCAGGACACGAAGCGCTAGGATACGGTCCGTTGTTGACTTACCAGGCGTGAACCCAGACTGCTGAGGTCTCTGATGCTTCACCAGATGACTGCGAATTCGTGTCAGCAATAGATGGGCAAGCACCTTGCCTGGTACGCTGAGCAGTGTAATACCGCGGTAATTGTTGCAGTAATCAACTTCTATCACCCACAAACAAATATTCTCATCCCGCACAATCCAATTCTTCCAATGAAATTTACAACAAAATGAGATAGTATGTATTCTTAACTTATCACTCCCTTCACCAAGAGCAGATTTAACCAGTTTGGGGAATACATATTTAATATAATGACTTTACTACCTTGAAATGAGAACCTTCTCACTTCCTCTCTTATTTGTCAAGGCCGAAGCCCTATAGAATCGCGACTGGACTCGTCCCTCTAGTCTGTAATGGTTATTATCTTTTACCCCACTAATCCTGGGCGTAGGGCGTAGGGGAAATCACGACTGATTTACTCCATACCCTCAATACTTGGGATAAGGCTCACCTCCTTTTGAGGCATACATATTCCTGCGTCTATCACCCATCGAGGAAAGCTCAGAGCCAAGCACATCCTCGGGTCTTACGACAACCTAGCGGGTTTAGTGTTCAGTGCAATCTGTGTGCAGATTGTTCTTGCTCTAAAGCAAGAATTTCTAACCCTTACATTCTTTCTAGGGGACCTTCACTCTCTCTCTCTCTCTCTCTCTCACTAGAGAAAGTGGTGAAAGTTAATCTCTATCTCACTAGAGATTAACACTTCTTTCATTATAATAATTACGTATCTCTTCACTGGCCTCCTCTCTCAAGATGGTGTTAGTGTAAAAGTTCCTCCTCCATTACTACCACTCTAAAGCAAATTTTCTAAGGTGGCTATTATATTGCCACAACCCGCGAAAGTTGCTTACTTGCTGGGGCGTCTTGTTGTACATCAGTGTTATCTTTACTTTACTTCTTACTATCTGTTACTCTAACCTAATACTAATCTAACCGTAAGGTACGGCAACCTAACCTTACCGCACCTTTTACATGACATCCTGCCCTGCATTAGTGTTAAGTGTGGAATACAAGCCCCCTGTCCACACATTCATCATCCATCCACATCCACTCGACATCACTAACCACATGCATCCTTATCGTTCCACACTGCATCCACACGTGGATGTAGTGTCACATCACCCACATCCACACTACCTTCACGCATCCTACATCACCCATAAACACACTGCATACGCGCTACCCACATCACTTTCATGTTCAACAGCGGGTCTGGGGTGTGCACGTTTCATGTTGCACCCTTTCACTACCCCGCTTCGGCTTTTCCAGGCCATCACTAATGTCTATATCAGTGTCTATGTTAGCATGTGGGTAACCCGGGCCTACTGTTACGTTAGGATCATCTTCCTCCACGGTCTGAGCGAACTAGTCATAGTCACTAACGCTACTCTATACACCTATATGTACACCTATACTCTGTACACACCATACTGTACAGTATATGATCACTAGGTAACTGGCACTTGACAAAAACTAACAAGGCGTTAGTCAGCACGTGGGTACGCGGATCCATCGAATGGATCCAAACCGCTGTCACCATTATGTAGTGCCCACCTTGAATGTATACTCTACAGTCCTGGTTACTCTGCTGCCACCACCCACATCAAGTGGGAAAAAAATATAAATTAATAAAAATAAAGATGTGAGAAAAAAGATAAGTACTGTTTGGATCTAAATAATAATTCGTTAATAAATAATCATTAATATATTTCTCCCTTTGCTTGTAATATCATAATAATTATACATTCACAAGTTGTCTTAATTCTAAGTCTTCGTCTCCCCTTACGATACGCACGCGTAGTGCTCAAGTCGTTATCCTAATGTAGTTTACTATCTCTGGTAACTTCGGTTGCACTGTTACCACATTAACGATACGCACGCGTAGTGCTCAAGTCGTCATCCTAATGTAGCTTACTATCTCTGGTAACTTCGGTTGCACTGTTACCGCTTTAACGATACGCACGCGTAGTGCTCAAGTCGTCATCCTAATGTAGTTTACTATCTCTGGTAACTTCAGTCGCACTGTTACCACTTTAACGATACGCACATACAGTGCTCAAGCCGTTGTCCTATACTAATGTAGTCTATCCCACTTCCAAAGTTTCCCTCTCACTCATTTTTCTGTTCCCTTCTCTCTCCTTGGCCTCACACGGCTGGCTGTAATACGCTGTAGTTGCACCCTCTGCTAATTTCGGGACCGCTTGGCCATCAGGTCCGCCAACGGCTCCTACCTTGGGACCCTAGGTAATACAATTCATTAGTCCTTATGTCAACAAAAGGAATCACCGGTAAGTCACCCCCTACATCTCTACCCTATAAACCTTCTCTTACTAACCTTTACAAGGGCGAGAATATCACCTCCCCACAGGCGACTTAACTCAGCGGGCGTCTGGCTGCTTCTAAGGTTATCCTAATATTGAACTCCCCTTCTCACTTCGCTTCGCTATGTGGCTAATTACTACTGGCTTAAAATATAAGCCTTTCTCCCTAACCAGTGATTCAGGACTGAGGCGTGGAGGAAAATTACTAGTTAGCTTATTGATACTTATATGTTATTTCATCTCTTCCCCTATTAATGCAATTTCTCTCGTTACACAAGCGAGGGGCGAATTAGCAAGGTGCCCGCGGCTAAGATCAAGCAGTGGCTTCGTAACTGGGAAGACGTCCAGGAGTGCCTCGTGACCTACCACCCTGATAATAATATCGTGTTTGACGGCATAAACATTCTTGAGAAGGTGTTCGAGTTCTTCAGGGCCTCCGTAAAGAAGCGAGTGAGGCAGCAAACCATGGACAAGTTCCTGCTTGGCCCGAGTCCTAAGCGTGCACGTGTGAGCGAGCAGCAGCCTAGCACAAGTTCTGCCCTTGACCCAAGTGCCCGCAGTGTTTTTCCTGACAGAGACAGTCAGCTGCAGCCTAGCCCCAGTGGTATTGTCAGTGCGCGCCGGCCTCCCCGCAGTGAAAGTGAAAGTGACAGTGACAGTGAGGAGCCTGGCCAGAGTGACATTGCGCGGCAGCCTCCCCGCAAGGCACTCGTGGGTGTCAGTGACAGCGACAGCGACCCTGATGACTCTGGCATAATGGAAGGAGACTCTCCTTCCAAGCAGCACTAAGTGTACTGTTTCATTTCCCACTCAACCACCATCGACTCTACAAGCCAGCTGTAGCTCGTCACTTGGGTGAGTACAAAAATTATAATTGTTTTGTAACTTTACAGGTACATTTCCGCATGGTAAACACTATGCTATGCATTGTAGGGTAAAAGGCATTGTTTATACGCGGTTTACTGTACTTTTAAGTGACGATTATTTTTATT
>JACEEZ010021388.1:140000-152500 GCA_016584305.1 Chionoecetes opilio | reverse complement strand
TTCAAAGTTCAAACTTTGTTTTTGGGGGGGACCATTCCAAGGGGAAAGGAACGTCCTTTTTCAAAAGTCGTGTCAGGGGACTAGAAATTTGAAGCATAGTTCTTCAAAAAGGCCCCTAGTAACCCGACAACCCAAGAAAGCCTTTCCTTTTCATTGGGGGTGGGGGTTGGGGAAAAAATTTTGACGGCTGTGGTTTTTTGGAAAAATCCAATTTGGGGAAAATTCCACCCTTGCACAGCTTTGGCCAAAAAAGTAAATGCGTTGGACCTTTGAAAAACTGCTTTTTGCCCCCGGTTAAATTTTAACCCCGGGCCTCGTAAGTTTCTAAAACAAAAGGGGCAAGTTTCCAATTACTGGGAATAATTTCCTTTGGGACAAGTATGGGTCGTCCATGTAACGAAAAACCCCTCACCTATAATCCCTTTGAAACAGTTTTTTTACTAGACGTTGGCAGTAAGGGGTGGTTCCTAAAACCCTTAGGACATCCTCAGCATTTCATAATGACTTTATTTTTTTAGAAGGCATTTATTTCCCGAGATTTTTTTCTTTCTAACGGAACCTGCCAAAACCGACTTGAGGTAAAAACGGGTTAAAAACTTTATTATCCTTCCTATAGACGGGAAAAAGGTCTCTCAAAACAGGGAGGGGGATAGTGATCCGGTACATTTTTAAATTTGGGTTAACTTTCCTGAAACCCAAACAGGCCGTGTACCATCACTTTTTTTCCCAGAAAACAAGGGGGGATTTCCAAAGGAGAATAAGCCCTCCTTTTTTTCCCTTTCCCACCCCAATATGTCCGTTATCATGCCTGTACCACAGCTTTTTGGGCTATGAGGCAACGATAAGAAGGTAAATACAAAGGCTGTGCATCGGGAAATGAGCCAATGTGTGCGTGATTTTTTCTGTTACTCCAAAGGGGTTCCCCTGGTAAGGCGGGAGCAGGCCTGTGTGCCCGCGAGAAAAGCGGAAGCTCAGGCTTACCTCGGGAAAAATCCAATCCCTTTTAAACTAAGGTTTTTAGCGGGCTTGAACTTTTCCCTGTCTGGTCCTCACTAACATTCGTCTTCTAAAAGAACTGCTGAAAGAACTTTTAAGGGAAACCCCATCAGGTAAAACATTTTGGCTTTCAAAGCTGCAAAAACCCAAAACACCTTTTTTTAAGAGTTATGGGGGACCCTGAAATTTTTTGTGAAAACCGCGTCGCTGATTTTGATCTCGCGTACCGTTTAAACTTTCCCCTCAAGCGTTAAGCGATTTTTACAGGGAAAGTGTCAGGAAAAAACACCAAAAAAATGCCGCCCGGGAAACCCTTTTGGACCCTAAACCGCGAGTCGAACAAAACATACACCAAATTTGGTCTCCCATGACAACAGCGGACACCACCAAGCCTGCGGGGGGAAACTGAACGTTTCGTTTCCCCCTAAAAAGCGTCGGGCCTATACAAAGCAAAGGGGTTTTTTGCTGGCCCACTGTTAGGAAAATCATAAGTTTTTTTAAAAAAAAGGGGGGGGGGGCTGGACTTGTCTTGCGGGGAAGAGAACCCTTTTAATAAAATTTTGCCGGGTGCTGGGGAATTCATCAATGTGTGAGTAGAAAGTGTTTCAAACCCAAAAAAGCCCGTCACTTTGAAAGGGCAAAATTTGGTGTTTCTATAAACGGGAATTTTTAAAGACTTTAAAAATTTAAAGGGGGCAAAGCATAGGGGAAAGGGTCCAGTCCCTCACCCCCTAGTGTGAGCCCTTTGGAACATTTTGGTAGAGGGGCTGTAAGGGTAACAAAGGAAAATTATACAACTTTTTTAAATTTCCATAAGCCATTTACTGAGAATATTAAAATAAGCCCCTGTGTCCCCCCCAAGACAATAAAACATTTCTGGTTTAAAAACCCTGAATTGTATCATAGAAAGAAAAAGCAGCATAAAAAGGGGGGACTATGAAAAGCTGTGTCTTTTGACTTTGTGTCTAAAACTAAGGGGGGTTTTCTTTAAACCCTGGGGGCGAATCTTCCCCGACTGCGGGATATCCATAACCATTCCCTACTGAAACCGTCGGAGTCCCCTTTCACCCCCAGAAAACCAAAATTTTCTTTGTTAAGGGTTTTTTCCACGCTCGTAAAATTACCAATATTTTCGGGGGAGGGCGAAATTGCATACGAGGCTGTTGTGGTCTTGCAGGGGATGCAAAACGGCTGGTTTGGGGGTCTAGGAGGCAAATATTGTCTTTGCTGAGGGAAACCCGCCTATTGCTACTTTTTTGGGGCAGACTTTGTCTCCTTTTTTTTCTGATAGCCGTAATTTTTTCAAATATGCCTTGCTTTCCACAAAAAACTGGGTTGGGTGCACGAGTAAAAAAAAACTGGAAAGGGGAAGAGGTGGTGGAGGAGGTAAGGTGAATGAATTTGAGCCTCCCTTTACACCGGGGCTATGACCCCAGGTTTTTTGAAAAGAAAAGTTTTTGGATCTTACGCAGCCGCTTAGTGATTTTTTTAGAAATTTTAGAAGGTTTTCACCCCCCGGGTTAAAAACAAAAGATGAAACGATACGCCCCTCTGTGGAAATCAAAAAGGTGATATAATATTTAAAATTTTAGAAGACTTAAATCTCTCCCACTGCAACTGACCCGTTTCAAAACCCTGAAACAAGATTTAAGGCTTCCATTTTCTTCTGAGGCAATATTACACCCCGGGCCCCGAAACCCCTTTAACCCGCCAGCTCTACCCAACGGGGTGGTCAATGGGTTCGGGATTGTAAATTACCATGGCAAAAATCATTAAAGCTGTGGGTACTTCCAAAAAATTCCCTTTGAAAGTTTCCCCCACGAAAAACCCTCCCTAATCATAGTTCAGCGCTTTTCCTCGGCCTGAACACACATCTGCCCCTAGCTAAAGGGTTTCCCGGCCCCAAATTTAGACCTTAAAAAATCTTTTCATTTCCCCCGGCAACATTACTGTTTTGCCATATTTTCCTCACATTTCTGTTAAAAGCAGAGCTGAATGTGTCCCCTTCCCCCCCTTTAGAATCTACTGGGTTGGGAAAACTCTTGTGTACAATTTAATGGTTTTGGGACAGTTTTGGGGGAAAACATATTGGCTACAGTGGGGTAATTTTTAGGGGGGGAGTAGAAGTGTGTAATAGAAATGGGGTTTGGGGACTGCGTTACACAACACTAGCTTCTATTTTTTTTATTTTTTTTTATTTCATCTATTAATAAATATATAAAACTATACAAAACATATGCACATACATACCCATACACATACAGCTTCTCTTGTTTCCCGGGGGAGATATATATAAAAGAGTTTAAAATCCACTTCCCCAATGAATATTGGGTACTAAAATTAGCTAAAGGGCCCCCAAAGAAATTAAAACCGAATCAACCCACACCAACTGACAACCCATTTCTACTTCACACTGAACAACATTACAACTTTTTTTGCCCTTGTACGAAATTTTATCTGCACCCTCAAAAAAACCAGGTTAATTTTGAAAAGTTTCCCTTAAAATGGAACCCCGCCCGCCACTGAAAACCCAAAATTTTTTAAGGGGTAACTGAGCCAAAAAAATTTATAATTTCCAAAAATTACTCCACTTTTTTAAAACTTTTCCCCCGGGGTTTCTCTTAATCCAAGAAACTCTCGTTTAAATACCCACCCGTTACTAATAAAACCCTTTTTTTTATGTTGTTTCTGCAATCACTTCAAAAAATACTATGTCACAACGTTAATAAAGCTTATCTACGCACCTTGCAACCAATGCAACATCTTTACGAGCCCGGCAACATTTTACACAAAAAACAATTTGGCGGGGAAAGTGGTAAAATCTTTCCCTCTTTCTCGCACCTCTCAGCCCCTCACAACCCTCTTTAAGAGCCCGCGAAGACACTTGGTTCCTGCGCCGTAATAAATTGGGTTTGGGAAACCCGTGACGTTTTTTCATTACCACTCCCTTCCCCCACGCCCTGACGTCACTTAAGCAACCCAATCACGAGCAATATTGCTCTGACGCCACTCCTTTAAGGGGCGGCACGACCCTGGCTCCCCAAACACAAGGGGGGGACAAAGGAAAGAAAAATAAATTTTAAATGCCACTTCTAACCCTTTTCCCAACTGTTTTTTAAAACTTTTTTTAAAAGAGCCTACTCCCATTAGCGCAGGTACTTAGCTGGCAAATGAAATACTCTTTTGGCGATGAAATCCTGGAGTTTGGGTCCTTATGAAAAAAAAAAAAAAGGCTCTGGGCCCAAACTCCTTCCCGTATTTTACCACCCCACCCAAAATTTCCCTTTGGGGTCCCAAAATGGGGGATGGGAAAAAAATCCACTTTTTAGATACCACTTGAAAATAGGGGTGGCGGAGATGAAAAATCCCAAATGTAAAACGGTAAGAGCGAAGCGAGGGCACTCAACGGCTTACAAACACGGCCCTTATAACTCACTGCCCTCCCTCGACGTAAAAATCCTTTTACAGTCCAAACGGGGGAAAGACAGCTCAAACAAGGCAGAAACATACTGGAAACACTGCACACTGTCCCCTAAGCCCACCCAAAAACAAATATCTCCCCCCCAACACTACGCCCGCCCTTTAAGGGCCCATGGATCAGCAAATCTCGCAAATTTTTAAGAAGCTGTACACCAGTTTTTTTCCCTTTCCGGGAAATTTTTCAACGTCACCGCAGCACAACCAAACAAACTGCGTGACTTCTGGAAGGGCCATTGCAACGTCCTCGGCCATCCGCCTCATTTTAAACAGGCATGGGGTAAGTGACCGTTTCCCCAAACCCCTCCTGCATGGCCCGAAGCCCGTGGCCTGCAGCACCCGCCGGCGAGTGACTTGATGGCATTGGGCGGAGCCTGACGAGCCGGGGGGACTGAATTTTGTGCTGGGGTGCGTTTGGGGCCCGCAAAGGGGAGCGACCCGACGTCAACGGCTGGGGGGGAGCAAAGGGGAGGAACTGTCGAAAGATTACCTGCCAAAATCTTAACAACAACAGAAGGGGGAGGCCGCCGAGGAAAGCAGTCACAAGCAAGGAAGAGGCAAGTGTAGTGCCCACATGAAAATTTTCTCTAACGTCCTTGGGTTTCTCTGCTCCACCACCCACCTCAAGTGGGGAAAAAAAAATAAATAATAAAAATAAATGTGAGAAAAAAAATATGTCTTTTTTGGATCTAAATAAAATTTTTTAATAAAATCATTAAAATATTTCTCCCTTTGCTTTTAATTCATAATAAATTTTACATTCAAAGTTTTCTTTTAAATTTTAAGGGCTTCTTTCCCCTTACGATACGCACGGGGTAGTGCCCCAAGGGCGTTATCCTAATGTATTTACTATCTCTAAATTTAAATTCCCGGTTGGGCCCCCTGTTACCACATTAACGATACGCACGCGTGTGCTCAAATCGTCATCCCCAATGTACTTAATATCTCTGGGAACCCTTTGGTTTTCCTGTTTACCGCTTTTAAAGATACGCACGCGTAGTGCTCAAGTCCCTCCTCCCAATGGGATTTACTATCTCTGGTAACTTTTATCCCCACTGTTACCACTTTAACGATACGCACATACATGCTCCAAACCCCCTTTTCCTAACTAATTAGTCTATCCCCCCTCCAAAAATTTTTTCCCCTCATTCATTTTTTTTTGTTCCCCTCTCTCCTTGGCCTCACACGGCTTTGGGTGTAAAACGCTTGTTTTTTCCCCCCCCTGGGTAAATTTTTGGGGCCGGCCCTTTGGGGCCCTCAGGTCCGCCAAAAGCTCCCACCTTGGACCCTAGGGATTACAATTCATTTTGTCCTTATGTCAACAAAAAAATCCCAGGGAAGTCACCCCCTACATCTCTACCCTACAAAACCCTTCCCCTTACTAACCTTGACAAGGGGGAGAAAATCCCTTTCCCCCCGGGGACTTAACTCAGCGGCGTCCCCGGGGTGCTTCCCAAGGTTATCCTTTTTGAAAATTCCCCCTTTTCCTTCGTTTTCGCTATGTGGTTTTTTACTACTGGGTTAAAATATAAACCCCTTTTCCCTAACAGTGATTCCGACTTTAGGGGTGGAGGAAAATTTTCTCGTTAGCTTTTTGTTGTTTTTTCATCTCTTCCCTTTAAAGTAATTTCTCTCGTTACCTAGCTTGGTTTTCCCCCCCAAAAAAAAAAATTCATTATTCCTCAGTCCTTCATCAAACATCCCACCAGATATCTAACAAAAAAAAAAAAATAAAAAAATCATATACTCACACTAAATTTTATTTTAAAATTTTCATAGGGTTTTTCTATCCCAATTAATCAAACTTGGGGGCATAAAGGCGGGGGGGGCGTTCGTCTCGCCCACCCTACACCCCACTCCCCGGGGGGGACCCCGCCGAGTTTTCCCCCTGCGGCTCCCTTTCCCTACCAAACAGCTCTCGACAAGAAACCCCAAATTGCCCCACCACGAGCCTTGTGGGCGCCCCCTTGGCCTCCTCCACGCCGGGAAATTTCCCCTTACGATACAACCCCATGGGGAAGGATCGGTTTCGGGGAGGGGCCCCCATGCCCCTGAGCCGAAGTTTTGGGGCTACGGACCCAGCCGGTAAAAGGCCCCGAATTTTAGTCTCACGGGGCCCAAACGCTGATTTGACCCCGTAAACATCCCCGCGATACCCCATTATTCGCGAATACCCCTTATTTCCAAAGGCCTTGATTCGTCCTTTTAATCCTTTTAGTGTTTTATGTCTCAAAAACCATAGAGTAAGACAGGGATCAAAAACGACTTGAAGATCCGGGTCTTTGTCCTCCTGCACAGGTACCGGACAACGCCAAATACTCCCGCTGAGCGAGTCCATAACACCGTGGGCTATGCCAATCTGCCGTAAGACTTCTTGACGTGACCCGCCGTCATTATGGACTGCGCTACCAAGGTATGTAAAACTTTCCAAGATCTCAATGTCCTCGCTACACGCATGAACAGACTGTACTACTTCATCTAGTAAGTCTCCAAACACCTGGACCTTGGTCTTGAGCCAGGAGACCTCAAGTCCCAAAGGCTTTGCCTCCTCGTGCAGCGCCTCGAGAGCCATCACCAGGACCTCCAGCGACTCAGCAAAGATTACTGCATCATCGTCGCGGATGCTCCACAATCACTTTGATCTACAACCTTGCCCAAATACCCAGTCCATACAAGCGTTGAAAAGTGATGGGGCAAGGACGCACCCTTGCCTCACTCCTGTATTCACAGGAAAGAAGCTGGATACACCTGCCCCACACTTCACAGCACTTTCAGTCCAGAATACAGACCAGTTATCAAACCAATAGTCCTTGCAGGAATCCCTCGAAGTCGCAGAAGATCCCAGAGTGACTCACGATATACTGAGTCAAACGCCTTCTTGAGATCAACATAGGCTGCAAGCATCCCCTGTCGAAACTCACGTCGGCGTTCCACCAGGACACGAAGCGCTAGGATACGGTCCGTTGTTGACTTACCAGGCGTGAACCCAGACTGCTGAGGTCTCTGATGCTTCACCAGATGACTGCGAATTCGTGTCAGCAATAGATGGGCAAGCACCTTGCCTGGTACGCTGAGCAGTGTAATACCGCGGTAATTGTTGCAGTAATCAACTTCTATCACCCACAAACAAATATTCTCATCCCGCACAATCCAATTCTTCCAATGAAATTTACAACAAAATGAGATAGTATGTATTCTTAACTTATCACTCCCTTCACCAAGAGCAGATTTAACCAGTTTGGGGAATACATATTTAATATAATGACTTTACTACCTTGAAATGAGAACCTTCTCACTTCCTCTCTTATTTGTCAAGGCCGAAGCCCTATAGAATCGCGACTGGACTCGTCCCTCTAGTCTGTAATGGTTATTATCTTTTACCCCACTAATCCTGGGCGTAGGTGCGTAGGGAGAAATCACGACTGGATTTACTCCATACCCTCAATACTTGGGATAAGGCTCACCTCCTTCTTGAGGCATACATATTCCTGCGTCTATCACCCATCGAGGAAAGCTCAGAGCCAAGCACATCCTCGGGTCTTACGACAACCTAGCGGGTTTAGTGTTCAGTGCAATCTGTGTGCAGATTGTTCTTGCTCTAAAGCAAGAATTTCTAACCCTTTACTTCTTTCTAGGGGACTTCATCTCCTCTCTCTCTCTCTCTCACTAGAGAAAGTGGTGAAAGTTAATCTCTATCTCACTAGAGATTAACACTTCTTTCATTATAATAATTACGTATCTCTTCACTGGCCTCCTCTCTCAAGATGGTGTTAGTGTAAAAGTTCCTCCTCCATTACTACCACTCTAAAGCAAATTTTCTAAGGTGGCTATTATATTGCCACAACCCGCGAAAGTTGCTTACTTGCTGGGGCGTCTTGTTGTACATCAGTGTTATCTTTACTTTACTTCTTACTATCTGTTACTCTAACCTAATACTAATCTAACCGTAAGGTACGGCAACCTAACCTTACCGCACCTTTTACATGACATCCTGCCCTGCATTAGTGTTAAGTGTGGAATACAAGCCCCCTGTCCACACATTCATCATCCATCCACATCCACTCGACATCACTAACCACATGCATCCTTATCGTTCCACACTGCATCCACACGTGGATGTAGTGTCACATCACCCACATCCACACTACCTTCACGCATCCTACATCACCCATAAACACACTGCATACGCGCTACCCACATCACTTTCATGTTCAACAGCGGGTCTGGGGTGTGCACGTTTCATGTTGCACCCTTTCACTACCCCGCTTCGGCTTTTCCAGGCCATCACTAATGTCTATATCAGTGTCTATGTTAGCATGTGGGTAACCCGGGCCTACTGTTACGTTAGGATCATCTTCCTCCACGGTCTGAGCGAACTAGTCATAGTCACTAACGCTACTCTATACACCTATATGTACACCTATACTCTGTACACACCATACTGTACAGTATGTGATCACTAGGTAACTGGCACTTGACAAAAACTAACAAGGCGTTAGTCAGCACGTGGGTACGCGGATCCATCGAATGGATCCAAACCGCTGTCACCATTATGTAGTGCCCACCTTGAATGTATACTCTACAGTCCTGGTTACTCTGCTGCCACCACCCACATCAAGTGGGAAAAAAATATAAATTAATAAAAATAAAGATGTGAGAAAAAAGATAAGTACTGTTTGGATCTAAATAATAATTCGTTAATAAATAATCATTAATATATTTCTCCCTTTGCTTGTAATATCATAATAATTATACATTGACAAGTTGTCTTAATTCTAAGTCTTCGTCTCCCCTTACGATACGCACGCGTAGTGCTCAAGTCGTTATCCTAATGTAGTTTACTATCTCTGGTAACTTCGGTTGCACTGTTACCACATTAACGATACGCACGCGTAGTGCTCAAGTCGTCATCCTAATGTAGCTTACTATCTCTGGTAACTTCGGTTGCACTGTTACCGCTTTAACGATACGCACGCGTAGTGCTCAAGTCGTCATCCTAATGTAGTTTACTATCTCTGGTAACTTCAGTCGCACTGTTACCACTTTAACAATACGCACATACAGTGCTCAAGCCGTTGTCCTATACTAATGTAGTCTATCCCACTTCCAAGTTCCCTCTCACTCATTTTTCTGTTCCCTTCTCTCTCCTTGCCTCACACGGCTGGCTGTAATACGCTGTAGTTGCACCCTCTGCTAATTTCGGGACCGCTTGGCCATCAGGTCCGCCAACGGCTCCTACCTTGGGACCTAGGTAATAAAATTCATTAGTCCTTATGTCAACAAAGGAATCACCGGTAAGTCACCCCTACATCTCTACCTATAAACCTTCTCTTACTAACCTTTACAAGGGCGAGAATATCACCTCCCCACAGGCGACTTTAACTCAGCGGGCGTCTGCTGCTTCTAAGGTTATCCTAATATTGAACTCCTTCTCACTTCGCTTCGCTATGTGGCTAATTACTACTGGCTTAAAATATAAGCCTTTCTCCCTAACCAGTGATTCAGGACTGAGGCGTGGAGGAAAATTACTAGTTAGACTTATTGATACTTATATGTTATTTCATCTCTTCCCCTATTAATGCAATTTCTCTCGTTACACAAGCGAGGGGCGGAATTAGCAAGGTGCCCGCGGCTAAGATCAAGCAGTGGCTTCGTAAACTGGGAAGACGTCCAGGAGTGCCTCGTGACCTACCACCCTGATAATAATATCGTGTTTGACGGCATAAAACATTCTTGAGAAGGTGTTCGAGTTCTTCAGGGCCTCCGTGTAAAGAAGCGAGTGAGGCAACAAACCATGGACAAGTTCCTGCTTGGCCCGAGTCCTAAGCGTGCACGTGTGAGCGAGCAGCAGCCTAGCACAAGTTCTGCCCTTGACCCAAGTGCCCGCAGTGTTTTTCCTGACAGAGACAGTCAGCTGCAGCCTAGCCCCAGTGGTATGTCAGTGCGCGCCGGCCTCCCCAGTGAAAGTGAAAGTGACAGTGACAGTGAGGAGCCTGGCCAGAGTGACATTGCGCGGCAGCCTCCCCGCAAGGCACTCGTGGGTGTCAGTGACAGCGACAGCGACCCTGATACTCTGGCATAATGGAAGGAGACTCTCCT
Organism: Chionoecetes opilio; assembly: GCA_016584305.1. Taxonomy (NCBI): domain Eukaryota; kingdom Metazoa; phylum Arthropoda; class Malacostraca; order Decapoda; family Majidae; genus Chionoecetes; species Chionoecetes opilio. The sequence goes on along the minus strand of JACEEZ010021388.1, from coordinate 141,928 downwards.
TCCAAGCAGCACTAGTGTACTGTTTCATTTCCCACTCAACCACCATCGACTCTACAAGCCAGCTGTAGCTCGTCACTTGGGTGAGTACAAAAATTATAATTGTTTTTGTACTTACAGGAAANTTTTCCCACAGGGAAAAGAAGCTGGATACCCTGCCCCACACTTCACAGCACTTTCAGCCCCAAAATACGACCATTAAAAACCCAAAATTTTCCCCTTCAGGAATCCCTCAAGTCGCGAAATCCCAGGTGCCACGATATACTGATAAAAACCCCTTTCTTAAATAAACATGGGCTGCAACATCCCCTGTCGAAACTCACGTCGGCGTTCCACCGGGACACAAAGCGCTGGGAAACGGTCCTTGTTGACTTACCAGGCGTGAACCCGACGCTGGGGTCTCTGATCTTCACCAGAGACGCGAATTCGTGTCGCATAGATGGGCAAGCACCTTGCCGGGTACCTGACATGTAATACCGCGGAAAATTTTTGCAGTAATCAACTTTATCCCCCAAACAATTTCTCATCCCGCAAATCCAATTTTTCCCAAATGAAATTTACAACAAAATGAGATATATGTATTTTTAAACTTATCATTTCCCCCTTCACCAAGAGCAGATTTAACCTTTTTTGGGGAAATACATATTTAATTAATGATTTTCTACCTTAAAAGAAAACCTTCTCATTTCCTCTTTTATTTGTAAAGGCCGAAGCCCTAAAAATCGCGATGGACTCGTCCCTCACCCCCCCCCCCCCCCTGTATGGTTTTTTCTTTTCCCACTAACCCGGGGGCGTAGGTGCGTAGGGAGAAACACGACGGGATTTCTCCTACCCTAAATATTTGGGGGATAAGGCTCCCTCCTTCTTGAGGCATACATTTCCCTGCGTCTATCCCCCATCGAGGAAAGCTCAGAGCCAGCAATCCTGGGGTCTTACGAAAACCCTAGGGGTTTTTAGTGTTCGGGGAAATCGTGTGCAATTGTTTTTCTCTAAAGAAAGAATTTTTTTAACCCTTTACTTTTTTCTAGGGACCTTCATCTCTCTCTCTCTCCTCTCTCATGAAAAGGGTAAAAGTTATCTCTATCTCACTAAAATTTTAAACACTTCTTTTCTTTATATAATTCGTATCTCTTCACGGGCCCTCCCTCTAAAGAGGGTGTTAGTGAAAAATTTTCCTCCCCATTACTACCACTCTAAAGAAAAATTTTCTAAGGTGGCTATTATATTGCCCAACCCGCAAAATTGCTTACTTGCGGGGGGTCTTGTTGTACATCATGTTATCTTTACTTTACTTTTTACTATCGTTATCAAACCCTAATACTAATTAACCAAAGGGTACGGCCCAACCTTACCGCACCTTTTACATGACACCTGCCCCGCTTTTGTTAAGTGTGAAAAACAAGCCCCCTGTCCACAATTCACATCCTCCAAATCCACTCGCACACTAACCACATGCATCCTTATCGTTCCCACGCAAACCACACGTGGATGTAGTGTCACATCACCCACATCCACACTCCTTCACCATCCCCATCACCCTAAACACACTGCATACCCCCTAAAACCCCCATCACTTCATGTTCCCCCGGGTCTGGGGGGTTTCAAGTTTTTATTTGCACCCTTTTACTACCCCCCTTCGGCTTTTCCAGGCCTCACTAAAGTCTATATCAGTGTCTATGTTAGCATGTGGTAAACCCGGCCTACTGTTTTTTAGGAATCTTCCTCCACGGGCGAGCGAACTAGTCATAGTCCTAACGCTCTCTATACCCTATATGTACCCTAACTCTGTAAACAACCATACTTACTAAATTTTTTCACTAGGGAAATGGCATTGACAAAAACTAACAAGGCGTTAGTCACACGTGGGGACGCGATCCTCGAATGGATCCAAAAAGCGTCACCATTATGTAGTGCCCACCTTGATTTAACTC
>JACEEZ010021388.1:60000-135000 GCA_016584305.1 Chionoecetes opilio | reverse complement strand
GGTTCGAGTCCGCCTAGTTCGTACTGACGTGGCGGCGCTTTGTATAGTCAATAACCTTGTAGTTGGTACTTGCAAAGTGTCTAGACAGGATGAAAATCTTATCTTATCTTTCCTCGAACTGATCTGTGAATGATCTGAAAAGATCTTAGTTGAATTTTAGCATAATCGTCCACTGAGTAGACAGGGACAGGAGATTGCAAAAGCACATCATAAGGTAGTCGCTTGTCGACACCATACAAAATGAAATGTAGAGTCTTTCCTGTAGAGGAATTTACTGAAACCATTTATCGAAGCAGCTACATGAGGTAGCCAGTCTTCCCAAGAGTCATGAAGCTCGCCAGCATAATGGCGAAGGACATCAATAATATTCTTATTAGTCCTTTCTACTAACCCATTGCTCGCAGGGTGATAAGCAGTAATGAAAGTTTGCTTAATCTTGAACTGCTCACAGATGTTATGAAGAATTTGATTAGCAAATTCAGGGCCATTATCTGAAAGCAGCACTCTAGGAGTTGTATAGGGACAAATCAAATTTGAAACTAGAGCATGAGCAACAGTTAAAGCAGACTTGTTAGGCAAGGGGACTAGAATCACAAAACGTGTGAAGTGATCTACACATACTAGTACATATGGTGACCCTTGATGACTTCGAGGAAGCTGCAATAAGTCGATGCCTACGGTGTCAAAGGACGACTCAGGTAAAGGATATTCAAGGATTGGAGCAGTTCTCGTATTACCCTTGGTTTGTGCACATGAAAGACAATTGGTTACATGTTTCTCTGCATCGATGCGCATGGTAGGCCAATAAAACTTACGACGTGCAGCGGACAAGGTTCTGTCTCGACCTGGATGTCCTGTTTGAGGCATGTCGTAAATGAGTTTTAAAGCAGTTTCCACTAGACTGGTAGGAATAACTAGTTGAGTAACCGTGTTCTCGTCCATAGTGACCTTACGACAAAGAACTTCCTCAACTATTGAAAACTGTAAAAGTGGAACTGACAATTTAGGCAATAAAGATTCATCTCCTTCTATTCGACTCTAGTGCATAAATCACTTTTGACCACACAGGATCTTGGCGTTGAGCATTCGCTAAGTCTTGTAGAGAGAAATTTGAAGTGTCTGGAGAGCAGCTTGATGTCGATAAGTGGATTTCACAAATTCCCAAGTTTGAAGAGGGGAATGTGGATGTATTTTTTGCTAGTTTTGAGAAACTTGAAGCGTCTGAGAACACTGCTACTAGAATGTTGCGTGAAAGTGCGTCTGCAACATGATTTTTATTACCAGGTAAATATTTGATAGTAGGATCAAATTCCTGAATGGTGATGAACCACCGGGCCACACGGCCACAGAGGTTTTTCCTTTTAAAGAGATTCAGCACTGCAGTGTGATCAGTTTAAACTGTAATGGGATAACCATAGATAATTTCCTTAAAGTGCTTAAGAGCCCACACCACAGCAAGCGCTTCAAGGTGAGTTACTGAGTACCGTGACTCTACATCATTAAGCACTACTGGCATATGCAACAACATGAGGACGTTTCCCTTCAACTGTTTGCATCAAGACCGCACCAACGCCTAGTGCCGAAGCATCTGTCACAAGAGTGAAAGGCATATGGTAGTCAGGAAATGTAAGAATTGGTGCCTGTGTAAGAGCCTGCTTCAAAGTATCAAAACTTTGTTGTTGGGGACCATTCCAAGCGAAAGGAACGTCCTTTTTCAAAAGTCGTGTCAGAGGACTAGCAATCGAAGCATAGTTCTTCACAAAGGCACGATAGTAACCCGACAACCCAAGGAAAGACCGTACCTTTTCAGTGGTGGTAGGGGTTGGGAAATTCTTGACGGCTGTGATTTTGCAATCCAACTTGTGGATTCCATCCTTGTCGACAGCATGGCCTAAAAAGTCAATGCGTGACTTGAGAAAACTGCATTTGCGCACGTTAAGTTTAAGGCCAGCCTCAGTAAGTTTCTGAAACACAAGGGCAAGTTTCTCAAAGTGACTGGATAAGTCTTTGGAGACAAGTATGAGGTCGTCCATGTAGACGAACAAGCCATCACCTATAATGCCGTGAAACAAGTTGTTTACTAGACGTTGGCATGTAAGAGGTGAGTTCCTCAAACCCATAGGACATCTCAGCATTTCATAATGAGCATTATTTGTTGAGAAGGCAGTTATTTCCCGAGATTTCTCTTCTAACGGAATCTGCCAGAAACCAGACTTGAGGTCCAAACTGGTAAAAACTGTATTATCCTTCCCTATAGACTGCAAAAGGTCTCTCAAAACAGGGAGTGGATAGTGATCCGGTACAGTTAAATTGTTAACTTTCCTGCAATCTAACACAGGCCGGTAAGTACCATCACTTTTCTTCACCAATAACAAAGGTGAGTTCCAAGGAGAATAAGACTCCTGTATTATTCCTTCATCCAATATGTCCGTTATCATGCTCTGTACCACAGCTCTTTGGCTATGAGGCATACGATAAGAAGGTAAATACGAAGGCTGTGCATCAGGTATGAGCACAATGTGATGCGTGATTTTTTCTGTTACTCCTAAGGGTTCCCTAGGTAAGGCAGGAGCAGGCCTGTGTGTCGCGAGCAAAGCGAGAAGCTCAGGCTTAGCCTCAGGAAAATCCAATACCTGTACATAAGGTGTTAGCTGCTTGACTATGTCTGTCTGGTCCTCACTAACATTCGTCTTCGTAGAGACTGCTGCAAGAACGTGTGAAGGATCCATCAAGGTCAAACTATTTTGGCTTTCAAAGCTGCATAACAAAACACCATTTTTAAGAGTTATAGGGGACCCTGTAACATTTGTGACAACTGCGTCGCTGATGTGATCATCGCGTACCGCTGAAAGCGTTCCCTCAAGCGCTAAGCGACTTACACGGATAGTGTCAGGTAAAGACACCAAATAACTGCCGACCGGAGCCTCTTGGACTCTCACCGCGAGTCGAACAGAACATACGGAGCCAATATATTGGTCTCCCATGACAACAGCGGACACCACCAAGCCTGCAAGGGGAACTGAACGTTTCGTTTCCCCACTAGTAAAGCAGTCAGGGCCTATACTAGCAGAAGCGGCTTGCTGGTCACTGTTAGGAAAAATCATAAGTTTATCAAGCAATGGGGCTGGACTTGTCATTGCGGGGAAGAGAACGCCATTTAATGAAATTGCCTGGTGCTGTGGAATTACATCAATGTGATGAGTAGCAAGTGATTCTAAACCCAAAAGACCGTCACATTGTAAGGCAAAATTTGGTGTTACTATAAACTGTATGTTTAAGACTTTAGAATTAGGAGCAAAGCATAGAGGAAGGGTCACAGTGCCCATCACCTCTAGTGTGAGACCTTGAACACTTTGTAGAGTGGCTGTAGAGGGTAACAAAGGAAAATTATACAACTTGTTTAAATTTACATAAGCACATTTACTGAGAATATTACATGAAGCACCTGTGTCCACCCCAAGAGCAATAGAACAGTCTCGAGTGAAACACTGAATTGTCATCATAGAAAGACAAGCAGCAATAATAGAAGGGACTATGCAAAGCTGTGTCTGTGACTTTGTGTCTGAAACTAATCTGGGTTTCTTTGAACCTGGCGCGAATCTTCCCCCGACTGCTGATATCCATAACCATTACCTACTGCAACCGTCTGAGTCGCCTTCAGCCTCAGAACCAACCAGCATTCTTCTGTTGAATGGTTTCCACGCTCGTGAATTACACAATATTTCGGAGGAGGGCGAAATTGCATACGAGGCTGTTGTGGTCTTGCAGGAGATGCAAAACGAGCTGGTGGAGGTCTAGGAGGCAAGTATTGTCTTTGCTGAGCAACCTGCATATTGCTACTTTTCTGAGCAGACTTCGTCTCCTTCTTTTTCTGATAGCAGTAATTATCAGTATGACCTTGCTTTCCACAATAGTAACACTGCTTGGGTGCACGAGTAGAAAAAACTGGAGGTGGAAGAGGTGGTGGAGGAGGAGGTAAGGATGAATGAATTTGAGCCTCCCTTGACACCGGCGCTACTGACTCAGGTTGTGAAAATGAACGTTTAGGCATCTTACGCAGCCGCTTAGTGATTTTAGTAGAAAATTTTAGAAGGTTATCACCTGGCTTAAAATCAAGAGATGAAGCGATACGACGCTCTTGTGGAGTCAAAAAGATGATATAATATTGAAATTCTAGAATGAGCTTAAATCTCTCTACTGACAACTGACCATTTTCAAACCATGAAGCAAGATTTAAGGCTTCCATTGCTTCTGAGGCAATATTAGCAGCACGTGCCTGACCTCTCAACCTGCCAGCTCTACCCAACTGTGTGGTCAATGCTTCAGCATATGTAAATGACCACTGCAAAAAATCATTATGCTGTGCTACTCCAAAAATCCTTAGAAAGTTCCTACGAAATACCTCATAATCATAGTTCAGCGTCTTTCCATCAAGGCCTGAAGCACACATCATGTCACTAGCTAAAGCTCCTGGCCTCAATTGAGACCTAATAAAAGAAATCTTTTCATTTCCCGAGGCAACATTACTGTTATGCATGATATCCTCACATTGCTGTATAAATGACAGAGCTGAATGTGTCTCTTCCTCCCCTGAGAATCTACTGATGGAAGACTCTTGGTGTAACAGTTTAATAGTTGGCACAGTTGGGGAAGACATATTGGCTACAGTAGGTGTAATTGTAGGAGCAGTAGAAGTAGTAGTAATAGAAATGGTGTTATGAGACTGCGTTGACACAACACTAGCTTCTATTTTTTTTATTTTTTTTTATTTACATCTATTACATAAATATATATACATATACATATACATATGCACATACATACACATACACATACATGCTTCTACTTGTTCCGGCGGAGATATATATAAAGAGTAGAACATCCCACTTCGCAATGATATTGGCTACTAAAATTAGCATAAATGACCTCAAAGAATTACACCGAAGTCAACCCACACCAACTGACAACACCAGTTACTACTTACAACAACTGAACAACATTACAACTTTTATGGCCCTTGTACGACATTTCATCTGACACATCAAAACTTCACAGGTAATTAGAAACGTTACCCTTAAAATGTAAACACGCCCGCCACTGAAAACGAAACTTTTTCAGGGCTAACTGAGCCAAAAAACTTTATAAGTACCGAACAATTACTACCACTTTTTACACTTGTCACCTTGTACTCTTAATCACAAGAACACTCTCGTAACTACACCACTGTTATCTACTAACCCTGTTTATGTTGTTTCTGCAATCACTTCAACAAAATACTATGTCACAACGTGTAATAATGCTTATCTCACGGCACCTTGCAACACAAGTGCAACATCTTACGAGACTGGCAACATTTCACACAATTCAACACTTTGGCGAGATGTGGTAACTCTTTCCACTCTTCCTCGCACCTCTCAGCCACTCACAACCCGATGCTTTAAGAGCCCGCGAAGACACTTGGTGCCTGCGCCAGTAATATTGCTTGGAAGCTGTGACGTTTTTCATTAGCCACTCACCTTCCCACTACGCCGTGACGTCACTTGAAGCAACGAATCACAGAGCAATATTGCTCTGACGTCACTCCTTTAAGCGCGGCACAGACCCTGTCTCTCCCACGATCACAAGGGATCACAAAGGAAAGAAAAATATTTAACTGGCCACTTCTAACACTTCCTAACTGTTTATAAAACTGGGTAATAGTAGCCTACTCACATTAGCGCAGGTACTTAGCTGGCAGTGAAATACTCTTTGTGGCGATGAAGTCCTGGAGTGTGAGGTCCTTATGAAGAAAAGGACTCTGCCGAAACTCCTTCTTGTAGTCTACCACCCCACACAACGTCCACTTGGCGTCCAAGATGGCGGAGATGAATAAATCCACTTGTAGATACCACTTGAAGATAGGAGATGGCGGAGATGAATAATCCAAGTGTAGACGCGTAGAGAGCGAAGCGAGGACACTCAACGGCTTACAAACACGGCCATTATCAACTCACTGCCGTCATCGACGTAAAGTCCTTTTACAGTCCAATCAGGGTAGAAGACAGCTCAAACAAGGCAGAAGACATACTGGAAGCACTGCACACTGTCTCTAAGCCACACCAACAACAAGTATCTCCCCCCTAACACTACGCCACTGCTTCAGCCGATGGATCAGCAAGTCATCGCAAATTTCAAGAAGCTGTACACCAAGTTTCTCTTCCGGAAGTGTTTCAACGTCACCGACAGCACAAACATCAAACTGCGTGACTTCTGGAAGGACCATTGCAACGTCCTCGGAGCCATCCGCCTCATTAAGCAGGCATGGGATGAAGTGACCGTCCGCACCCTCGTCGCTGCATGGCAGAAGCTGTGGCCTGCAGCACTGCCGGCGAGTGACTTCGATGGCATTGAGGCGGAGCCTGACGAGCCGGTGGTACCTGAGATTGTGTCGCTGGGGTGCAGTTTGGGCCTGCAGGTGAGCGACGACGACGTCAACGAGCTGGTGGAGGAGCATGGGCAGGAACTGTCGAAAGATGACCTGCAACATCTTAAGCAACAACAGCAGAGGAGGCCGCCGAGGAGAGCAGTCATCAAGCAAGGAAGAGGCAAGTGTAGTGCCCACATTGAATGTATACTCTACATCCTGGTTACTCTGCTGCCACCACCCACATCAAGTGGGTAAAAAAATATAAATGAATAAAAATAAAGATGTGAGAAAAAAGATATGTACTGTTTGGATCTAAATAATAATTCGTTAATAAATAATCATTAATATATTTCTCCCTTTGCTTGTAATATCATAATAATTATACATTCACAAGTTATCTTAATTCTAAGTCTTCTTCTCCCCTTACGATACGCACGCGTAGTGCTCAAGTCGTTATCCTAATGTAGTTTACTATCTCTATTAACTTCGGTTGCACTGTTACCACATTAACGATACGCACGCGTAGTGCTCAAGTCGTCATCCTAATGTAGCTTACTATCTCTGGTAACTTCGGTTGCACTGTTACCGCTTTAACGATACGCACGCGTAGTGCTCAAGTCGTCATCCTAATGTAGTTTACTATCTCTGGTAACTTCAGTCGCACTGTTACCACTTTAACGATACGCCCCATACAGTGCTCAAGCCGTTGTCCTATACTAATGTAGTCTATCCCACCTCCAAAGTTTCCCTCTCATTCATTTTTTCTGTTCCCTTCTCTCTCCTTGGCCTCACACGGCTGGCTGTAATACGCTGTAGTTGCACCCTCTGCCCAATTTCGGGACCGCTTGGCCATCAGGTCCGCCAACGGCTCCTACCTTGGGACCCTAGGTATTACAATTCATTAGTCCTTATGTCAACAAAAGGAATCACCAGTAAGTCACCCCCTACATCTCTACCCTACAAACCTTCTCTTACTAACCTTGACAAGGGCGAGAATATCACCTCCCCACAGGCGACTTAACTCAGCGGGCGTCTGGCTGCTTCTAAGGTTATCCTAATATTGAACTCCCCTTCTCACTTCGTTTCGCTATGTGGCTAATTACTACTGGCTTAAAATATAAGCCTTTCTCCCTAACCAGTGATTCAGGACTGAGGCGTGGAGGAAAATTACTCGTTAGCTTATTGATATGTTATTTCATCTCTTCCCCTATTAATGTAATTTCTCTCGTTACATAGCTTGTTCCCCCCCCAAAAAAAATTCATTATTCCTCAGTCCTTCATCAAGCATCCTACCAGATATCTAACAAAAAATAAAAAAATAAAAATATCATATACATCACACATAATTTCATATAAATTCTCATAGGATCTTCTATCACCAATCAATCAATCATTGGGGGCATACGCCGGGGGGCGCGTCGTCTCGCCCACCCTACGACGCCACTCCCGGGGGTCACCACGCGCGAGTTCCCATGCAGGCTCCTTTCCCATACCAAGCAGCTCTCGACAAGAAACATCAACTTGCCCCAGCCACGAGCCTTGTGGGCGCCCCCTTGGCCTCCTCCACGCCGGATTGTCTCTTACAGATACAACCCGATGGGAAGGATCGGTTTCAGGGTAGCGTGCCACATGCCCATATAGCCGAAGTTGGCGCTGACGGACTATGCAGGTAATAGGCCTCGATTCAGTCTCACGGTGCAATCGCTGATTTGACACGTAATCATCCCAGCGATACCCCATGATTCTGCGAAGACACTTATTACCAAAGGCATTGATTCGTCTCTTCAAGTCACTATTTAGTGTTCATGTCTCACAACCATAGAGTAAGACAGGGATCACAAGCGACTTGAAGATCCGGATCTTTGTCCTCCTGCACAGGTACCGACAACGCCAAATACTCCCGCTGAGCGAGTCCATAACACCGTGGGCTATGCCAATCTGCCGTAAGACTTCTTGACGTGACCCGCCGTCATTATGGACTGCGCTACCAAGGTATGTAAAACTTTCCAAGATCTCAATGTCCTCGCTACACGCATGAACAGACTGTACTACTTCATCTAGTAAGTCTCCAAACACCTGGACCTTGGTCTTGAGCCAGGAGACCTCAAGTCCCAAAGGCTTTGCCTCCTCGTGCAGCGCCTCGAGAGCCATCACCAGGACCTCCAGCGACTCAGCAAAGATTACTGCATCATCGTCGCGGATGCTCCACAATCACTTTGATCTACAACCTTGTCCAATACCCAGTCCATACAAGCGTTGAAAAGTGATGGGGCAAGGACGCACCCTTGCCTCACTCCTGTATTCACAGGAAAGAAGCTGGATACACCTGCCCCACACTTCACAGCACTTTCAGTCCCAGAATACAGACCAGTTATCAAACCAATAGTCCTTGCAGGAATCCCTCGAAGTCGCAGAAGATCCCAGAGTGACTCACGATATACTGAGTCAAACGCCTTCTTGAGATCAAACATAGGCTGCAAGCATCCCTGTCGAAACTCAGTCGGCTTCACCGAGACGAACGCTAGGACGTCCGTTGTTGACAACCAGGCCGTACCAGACTCTGATCTCGTAGTTTGCATACNCCCCGGGAAAAAAAAAAGGGCCCCCGGGGAAACCCCGTTTTTAAAAAAAAAAAACCCAAAAAGGAAAAAAAAAAGGAAGGGGGGGCTGAAATTTTTTTCCTTTTGAATTGTCACGACGGGGGAAAAAGGGGCAACCTGTGCTGGGTTGTCCGAAAAACCGTCGGTTTCTTGGACACCCTAAATATATATTATATATATTATATAATATACAATATATATAATATTATATATTATATAATATTATAAATATAATATATGTATATATATATTATTATAATAATTTATTATATATATATATAATAATATATATATATAATATATATGTATATATTTTTTATAATATATTTATATATAATATAATATTTTTATAAAATATATATTATTTTATATATTATATATATATATTATATTATATATATTTTATATATATATTAGGGTGGAGCGAAAATCCGTTTTTGCAACTTTTCGTGATTCGCTTGGAATAGTGGGGAATTTGTGCGACAGGGAGTTATTTCCGTAAAAAAAAAATGAATCTGTGCGAATTTTTTTTAAGGTGCCCAAAAGATTCAAAGTTTTGGTTTTATGATTATTTTAAAATATAATATAATATAATTATATTTTATAATATATATATTAAATATATAATATATATATAATAAAATATATAAAATATATATATTAGGGGGGCAAAAATGACCGTTTTTGCAACTTTTTTTTGTGATTCGCTTGGAATGTGGGGGAATTGTGCGCATGGATTTTTATATTCACTAAAAACAAATGAAATCTGTGCGACTTTTTTTTAAGTCCCAAAAAAGATTTAAAAGATTTGGTTTTATACAATTTTTTAAAAAATTTGTAATTATATATACATAAAAAAAATCTGAAATTTGTTTGGAATAGCATGAAAAGTGTTCACGAACACATGTTTTAAATAAAAAATTTTGTACAAACTTTCTACGCAGATTTTTGAGGTGCCCCAAAGGGGTGGAAAATCTTTTTATTCGAAAAATGAGTTTTTTTAAACATTAAATTTTTTTTTTGATTCGAAAAAAATTATTTCAACACTATACTTAGATGTTGGAGTGCCACAACACTTAAAAATTAAAGAAAGCTTTAAACCCACACCTTCCGAGAACAACGTCAACTCATTTCTGTTTTCACCCCTATAATTCATTGTGTTTGGGGCCCTCTAAATATTAAATTTTTTTCAATTTTTGTGCAAATGTTAGGGTCTTCTGCAGCATTTTTTTGGGTTTTCCCGATCTAATAAAAGTAACTTGAACTTTTAAAAAAAAAATTAGAAAGTATATTTTTTTTTTACACTTTTTTTCGTTTTACAAGCACTTGTGTACTGCAGATAGGTGAAAGTATTGGGGGTTTGATGAAAAAGCATGGAATTTGGTCCCAGGTAGCTTCCCTCAGTGGTGATTTTTAGTTTGGGGGCCCTCGTTTGACCTGTGACAAAAATGGCGGCCTTTTTAAGATGGCCGCCTCGTTATTTAAAAATTTTTTATATTGTGGTTTAATAAAATTTAGGGGGGAAAATTTTTTTTCCTTGTATTTAAATATACATCAAAATTTTCTGCCACATAACATTTAAAATGGCAAATATTACTAGTTAGCTAAAAATAAATTATCATTTTTACGTCATGTTCGTTTTTTAAAATCGGGGACCCTTTCAGTGCGTCAAAAAACCCAAAATTTATTTCTTTTTTTTTTGTAGATAGCAGAGGTAACACAATAGTTTTTATAGTCTAATTGCAAGCAATAGGGGGAAAATTGTGCCCAAACAGAAATAAACTGTTCTCTGTGGCCGCTCACTCAGAGCACTGTCCCCCGGGACTGACAAAGCTGTACATGAAGAGCCGCCTTCTGGCATTTCCCGGGGGTCCCTCTGAGCTTTTTTTTGCAGCCACTCGCAAGATTTCCCCTGGTTCTGATGCTTGGGGTAGGGTCGTCCGGGTTATCCCCCCTCCACCCCGGGCTTTTTGTTCCAGCCCCTTCATTTGGTGAGGGAAAGCTCGGACGGGGGTCATCTTTTTGGGCCCCCAACGTGACCAGGCCTGGTAGACAGCTCTCTTGGGGGTTTTGGAGATGCCCCTGTGTAAGGCAGACCACAATAGCTCTGCCTTTTTTGGAACAGCTGTTTCCCCTTCCCGTTCACACCCTCCCCCTGTGCGGTGCGATCGACAGAAGGACCACACATCGTCCAGTGGTTGCATCCACTCGTCAATGGCACTGGGGCTGGCATGGGACCCAAGGCGCAGAAAGCTGATGTGACGTCTCCATAGGTGGTCCCGGTTCCCATTCAGTCTTCTTGCCCCCGCCGCCAAACAGGCACCGTGTCCTCCAGGAAGGCGTGGGAAATCGGGAAAGGCCACACATCGTGGACCAAGGAGCTTTGGGGATCTCATGAGCAGCGATGAACCTGAAGCTCTTCTCAGCTCCAAAGGGAATCCAAGTTCAGAGTGTTAGGCGATTGGCTGATGCTTTCCAGGGGAAACCACGTCTGTATCAACGGGCGTATTGCCTTTGCTGTACCCCTGGGTACGGCACCGTAGGGGCAGGAGGGTACGAGTGTCAGCCCCCTCATGCGTGCATGGCCTAGAGCTACACGTCCTGGGATTGGAGCAAAAAAACTCCAAGCCTTGTGTGGTGATGAATGTTTTTTGGCAATTTTGCCCCCTTTTGAAAACCCGGAAGGAGAACAGCTCCGTCTTGTTTTCGTTGAGCGGAGAAAAACCCTTTCCCTTTTCCCGGAAATGCCTTAGGCTCGACTCGCTCCTAACTCCCTTTTCTCCTTGCTGCAGTGTCCGCCTTCAACGTTCCTGTACAGACCCAGACAATTTTTATTGTCTACATGCTGAAGCTGGGATGTGACTCGGGACGAAGACATCATTTGGGATAAACCTTGGGTGTCTTTTCGTCCCTGGGCGCAGCATGTTGATGATGGCAGCACCATCCAGGGTTGACCTTTAAACCTGGGGGTGGGGAGATCCTCTTTTACTGGAAAAGGTTTTTCCCGGCAGGGCATCAAGTCAGACTTTTGGTTCCAGTTTCAGCCACCCCTTGAACAGAGACCGGGGGCAGCCCGGTTTTCGTCTGAAAGAAAATCGTCCAAATACCCATGGGTATTGGGAGGGAATGTACACCGGACAGAGCGAACAGTCTTTTTTAGGGGTGACTCTGTACTTTCCTTTACTTCTCTCTGACTGGTCCGGCTGAAAAGATGGGGTTGTTCCGCTTTAGGGGTCTGTGATAGGCACAGTCTGGTTCACAAGCCTCTCTTTAAAAATAGTCTCATTTCTGCTGGTCCAAGTTTCTCCTCTGCCCCCTTTTTTTGGGGGTCTGCCACTGCTGTGTCCAAGTCTTGCTGTTCAGGACAGGAATCACTTCTGTATTTAGCGAAAGGGGTTCCCCCCTCTCTTCCATGGCCGGCTCAGTGTCGCACATCTTGTGCAATGACATCTGTCATGTCTCTTCTGTTAAAAATAAGGAAAAGCATAGTGCACAGAGCCCATTGTATGGGGATCAACACCGAGAAGATATTTTGGGAGCCTTTTGTAAAAAGGGAGGGACTCCGTCATGGGAAAAAATCTGGAAAGGCCCATAGCCAAAAAATCTTCCCAAGCACCTTTTTTTTTTTTTCTGCCAAAAAATTTATGCTTGTTTCACCAAACCCCCAATTCTTTTCCCAAATATTTCACCTATCTGCATACTATTGGGGCACCTAAGATATTGGGTTAGACACGGAAAAATTTTTTAAAATATTTTGGGGTTAAAATTTGGGACTTTTTCCCCAAAATTCCCAGTCTTTAAAAAAAAAAAAAGTGTTTTTTTTTCTCCCCCCTAATATATATTATCTAGTAAAACGCCTTATCGGCAAGGACACGACCCGGAGAAACCCCCAAAGCAAGGGAAAATTTGTTTTCTGTCATTAAACCCATTTTTCTTTGCCTTTTTACGCTGAAACTGTTTTTTTTTTATATTTGCCTAATTCCTTTTTTCCACCACTCTGCTTTGTTTCTCGGACTTTCTGTGGCACTAGTTAACAAACACAGTCCGCCGCATAAGCTGCCACAATGGCTGAACGTCGCTTTTTTTTAACCCCCGAAGGAGGTCCCGGGAAGTGGCGGAAAGTCACACCCAACTTGGCGAAAGGGCAGGTTTCAATCTCCCGTCGCTTGTGCTGTCCGCCTGTTGTTAATCTTTCGGAAGCGGGCCCCCCTAGACACTGGCAGGGTCGGCTTGGGGGTGACAGATCCTCCGTAGTGACGGGGGGGCTCGGGTCGCGCCACAAAAAGTCAGCCCGAGCGCAAACTCCTTTGGTGCCGATGTCCACGCTGATGGTTGGCCCCGTATCCATGAGGACTCTCGATAGCAAGGAAATTTGTCTATGTCATCTAAACTCCATTTAACTTTGCCTTTTTACGCTGAAACTGTAAATATTGAATATCAGATGGCTAAAAAAACTAAAACAAAAAAAAATCTATAAATCTAAAACTTTAAAAAAAAAAAAAAAAAATATATATATATATATATATATATATATTATATATATATATATATTTTATATATATATATATATATATATATTTATATATATATATATATATATATATATATTTATAATATATATATTATTATATATATATATTATATATATATATATTATCATATATATATGTATAATATATATATATATATATATTATATATTATAGGGTGGTCCAAGAAGAGGGGGTAACATTTCAAAGTGCACTGGTCCTTTCTCCACACCGCTGCTTTTTTTCGTGTTGCATTCCTCTCCTTGTGTGCAAAATTTCATCGCGATACAATGATAATTAGAGGTTATCCCATCATCTCGCTTTCTATCATAGGATTTAACCCGGAAAATATCACATACCCGAATTGGAGCACTTCCCGACATGACAGACCCAAATGGTGTTGATTTCTGAATTCTCCGGGGTTGCTAACCTCATAGACCACATTTTATCAACTAAAAACTGATATACAGCTGTCTGAATGCTGAATTTCATTATTTGATTTTCACAGTAAATTTTAGGGGTAGGCCATACCCCATGGCCATACCCCATTCATTTCATACATGAAAGTGGAAGCCCTGGTTCACTGTAACATCAGGATTGCCAGATAGTTGATTGGGTTTATGGCCAAATTAACTGATAAAAAAGTATTTACGTTTTTATATTATGAGTATTTAAATACAATGTATTTAAATACTCATAAAAGTATTTAAATACTGTATTTAAATACATGACAACCAATGTATTTATAAATACAAATACACAAATGTATTCAAACACGTTTTAAATGCAAATGTATTTAAATACTGCCCAGCTCTGTGTATAGTTATGCATTATTCGGTGGTTGGGTAAGTTCGGGATATATTGGGAAATGTTTTTTTTTTTGCGGAGCTTCGTCAGACTTATGTTTACATGGTAGCCATGTACAGTGTACACACACACACACACACACACAAACAAGGTACACCCATAGTACAAGTATAGTATACGTATACCTACAATTCACACTCCCACTCATTCGCTACCACACTCCCACTCATTTTCCATGATGAATATTGAACCCAAAAATTATTCCTACATTGTGATATATTCGTATTTATTTTGCACGTCTGATTTTTACCCATGATTTTTTCTCTCTCTCTCTCTCTCTCTCTCTCTCTCTCTCTCTCTCTCTCTCTCTCTCTTCTCTCTCATCTCTCTCTCTCTCCTCCTTCTCGTCTCTCTCTCTCTCTCTCTCCTCCTCCTCTCTCTCTCTCTCTCTCTCTCTCTCTCTCTCTCTCCTCTCTCTCTCTCTCTCTCTCTCCTCTCTCTCTCTCTCTCATCTCTTCTCTCTCTCTCTCTCTCTCTCTCCTCTCTCCCTCTCTCTCTCTCTCATTCCTCTCCCTCTCTCTCTCTCTCTCTCTCTCTCTCTCGTCTGCTTTGCTGTGCCTCTTCTGTCACCTCTTTCTGTTTGTTAACCTTCCCTTTATGTGCTCTTTTTCCCTCCTACGCCACCAGCAGGGGAGGAAGGAAGCCATGCCGCTGTGCTTGTGGGAGGTGCCCCTGGGGACTTCACCTGTCTGATCAGCGAAACAGTCACTTCCACACGCCATCCACGTGCATTCTCCTTCAGGTAAATCTCAGGTGTTCTCGTTCTTCTTGCTATTCCTCCCTGCTCTTGCATGTAAATATCAGATGTTTTTTTTTTTCCCTCCCTACCCCTATACCCTTTTGTTCTCCTTCAGGTACATATCTGGTTTTGTCTTGATTTTTAACTTCTACTCATTGATCTCTTTTAGATAGATATCTAGTGATATTTTCCCTACCTTCTCCTGTTCCTCCTCTTTTAAGCCTTCACAAATACTTTCACTAAATCATTCCCACCTGCAAGGTCTTCATCTCCAGTAACTATCACCATCACTATCACCACCATCGTCGTTGAACACAGCACCCCTATCATCATCATTACGTTGCTTATTTTCACTACCACTTTTAGTAGTCCTTGAGCCAACCGGCCATATTTTGAAGTGCATGCTCCGGCGGGGGGAGTAATTCTCATTATGATTTTCCATTAGGGCAATATCTCAGGTATCACAAAATGCATGATGGACATCTGAGAACGGTAGCTTAGTGCCCGGATGGACGCCATCTTTGAAACCACCCAGCGCGAAAATGCCCATTTGGTGGGGTACATTGTTGCACGTGTATCTGGACTTCTATACTAGCTATCGATGTGCGGTTGACGACTAAATATACGTCCAATGTGTACCGTCTAAATAAAAAATAATATGAAGCATTTTGTTATAGATTAATTATTATAAAAATCAATTATCGAAAAAAAATCATATATTTCTCATATTTTTATTATTAGACTTGTACTTTTTTTAGTGAAACAACACTGGTATGATTTTCCAATGATGCTTGTGCTACACCGTTTATCTGTCTATAAAATAACTCAAAAACTAAAACATATCATCCACCACGAGTGTACACAAAAAATATATGAAAAGGCATGCACTTTCCACAACCGAAACTATGTCAGTTGGAATTTCCCGCCGATAATCAACCCACAGAACCCAGTGCCGAAAGTGACGTCAGTCTATTCTATATCTATATTCTATATTCTATATCTCAGTCTGAGATTTGTTGCGGTGACCTGATTAATTTCTGAGGGGGGGGGGGGGGGGGGTGGCTTAAGAACTAAAAGTGAACATGTTAATGGCGCCACATACACTCTATTATAGAGTTGTATTGTGGCGCCATCTAACATGTTCACAACAGAAGAAACAGTCAACAAAGATACGCAAACAGCTGGAGGAACACGAGGTTTTAGTCTTCGACAAGGGGCTGTGTCACGATACTATCTAACTGCAGACAATCGGGCTGCTGCACTGAGGCAACTACGAGAAACTAATCCTTGTGAATGGCAGCGACACATCTCACGCAAGCACCCTGACTTGTCTACTTCTCGCATCAAACGTGATGAGTCTGGCGTCACAGCTATCTGTGATCTACTGGAAAATGACTGGACCAATCCATTCGCCGGTGATCCGTCATGTCTTCTCAGTATATCTACCGGAGCGGCTGCGAGGGAGGACGTTTCTAATGACCTACTCAACGCCCTGCAAAAGGGGGAAGCGGCGTATCAAAGCTTCCAGAAACGTCTTAAAGAGGGAACAGGCTTTTATGACACAGTGAAGAAGCTAAACTTGAAGACCTTTGGTAAGATCAAGCAGAAAGTTGTGAAGGCCACAAACAAGGAAGATCGTCCTGAGAGCTGACAGACAACTGTTTGCCACCATGATACTCATCGCCAAGACAAGGAACCTCGACATGCAACTTGTCCTTTGTCACCCACTAGGCCGTTACCATGGTTCTTTGGCAAACGTTGATGGGTCAATGAAAAAACGAACAAAGTTGCACTTGCGAAACACATGGAAGTCTTGTGGAACCAGCCGATAACGTTGACAAGCGAAGTGCAACAATAACTGATGCGATGGCTCTCATACAAAAGATGCATGGCGAGAACGACACGTTCGAAGAACTATCTGACCGCATCCTTGCTGCAGCGCTTCACGCTGGTCAAGGCAGTGAGCGCATCGATGTTGTCTTTGACACATACACAGAAGAATCCATCAAAGCAGCTGAGCGTGTGAACCGCGGTTCAAATGAAGCATCAGTTTCAGCGAGATCAGACCCGCACACAAAATCATGAACTGGCGGCGTCTCCTTGCTTGCAGCCAGACAAGGAGAAACTGGTTGTGTTTCTGGCGGAGTCGTGGAAACATGAAACAAATCGCGAAAAGCTAGGCAACAGAACACTGTATGTCACCTGTGGTGAAAAATGTCTGGTACTGACCCGCGATAGGTGGAAGTTGGTGCAAGCACTCGAATGTAGCCACGAGGAGCAGACACGCGTATGTTTCTCCACGCAAAGCACGCCGCTACCCACTACAAGACGATCATCTTAGTGGCAGATGACACCGACGTTCTGATCATCAGTCTTCATCTCAGCAGAACCATCGATAGTCAGCTCTTCATCAGACGAGGAACAAAGGTTCGAGTCAGAATGATTGA
Organism: Chionoecetes opilio; assembly: GCA_016584305.1. Lineage (NCBI taxonomy): Eukaryota > Metazoa > Arthropoda > Malacostraca > Decapoda > Majidae > Chionoecetes > Chionoecetes opilio. The sequence goes on along the minus strand of JACEEZ010021388.1, from coordinate 117,413 downwards.
CGTTGGAAAGTTGGCTGCGGTATTGGGGTCTGGAGTTTGCAGTGCATTGCCAGGGTTTCATGCATGGAGCGGGTGTGACACTGTTAGTGCTCTGGCTAGCCAAGGAAAGATAAAGGCTTTGAAGCTTGTGCAAGCGAATGATCTGTATCTTCAAGCATTCACAGATCTGGGATCTTCGTGGAATGTACCAACAGACGTCTTCAATAGCATTCAGGCCTTCACGTGTCAGCTGTACGCCAGGAACACGAAGATCGTCGGTGCTAATTCACTCCGTTATCACATGTTCTGTGCAAAGAAGGGCCAGATCGAATCTGGACAATTGCCGCCTTGTGAAGACTCCTTGATGCAGCATACGCTTAGGGCCAACTATCAGGCGGCTATCTGGCGACGCAGCCTTGAAAACCTGCCAGACGTACCAGCACCATCAGCAGGACATGGCTGGGAACTCGATGATGGCGGTTCGCTCAAAATCCGATGGATGGCGGGTCTACCAGCTCCAGATGTCGTCTTGAATCTCATCTCATGCACATGCAGAAGGACGTGTCGACCGTCAGATTGCTCCTGCATACTGAATGGGTTGAAGTGCACTGTTGTGTGTATAGCTGCAGGATGCTCCAACATGGTGCAGGATGATGCTATCGTGGCTCAGATGCCAATGACTCTGATGGCGACTCTGATGATTAACTTTGTGTGCACTGTATATTGTATAGCATATGTTGTTCTCTATTATAATGCAGGCCAAATTTGCCTGAAAATCTTTATAGACAGATAAACGGTTTAGCAAAATGTATAATTTGGAAGATCATACCGTGTTATTTGACTAAAACATGACATATTCAATGATACCTCCGCTTGCTTATTAGGAATATACATCGTATGGTGTTAAAATCAGCTCCATACGTCTTTCCAAACTCTAGTAATGAATAATTAATATAATTGGCGGCCATTTTGAAATCCAAGATGGCCACCAAAGTGCAGATTTCCTATGTAACAATTTCCGCCTGCTTATTAGATATCGTATGGTGTTAAAATCCTCTCCGTACGACATCCTAACTTGCGTTATCGTCAGAATAGATAATGCCAGCGGCGGCCTAAGTCATTTTATGCCTCTTTACATATATTTGTTGTAAACTCGTGGTGGATGATATGTTGTACTTGTTGAGTTATTTTTATAAACAGATAAACTGTGTAGCAAAATGCATAATTTGGAAAATCATACCAGTGTTGTTTCACTAAAAAAAGTACAAGTCTAATATAAAATATTGAAAAATATATGATTTTTTTCGATAATTGATTTTTATAATAATTAATCTATAACAAAATGCTTCATATTATTTTTATTTAGACGGTACCACATTGGACGTATATTTAGTCGTCAACCGCACATCGATAGCTAGTATAGAAGTCCAGATACACGTGCAACAATGTACCCCACCAAATGGCATTTTCGCGCTGGGTGGTTTCAAAGATGGCGTCCATCCGGGCACTAAGCTACCGTTCTCAGATGTCCATCACACCTTTTCTGACACTTGAGACATTGGTCTAATGGAAAATCATAATGAAATTACTCCCCCCGCCGGAGCATTACTTTTGTGTCTGGCTCAAGGACTATGCGCGTTTTCGCGGCGTTTGCCAGGCCGGAAATAGACGGTAATATGAAATGGGATTTTCCCATTTTATTTACCGTCATAATAATATTTATAGTCACCACTGCATTAATGTCCGCAGGCATCATATATTACGAGTTTTAGCACTCTACAATACTTGTATGTGCCACTGAAGAGACCTGTACATTATGTAAATCACACTACATATGTCTTCAGAGGCACATACAAGTCTGCAGTGATGCTAAATGCATAATATTTGGCGCTTGGCGACATTAGTGCAGTGCCGACTATAGTGTTATTGACGGTACACTCATTTCCCAGATGTTATTTCCAGCAATTGCGAATATTGCAATTTTTCGTGAAAATACTTTGTCTTGACGGTCGGCCATCATGGTGTTTCAGGTCTTATTAGCGGCACAGGAGCTCCTGTCGTCTTCCTCGCTGACTGTAGTGCGCATGCGCCAGTTCTCCCCTCACTGGGCCAAGGCGGTCCCTGCTCGTCGCTCTGGCAAAGTCCAGCCCGTTTCCAGCCCGTCTAGCCCGCTTTGCGAAAACAGAGTCCATCCCGGCCTGAGCCAGTCTAGACCGGGCTAAAATGGTCGCGAAAGCGCTCTATTCAGTATCACTCCTATTACCACCACCATTGTCATGTTTATCTTTACCATCTTCATCGCAATCAATATCACTTTCACTACCATCTCACTTGTGTCATCATACTCTCAGACCAAAAGTTATTGACTCACTATCATAACCACCACTATTATCACTAGTGGTACCTCCATCACTATTCCTAATACCATCTTTATCATGTCTTTATTATTAGATTACTTTATCATCTTAACAATGTTATTGTTAAATAATAATAATAATAACCACTGTCACCACCATTTTCCTACAACCACAACCACTACACCGAATTGTCAGACACCCCTAGCAAGTATTCCCTACTATGTCAAATTGATGTTCGATAGTATATTTTTCAAGTCATTTTGATGGGCATGATTATATTTATAGCTAATGAATGTTGCTGACGTTTTTGGAGTAACTGACTGATTGGCTGACCAAGTAAGTACAACGAGCGTGGGGGCCACACCATTGAAGGTCATAGTGGAGGTGATAGGAGAGCAGCACGGAAATCAAATTCACAGGCAAGGCGTATGAATATGATAAGAGGCAAATTTAGTATAAGAAAGCGGTCATAGACAGATGTTTTTTTTCTTTGGATATGGAAGACAGAATCGTGACGACGAGCCAAACACGATCTTGGTAGCACTGTGTCCATGTACTCCTTGACACTCAATCAATCAATCAATCATTGGGGCATAAAGCCGGGGGGCGCGTCGCCTCGCCCACCCTACGACGCCACTCCCGGGGGTCACCACGCGCGGTTCCCATGCAGGGCTTTCCTTTCCCACCAAGCAGCTCTCGACAAGAAACACACTTGCCCCAGCCACGAGCCTTGTGGGAGCCCCCTTGCCCTCCTCCACGCCGGATTGTCTCTTACAGATACAACCCGATGGGAAGGATCGGTTTCAGGGGAGCCCCGCCACATGCCCATATAGCCGAAGTTGGCGCTGACGGACTATGCAGGTAATGGCCTCGATTCAGTCTCACGGTGCAATCGCTGATTGACACGTAATCATCCCAGCGATACCCATGATTCTGCGAAGACCTTATTACCAAAGGCATTGATTCGTCTCTTCAAGTCACTATTTAGTGTCCATGTCTCACACCATAGAGTAGACAGGGATCACAAGCGACTTGAAGATCCGATCTTTGTCCTCCTGCACAGGTACCGACAACGCCAAATACTCCCGCTGAGCGAGTCCATAACACCGTGGGCTATGCCAATCCGTCGTAAGACTTCTTGACGTGACCCGCCGTCATTATGGAACTGCGCTACCAAGGTATGTAAAACTTTCCAAGATCTCATGTCCTCGCCACACGCATGAACAGACTGTACTGCTTCATCTAGTAAGTCTCCAAATACCTGGACCTTGTCTTGAGCCAGGAGACCTCAAGTCCTAAAGGCTTTGCCTCCTCGTGCAGCGCCTCGAGAGCCATCACCAGGACCTCCAGCGACTCAGCAAAGATTACTGCATCATCGCAAAAACAAGATCAGTGATCTTGGTGTTGCCGACGGATGCTCCACAATCCCTTTGATCTACAACCTTGTCCAATACCCAGTCCATACAAGCGTTGAAAAGTGATGGGCAAGGACGCACCCTTGCCTCACTCCTGTATTCACAGGAAAGAAGCTGGATACACCTGCCCCACACTTCACAGCACTCGCAGTCCCAGAATACAGACCAGTTATCAAACCAATAGTCCTTGCAGGAATCCCTCGAAGTCGCAAAAGATCCCAGAGTGACTCACGATGCACTGAGTCAAACGCCTTCTTGAGATCAACATAGGCTGCAAGCATCCCCTGTCGAAACTCACGTCGGCGTTCTACCAGGACACGAAGCGCTAGGATACGGTCCGTTGTTGACTTACCAGGCGTGAACCCAGACTGCTGAGGTCTCTGATGCTCTTCACCAGATGACTGCGAATTCGTGTCAGCAATAGATGGGCAAGCACCTTGCCTGGTACGCTGAGCAGTGTAATACCGCGGTAATTGTTGCAGTCCTGACGGTCCCCTTTCCCTTTCCAGATAGGGACGACCAGCCCCCTTTTCCAGTCAGGAGGAATGGTACCTGATTGCCACACGGCAAGTCAGGACACATGCAACCGCGCGGATCATGGCCTCACCCCCAGCTTTGAGGAGCTCCGCACTGATATTACAAACACCAGCTGCCTTTCCACCCTTCACTTTGCTACAGCCTCTCTGACTTCGTCAGAGAGGGTGCGGTTTCGTCATGGGAGGATCGGCATCCACTGCCTGTAACTCCAGGCATCCACTGCAGTGTCCTTGACACTGCTTACCATAATACATGTAACTATGGGGATTCTGTGAAAGCGTGCACGGAAGAGTCTTGAGGTGTACAAGCATTTATTTCATCGTGAAATACGTGAGCCAGGTCAAGGTGAGTTCATTGCTACTCTTGTATCAAGCCCTGTGTTCGTCCAGCAGGCAAACGCGTTACTGCTATAAGGGATAAGGCGACGAATAGTTTAGTTTGTTAGGAAGTTTGGAAGCTTGATAAACCACAGAGTATTAGTTCTAAACGGTCTAAACCTAGCAATTGCGAATAATGTTGTTTTCTAGTTCGAGATAAAAAAAATCTACCACAATTTTCAACACATTCTTACATTAACTGATAGGACACCCTGTACTCGTGCTGTCAATCGAGTTGGAAAACTTAAACTTAATATGCCAGCATAGCGTAATACATAATCATGTTTAATTGATAATTAGATGGTGAACTGCTTCACACACTTACTGTTTGGTCAAAGATGTGATACGTAATCGTAGTGTGACTTTAACCTGATATGTCAGCCCTAACATAATCATATGTCAGGTCTATTACTTAGCCTGATCAAGTTAACCACATCCACACACGACAGTATTTATTGCCTAACATAAGCAATAGGGAGGCGGTGGCTGAGTGGTTAGAACATGGAAGTGGTGACCTCGATATCATCAGTTCAAGTCCCGGCCGGAAAAGATTTTTTCTTCCATCGCCGAGTGGCCAAAGAATAGCCACATACTACCCTCAACTCTAACATCGACCAACAAGTGAATCGATGGACACAGGGGGCGGCATGAGCCTCATATCATCACAAGCGTCATTCAAAATATCCTGCCTGCGCCACCACGGGCGAGAACCAACCATCACAGCCCTCAAAAGAAACTTGAAGGCAAATAACACCGGGTCTTCAAGATTATTAGCCTACAGACGCTACAAGCTATTAAAGAGGGCAACCTCCGAGTGACTTGAATGTACATCAACTTCGTTTTACGTTGACTTCCTGCCTTTCTAAAGCTTTTGAATCTATACTTAATAAGAAATTCTTAAGCATCTATCTGCTCACAATCTTCTATCTGATAGTCAGTACGATTTCCGTAAAGGGTGATCTACTGACGATCTTCTAGCTTTCCTAACTGAATCTTGGTCATCCTCCTTTAGGGATTTCGGTGAAGCTTTTGCTGTTACCCTTGACATATCAAAAGCTTTTGATAGAGTCTGGCACAAATCTTTAATTTCCAAACTACCCTCATTCGGTATATATCTTTCTTTCTGTACATTCATCTTAAGTTTCCATTAAAACCGTTCTATTACAGCTACTGTAGACGGACATTATTCTTCTCCTAAAGTCTATCAATAGTAGTGTTCCTCAGGGTTCTGTCCTATCACCCACTCTCTTTCTATTATTAATAATTGATCTTCTAAATCTAATTCAAAGCCCTATCCAATCCTACCTGATGATTTTACCCTTCATTTTTTTACTTCGTTTATTAGACGTCCAACTCAGCAGGAACTAAGTGATTTACGGAGAAAAAACCACTGAGCGCCTAGCCTCTGATCTTTCTATAACTTCTGATTGGGGCACAGCAAACCTTGCATTGTTCAATGCCTTAAAAACCCAATTTCTTCACCTATCTACTCGACAAAACCTACCAGATAACTATCCCCTCATCTTCAAAGACACTCATCTATCTCCTTCTCCTACAATGAACATTCGTGGACTATGCTTTACTTAATATCTGACTGAATTGGAAATCTCACATCTCATCTCTTGCTAAAACAGCTTCTAAGAAGTTAGGTTTCATGTGGCGTTTGCGTCCATTTTTTTTATCCCTCCCAGCTGCTTGCTCTGTACAAGGTCTTATCCGCCCCTGTATGGAGTATATCTCACATGTTTGGGGGGGATCCACTCATACAGCTCTTCTAAACAGGGTTGAGTCAAATGTTTTTCGTCTCATCAACTCCCCTCCTCTGACTGACTGTCTTCAATCTTTAAATCAGCGGGCCGCAATGTTGCTTCTCTTGCTATCTTGTTATCTTGTCTGTCTTGTCTTAAGCGTGTGTCCCTTATAAGTATGTTTGGGGTATAGAGAAATACTCATCTTCGGTAGTTGTCGTCAGATGTTGATATATTATACACAAATATACAGAGGAACAGGGGATGGTAGGGCAGGCAAAGACAGGCCCGCCTGGGCGAGGACGAATGAGCGTGAATCAGTGACCAGGGTCTGAGCTGGGCGAGTGACTAGGAGAGGGGATGAGTCACGTGTCACCATATTTATATACGGGGTCAAGGAGGGAGAGTTGCCAAATATATCTTACCAACGCATCATGATACAATATACCCTATAAAAAAATTATAGAAAAATATTATCTATAAAAGGCTGTATATAAAACTTTCCCGTACAAATACATGTATTTTCACATACATTGGGAATATATGTATTAACAATTTTTTGTCATTTTTCAACCCCCATTTTTTTTTGCTTTTTCCTCTCTATAATAAACTTATAGTAAAAGGTTAATTTGAATACTTTATATATTTATGTTCTTACAAAGCTTTATTGAAAAATTTCATATTTGAAATTGCGTTGTATAAAGCTTATAAAAATTCTTGATATCATAAAAAAAAACATGTCCTGAGATACGGACTTTATTTACCGACATGTCTAAATTCCCTAATATTAAAATTCTTATTACATATTTTCTGCAAACATACCCAATTATATTCGATATATCAGGCTTCCAACCAGCTGATTGAGTGGGTAAATCCCCATTAGGGGAATTTTCCACTCAATTGGGACGGGCCATTAAAGGAGGTGTCCTCAATTGCCCGCGCTCTTACTCGCCACTTTCCAATCTCATTCATTGATTGGGACATCTGTAGGAATTAATATGATGCAATAAAAGGACGTTTTCTGGGTTGGGTACTCATTGGGGTAATCATTTCGTTACGTTGTTATAAATAAAAGAAGTTACTATGTTTTACAGCTTCCCTCACCGCGCAGGAACATTCACAAGTTCGGGCATTAAATAAAATGCCTTGCATAATGAGAAGTCAGTGGACTTTTAAATGCTTGATAAATTATATCGCAAGGACCTTTTTATCGTTGATGCCAAAGTATCTGAGAAATCAATTTTCTTAGCAAACCCCCCGTGGTTGCCCTCTCCCCCCAAACCAAACAAAATTAAAGCCTTAGATGTCACGTTCCAACTGCCCCAACCATACCGCACTATTATAAACACATACTTATTCTCCAAACATTTGTAGAATTTGGTCGATCATGTATATCCAACCACAACTCAAGCTCCCTTGGAGCTTATGCCCAAGGGTATTTTTTCATACACACACATATATATATATATATATATATATAATATATATATATAATATATTATATATTATATATATTAAATATATATAATATATATATATATATGTATATATATATTATATATATATATGATTAATAATAATATATATATATATAGTAATATTTATGAGTTAAGAATATAGTGAATTATAATATGGTATTTCAGTTTAATCACAAGTTAATTTGAATATATTTCATTTCTAGCATTTCCTGTAGCTATTTTACAAAATTCAATATATTCACTTGTGATGTTCCTGCATGAATATCAGTCACGGACAAGGAAACTACCTTCTCAAGTGCTGTATGTACAGAAATGATCAGCACCATTTCGGAGGGCATGAAGCCATGAACAGTCATGCTTTCAGCGAAAACTAAAAGCTTAAAAAAGTTTCGGGCAATCGGCGCAGAGTCCAGTTTTGGCCACCAGCTATTTCTCCTCTTGGATGAAATCCACCTATGTCGCTGTTTTTGACCTTCCCTTTATTAGTTCAGCATTGAGTTGCAAATGTTTTACAGCATTAATATTTTAAGGAGCTGGAATAATGTTCAAAGTTTTTGTTGTGAAAAATATATATTGATATCCGTGTAGAGATGGGTCTTAGAAAATCCTTGATATATGGGTTCTTACCAGAGATTTGTCTTGGACCTCTCTCTACATGGCTTTGGAATCTGACTTGTTTCCTGGAGATTAATCAAAGAATGCTCATGGTAAATGACATATCACAAATATAGGTCTCGTTCGCAAAAGAACGAAAAGTTCAGCCCATAACATACAGATGTCAGATAAGACCTTATCAAGGGCATTGGCCACATTAAAAACAATATCATCCACGGTCTCTTCATTCGTGGTATGGACAGATACTGGAGTACTTTCCTGCTATTTTAGTGGACTCCTCACCTGAGCCGCTGGTTTTTGAGAGGAGCAAAGCATGCACGAGAGATGCATTGTCTTACGGCGACTTTCCTCTAAAGGCCGGTTTCCACTAGCCCGCTTCTGCGGCCGCCGTTGCCGTACACCGCCCAACAATGACGTCACCATCATCACCGCTTGAGTGGTATTTATGGTAACAGGGCACAGTTTGCACCTCCGCTCGACGGACACCGCGCGAGCGGGAGAGATGCCTTGATTTTAACTTTGTACGGCAGCCGTTATAGCGGTACGGCGGTGCGGTCGACTTTTTTGTGACGTCATTGTGACGTCATCGTTGGGCGGTGAACTGCAACGGCGGCCGTCACAAGCGGGCTAGTGGGAACCGGCCTTTATAATCCGACTTTTTTTTTTAAGATTTCAGTACTTAACGCCTTTGAGAAGAGAATAATTATGCAGTATAAGTAGAATTGCCAGGTGATCAATATATATAAACAAGCAAAAAAACAGATCAGTTACTGAATGGCAGGATGACTGTTTGTTTTTTTAATCGTAAAGACAGGGTGGTCGTATAGGCGTTAACAATGGGGAAATCTTTTTTTGCCTGAACGCCTCCCCTTTTACACATTCACAAAACCGTTGAGTTTGCATCTGTTCAGCATCCTCTTACCAATAACATTCTTGATATTTTTCTAACTACTAACACTTCTGTTTGTTCTGTGAAACTATTCTCTCCGTTGGGTTCCTCCGATCACAATCTTATTTCTGTAACCTATCCTATCGCTCCGGTGCCGCCTCGGGACCCACCTAAGCGGAGGTGCTTCTGGCATTTTCAACTCAGCTAAGTGGAAAGACCTAAGGCAGTAGTACTCTGATTTTCCATGAAATGATTACTGCTTCCATGTCAGAGACCCATCTCTTTGTGCAGAGCGCATAACTGAGGTCATAGTGTCTGGCATGGAGGCGTACATTCCACACACTTTATCTAATCCTAAAGCCCTTCAACCTTGGTTTAACTCTGCTTGTTCTCATGCTGCCCGAGATAGAGAGCGGCTCACAGACGGTACCGTAACCATCCATCTCCTGAAACTCATGCCTTTTATATTTCTGCCCGTAATCATGCCAAATCTATACTTCAACTTACCAAAAAACTCCTTCATTCATAGAAAATGTCAAAATCTTCCTGAATCAAATTCCTCTCGTGACTTCTGCATCTAGCAAATAACATCTCTAACAATTTTTCTTCTGCATCTTTCCCTCCTATGCTTCACCCAGATGGTTCCACAGCTGTCTATCTATTTTCTTTTAAAGTTGAACCCTTTTTNACGTCTCAATGCATTCAGGCCTTCACTGCAGCTGTACGCAGGAACACGAAATCGCGTGCTAATTCACTCCGTTATCACATGTTCTGTGCAAAGGGCCAGATCGAATCTGGACAATTGCCGCCTTGTGAAGACTCCTTGATGCAGCATACGCTTAGGGCCAACTATCAGGCGGCTATCTGGCGACGCAGCCTTGAAAACCTGCCAGACGTACCAGCACCATCAGCAGGACATGGCTGGGAACTCGATGATGGCGGTTCGCTCAAAATCCGATGGATGGCGGGTCTACCAGCTCCAGATGTCGTCTTGAATCTCATCTCATGCACATGCAGAAGGACGTGTCGACCGTCAGATTGCTCCTGCATACTGAATGGGTTGAAGTGCACTGTTGTGTGTAAGCTGCAGGGATGCTCCAACATGGTGCAGGATGATGCTATCGTGGCTCAGGATGCCAATGACTCTGATGGCGACTCTGATGATTAACTTTGTGTGCACTGTATATTGTATAGCATATGTTGTTCTCTATTATAATGCAGGCCAAATTGCCTGAAAATCTTTATAGACAGATAAACGGTTTAGCAAAATGTATAATTTGGAAGATCATACCGGTGTTATTTGACTAAAACATGACATATTCAATGATACCTCCGCTTGCTTATTAGGAATATACATCGTATGGTGTTAAAATCAGCTCCATACGTCTTTCCAAACTCTAGTAATGAATAATTAATATAATTGGCGGCCATTTTGAAATCCAAGATGGCCACCAAAGTGCAGATTTCCTATGTAACAATTTCCGCCTGCTTATTAGATATCGTATGGTGTTAAAATCTCTCCGTACGACATTCCTAACTTGCGTTATCGTCAGAATAGATAATGCCAGCGGCGGCCTAAGTCATTTTATGCCTCTTTACATATATTTGTTGTAAACTCGTGGTGGATGATATGTTGTACTTGTTGAGTTATTTTTATAAACAGATAAACGGTGTAGCAAAATGCATAATTTGGAAAATCATACCAGTGTTGTTTCACTAAAAAAAGTACAAGTCTAATAATAAAATATTGAAAAATATATGATTTTTTTCGATAATTGATTTTTATAATAATTAATCTATAACAAAATGCTTCATATTATTTTTTTTAGACGTACACATTGGACGTATATTTAGTCGTCAACCGCACATCGATAGCTAGTATAGAAGTCCAGATACACGTGCAACAATGTACCCCACCAAATGGGCATTTTCGCGCTGGGTGGTTTCAAAGATGGCGTCCATCCGGGCACTAAGCTACCGTTCTCAGATGTCCATCACACCTTTTCTGACACTTGAGACATTGGTCTAATGGAAAATCATAATGAGAATTACTCCCCCCGCCGGAGCATTACTTTTGGTCTGGCTCAAGGACTATAGCGCGTTTTCGCGGCGTTTGCCAGGCCGGAAATAGACGGTAATATGAAATGGGATTTTCCCATTTTATTTACCGTCAATAATAATATTTATAGTCACCACTGCATTAATGTCGCCAGGCATCATATATTACGAGTTTTAGCACTCTACATACTTGTATGTGCCACTGAAGAGACCTGTACATTATGTAAATCACACTACATATGTCTTCAGAGGCACATACAAGTCTGCAGTGATGCTAAAATGCATAATATTTGGCGCTTGGCGACATTAGTGCAGTGCCGACTATAGTGTTATTGACGGTACACTCATTTCCCAAGATGTTATTTCCAGCAAATTGCGAATATTGCAATTTTTCGTGAAAATACTTTGTCTTGACGGTCGGCCATCATGGTGTTTCAGGTCTTATTAGCGGCACAGGAAGCTCCTGGTCGTCTTCCTCGCTGACTGTAGTGCGCATGCGCCAGTTCTCCCCTCACTGGGCCAAGGCGGTCCTGCTCGTCGCTCTGGCAAAGTCCAGCCCGTTCCAGCCCGGTCTAGCCCGCTTTGCGAAAACAGAGTCCATCCCGGCCTGAGCCAGTCTAGACCGGGCTAAAATGGTCGCGAAAGCGCTCTATTCAGTATCACTCCTATTACCACCACCATTGTCATGTTTATCTTTACCATCTTCATCGCAATCAATATCACTTTCACTACCAATCTCACTTGTGTCATCATACTCTCAGACCAAAAGTTATTGACTCACTATCATAACCACCACTATTATCACTAGTGGTACCTCCATCACTATTCCTAATACCATCTTTATCATGTCTTTATTATTAGATTACTTTATCATCTTAACAATGTTATTGTTGATAATAATAATAATAACCACTGTCACCACCATGTCTACAACCACAACCACTACACCGAATTGTCAGACACCCACTAGCAAGTATTCCCTACTAGTGTCAAAATTGATGTTCGATAGTATATTTTTCAAGTCATTTTGAATAGCGATGATTATATTTATAGCTAATGAATGTTGCTGAGCGTTTTGGAGTAACTGACTGATTGGCTGACCAAGTAAGTACAACGAGCGTGGGGCCACACCATTGAAGGTCATAGTGGAGGTGATAGGAGAGCAGCACGGAAATCAAATTCACAGGCAAGGCGTATGAATATGATAAGAGGCAAATTTAGTATAAGAAAGCGGTCATAGACAGATGTTTATTTCTTTGGATATGGAAGACCAGAAATCGTGACGACGAGCCAAACACGAGTCTTGGTAGCACTGTGTCCATGTACTCCTTGACACTCAATCAATCAATCAATCATTGGGGGCATACGCCGGGGGGCGCGTCGCCTCGCCCACCCTACGACGCCACTCCCGGGGGTCACCACGCGCGAGTTCCCATGCAGGCTCCTTTCCCATACCAAGCAGCTCTCGACAAGAAACATCAACTTGCCCCAGCCACGAGCCTTGTGGGAGCCCCCTTGCCCTCCTCCACGCCGGATTGTCTCTTACAGATACAACCCGATGGGAAGGATCGGTTTCAGGGTAGCCTGCCACATGCCCATATAGCCGAAGTTGGCGCTGACGGACTATGCAGGTAATAGGCCTCGATTCAGTCTCACGGTGCAATCGCTGATTTGACACGTAATCATCCCAGCGATACCCCATGATTCTGCGAAGACACTTATTACCAAAGGCATTGATTCGTCTCTTCAAGTCACTATTTAGTGTCCATGTCTCACAACCATAGAGTAAGACAGGGATCACAAGCGACTTGAAGATCCGGATCTTTGTCCTCCTGCACAGGTACCGACAACGCCAAATACTCCCGCTGAGCGAGTCCATAACACCGTGGGCTATGCCAATCCGTCGTAAGACTTCTTGACGTGACCCGCCGTCATTATGGACTGCGCTACCAAGGTATGTAAAACTTTCCAAGATCTCAATGTCCTCGCCACACGCATGAACAGACTGTACTGCTTCATCTAGTAAGTCTCCAAATACCTGGACCTTGGTCTTGAGCCAGGAGACCTCAAGTCCTAAAGGCTTTGCCTCCTCGTGCAGCGCCTCGAGAGCCATCACCAGGACCTCCAGCGACTCAGCAAAGATTACTGCATCATCGGCAAAAACAAGATCAGTGATCTTGGTGTTGCCGACGGATGCTCCACAATCCCTTTGATCTACAACCTTGTCCAATACCCAGTCCATACAAGCGTTGAAAAGTGATGGGGCAAGGACGCACCCTTGCCTCACTCCTGTATTCACAGGAAAGAAGCTGGATACACCTGCCCCACACTTCACAGCACTCGCAGTCCCAGAATACAGACCAGTTATCAAACCAATAGTCCTTGCAGGAATCCCTCGAAGTCGCAAAAGATCCCAGAGTGACTCACGATGCACTGAGTCAAACGCCTTCTTGAGATCAACATAGGCTGCAAGCATCCCCTGTCGAAACTCACGTCGGCGTTCTACCAGGACACGAAGCGCTAGGATACGGTCCGTTGTTGACTTACCAGGCGTGAACCCAGACTGCTGAGGTCTCTGATGCTTCACCAGATGACTGCGAATTCGTGTCAGCAATAGATGGGCAAGCACCTTGCCTGGTACGCTGAGCAGTGTAATACCGCGGTAATTGTTGCAGTCCTGACGGTCCCCTTTCCCTTTCCAGATAGGGACGACCAGCCCCCTTTTCCAGTCAGGAGGAATGGTACCTGATTGCCACACGGCAGTCAGGACAGCATGCAACCCGCGGATCATGGCCTCACCCCCAGCTTTGAGGAGCTCCGCACTGATATTACAAACACCAGCTGCCTTTCCACCCTTCAACTTTGCTACAGCCTCTCTGACTTCGTCAAGAGAGGGTGCGGTTTCGTCAATGGGAGGATCGGCATCCACTGCCTGTAACTCCAGGCATCCACTGCAGTGTCCTTGACACTGCTTACCATAATACATGTAACTATGGGGATTCTGTGAAAGCGTGCACGGAAGAGTCTTGAGGTGTACAAGCATTTATTTCATCGTGAAATACGTGAGCCAGGTCAAGGTGAGTTCAGTTGCTACTCTTGTATCAAGCCCTGTGTTCGTCCAGCAGGCAAACGCGTTACTGCTATAAAGGGGATAAGGCGACGAATAGTTTAAGTTTGTTAGGAAGTTTGGAAGCTTGATAACCACAGAGTATTAGTTACTAAACGGTCTAAACCTAGCAATTGCGAATAATGTTGTTTTCTAGTTCAGAGATAAAAAAAATCTACCACAATTTTCAACACATTCTACATTAACTGATAGGAACACCTGTACTCGTGCTGTCAATCGAAGTTGGAAAACTTAAACTTAATATGCCAGCATAGCGTAATACATAATCATGTTTAATTGATAATTAGATGGTGAACTGCTTCACACACTTACTGTTTGGTCAAAGATGTGATACGTAATCGTAGTGTGACTTTAACCTGATATGTCAGCCCTAACATAACATATATGTCAGGTCTATTTACTTAGCCTGATCAAGTTAAACCACATCCACACACGACAGTATTTATTGCCTAACATAAGCAATAGGGAGGCGGTGGCTGAGTGGTTAGAACATGGAAGTGGTGACCTCGATATCATCAGTTTCAAGTCCCGGCCGGAAAAGATTTTTCTTCCATCGCCGAGTGGCCAAAGAATAGCCACATACTACCCATCAACTCTAACATCGACCAACAAGTGAATCGATGGACACAGGGGGGCGGCATGAGCCTCATATCATCACAAGCGTCATTCAAAATATCCTGCCTGCGCCACCACGGGCGAGAACCAACCATCACAGCCCTCAAAAGAAACTTGAAGGCAAATAACACCGGGGTCTTCAAGATTATTAGCCTACAGACGCTACAAGCTATTAAAGAGGGCAACCTCCGAGTGACTTGAATGTACATCAACTTCGTTTTACGTTGACTTCCTGCCTTTCTAAAGCTTTTGAATCTATACTTAATAAGAAAATTCTTAAGCATCTATCTGCTCACAATCTTCTATCTGATAGTCAGTACGATTTCCGTAAAGGGTGATCTACTGACGATCTTCTAGCTTTCCTAACTGAATCTTGGTCATCCTCCTTTAGGGATTTCGGTGAAGCTTTTGCTGTTACCCTTGACATATCAAAAGCTTTTGATAGAGTCTGGCACAAATCTTTAATTTCCAAACTACCCTCATTCGGTATATATCTTTCTTTCTGTACATTCATCTTAAGTTTCCATTAAAACCGTTCTATTACAGCTACTGTAGACGGACATTATTCTTCTCCTAAGTCTATCAATAGTAGTGTTCCTCAGGGTTCTGTCCTATCACCCACTCTCTTTCTATTATTAATAATTGATCTTCTAAATCTAATTCAAAGCCCTATCCAATCCTACGCTGATGATTTTACCCTTCATTTTTTTACTTCGTTTATTAGACGTCCAACTCAGCAGGAACTAAGTGATTTACGGAGAGAAACCACTGAGCGCCTAGCCTCTGATCTTTCTATAACTTCTGATTGGGGCACAGCAAACCTTGCATTGTTCAATGCCTTAAAAACCCAATTTCTTCACCTATCTACTCGACAAAACCTACCAGATAACTATCCCCTCATCTTCAAAGACACTCATCTATCTCCTTCTCCTACAATGAACATTCGTGGACTATGCTTTACTTAATATCTGACTGAATTGGAAATCTCACATCTCATCTCTTGCTAAAACAGCTTCTAAGAAGTTAGGTTTCATGTGGCGTTTGCGTCCATTTTTTTTATCCCTCCCAGCTGCTTGCTCTGTACAAGGTCTTATCCGCCCATGTATGGAGTATATCTCACATGTTTGGGGGGATCCACTCATACAGCTCTTCTAAACAGGGTTGAGTCAAATGTTTTTCGTCTCATCAACTCCCCTCCTCTGACTGACTGTCTTCAATCTTTAAATCAGCGCCGCAATGTTGCTTCTCTTGCTATCTTGTTATCTTGTCTGTCTTGTCTTAAGCGTGTGTCCCTTATAAGTATGTGGGGTATAGAGAAATACTCATCTTCGGTAGTTGTCGTCAGATGTTGATATATTATACACAAATATACAGAGGAACAGGGGATGGTAGGGCAGGCAAAGACAAGGCCCGCCTGGGCGAGGACGAATGAGCGTGAATCAGTGACCAGGGTCTGAGCTGGGCGAGTGACTAGAGAGGGGATGAGGTCACGTGTCTACCATATTTATATACGGGGTCAAGGAGGGAGAGTTGCCAAATATATCTTACCTAACGGCATCATGATACAATATATCCTATATGAAAATTATAGAAAAATATTATCTATACAAGGCTGTATATAAGACTTTCCTGTACAAATACATGTATTTTCATTCATAGCATTGCAATAATGATGTATTAACAATTTTTTTGTCATATTTCAACCACATTTTTTATGCTTTTTCCTCTCTAGTAATAAACTTATAGTACATAGGTTAATTTGAATACATTCATATATTTATAGTTCTTACAATGCTTTATTCGAAAAATTTACATATTTGAAATTGCAGTTGTATAAAGCATTATATATTCAGTTGAATATCATAAAAAAAAACATGTCCTGAGATACGGACGTTTATTTATCCGACATGTCTAACTTCCCTATATATGAACTTCTTATTACATATTTATCTGCAAAACATACCTAATTATATTCAGATATATGCTAGGCTTCCAACACATGCTGAATTGAGTGGATAAAATCCTCATTAGAGGGAATTATCCACTCAATTAGGCACGGGGCCATTAAAGGAGGTGTCCTCAATTTGCCCGCGCCTCTTACTCGCCACTTTCCAATCTCATTCATTGATTGGGACATCTGTAGGAATTAATATGAATGCAATAAAAGGACGTTTTCTGGGTTGGGGTACTCATTGGGGTAATCATTTCGTTACGTTGTTATAAATAAAAGAAGTTACTATGTTTACAGCTTCCCTCACCGCGCAGGAACATTCACAAGTTCGGGCATTAAATAAAATGCCTTGCATAATGAGAGTCAGTGGACTTTTAAATGCTTGATAAATTATATCGCAAGGACCTTTTTATCGTTGATGCCAAAGTATCTGAGAAATCAATTTTCTTAGCAAACCCCCCGTGGTTGCCCTCTCCCCCAAACCAAACAAAATTAAAGCCTTAGATGTCACGTTCCAACTGCCCCAACCATACCGCACTATTATAAACACATACTTATTCTCCAAACATTTGTAGAATTTGGTCGATCATGTTATATCCAACCACAACTCAAGCTCCCCTTGGAGCTTATGCCCAAGGGTATTTTTTCATACACACACATATATATATTATAAATATATATATATAATATATATATATAGATATATATATATATATATATATATTATATATATATATATATATATATATATTATATATATATATATATATGATTATTATATATATTAATAATATGTATTAATTTGAGTTAAATATGAGTGATTTATTAATATGGTATTTATTTAATCACAAGTTAATTTGAATATATTTCATTTTCTAGCATTTCCTGTAGCTATTTTACAAATTCAATATATTCACTTGTGATGTTCCTGCATGAATATCAGTCAAGGACAAGGAAACTACCTTCTCAAGTGCTGATATGTACAGAAAATGATCAGCACCATTTCGGAGGGCATGAAGCCATGAACAGTCATGCTTTCAGCGAAAACTAAAAGCTTAAAAAAGTTTCGGGCAATCGGCGCAGAGTCCAGTTTTGGCCACCAGCTATTTCTCCTCTTGGATGAAATCCACCTATGTCGCTGTTTTTGACCTTCCCTTTATTAGTTCAGCATTGAGTTGCAAATGTTTTACAGCATTAATATTTTAAGGAGCTGGAATAATGTTCAAAGTTTTTGTTGTGAAAAATATATATTGATATCCTGTAGAGATGGTCTTAGAAAATCCTTGATATATGGGTCTTACCAGAGATTTGTCTTGGACCTCTCTCTACATGGCTTTGGAATCTGACTTGTTTTCCTGGAGATTAATCAAAGAACGCTCATGGTAAATGACATATCACAAATATAGGTCTCGTTCGCAAAAGAACGAAAAGTTCAGCCCATAACATACAGATGTCAGATAAGACCTTATCAAGGGCATTGGCCACATTAAAAACAATATCATCCACGGTCTCTTCATTCGTGGTATGGACAGATACTGGAGTACTTTCCTGCTATTTAGTGGACTCCTCACCTGAGCCGCTGGTTTTTGAGGAGCAAAGCATGCACGAGAGATGGCATTGTCTTACGGCGACTTTCCTCTAAAGGCCGGTTTCCACTAGCCCGCTTCTGCGGCCGCCGTTGCCGTACACCGCCCAACAATGACGTCACCATCATCACCGCTTGAGTGGTATTTATGGTAACAGGGCACAGTTTGCACCTCCGCTCGAGCGGACACCGCGCGAGCGGGAGAGATGCCTTGATTTTAACTTTGTACGGCAGCCGTATAGCGGTACGGCGGTGCGGTCGACTTTTTTGTGACGTCATTGTGACGTCATCGTTGGGCGGTGAACTGCAACGGCGGCCGTACAAGCGGGCTAGTGGGAACCGGCCTTTATAATCCGACTTTTTTTTTTAAGATTTCAGTACTTAACGCCTTTGAGAAGAGAATAATTATGCAGTATAAGTAGAATTGCCAGGTGATCAATATATATAAACAAGCAAAAAACAGATCAGTTACTGAATGGCAGGATGAACTGTTTGTTTTTTAATCGTAAAGACAGGGTGGTCGTATAGGCGTTAACAATGGGGGAAATCTTTTTTGCCTGAACGCCTCCCCTTTTACACATTTCACAAAACCGTTGAGTTTGCATCTGTTCAGCATCCCTCTTACCAATAACATTCTTGATATTTTTCTAACTACTAACACTTCTGTTTGTTCTGTGAAACTATTCTCTCCGTTGGGTTCCTCCGATCACAATCTTATTTCTGTAACCTATCCTATCGCTCCGGTGCCGCCTCGGGACCCACCTAAGCGGAGGTGCTTCTGGCATTTCAACTCAGCTAAGTGGAAAGACCTAAGGCAGTAGTACTCTGATTTTCCATGAAATGATTACTGCTTCCATGTCAGAGACCCATCTCTTTGTGCAGAGCGCATAACTGAGGTCATAGTGTCTGGCATGGAGGCGTACATTCCACACACTTTATCTAATCCTAAAGCCCTTCAACCTTGGTTTAACTCTGCTTGTTCTCATGCTGCCCGAGATAGAGAGGCGGCTCACAGACGGTACCGTAACCATCCATCTCCTGAAACTCATGCCTTTTATATTTCTGCCCGTAATCATGCCAAATCTATACTTCAACTTACCAAAAACTCCTTCATTCATAGAAAATGTCAAAATCTTCCTGAATCAAATTCCTCTCGTGACTTCTGGCATCTAGCAAATAACATCTCTAACAATTTTTCTTCTGCATCTTTCCCTCCTATGCTTCACCCAGATGGTTCCACAGCTGTCTCATCTATTTCTTAAGTTGAACTCTTCGCTCAAACCTTTGCTGAAAATTCCACTCTGGTTGATGAATGGCTTGATTCTCCTATTCCTCCGCCCTCTGACTATATTATGCCTGTTATTAGGATCCTTCGTAATGATGTTTTCTTTGCCCTTTCTGGCCTAGATCCTCGGAAGGCTTACGGTCCTGACGGAGTCCCTCCTATTGTTCTCAAAAACTGTGCTTCTGTGCCTGCACCCTGCCTGGTCAAACTTTTCCGTCTTTGTCTATCTACTTCCACCTTTCCTTCTTGCTGGAAGTTTGCTCACATCCAACCTGTTCCTAAGAAGGGTGACCGTTCTAATCCTTCAAACTACCGTCCTATAGCTTTGACTTCCTGCCTTTCTAAAGTTTTTGAATCTATACTTAATAAGAATATTCCTAAGCATCTATCTGCTCACAATCTTCTATCTGATCGTCAGTACGGTTTCCGTAAAGGGCGATCTACTGACGATCTGCTAGCTTTCCTAACTGAATCTTGGTCATCCTCCTTTAGGGGTTGCGGTGAAACTTTTGCTGTTGCCCTTGACATATCAAAAGCTTTTGATAGAGTCTGGCACAAATCTTTAATTTCCAAACTACCCTCATTCGGTTTCTATCCTTCTCTCTGTACCTTCATCTTAAGTTTCCTTTCAAACCGTTCTATTGCAGCTACTGTAGACGGACATTGTTCTTCTCCTAAATCTGTCAATAGTGGTGTTCCCCAGGGTTCTGTCCTATCACCCACTCTCTTTCTATTATTCATTAATGATCTTCTAAGTCTAACTAAAAGCCCTATCCACTCCTACGCTGATGATTCTACCCTGCATTTTTCAACATCTTTTATTAGACGTCCAACTCAACAGGAACTAAGTGATTCACGGAGAGATGCCACCGAGCACCTAACTTCTGATCTTTCTATAATTTTTGATTGGGGCAAAGCAAACCTAGTTTTGTTCAATGCCTCAAAAACCCAATTTCTTCACCTATCTACTCGACAAAACCTACCAGATAACTATCCCCTCTTCTTCAATGACACTCAACTATCTCCTTCTTCTACATTGAACATTCTAGGACTATCCTTTACTAAAAATCTGAACTGGAAATCTCACATCTCATCTCTTGCTAAAACAGCTTCTAAGAAGTTAGGTGTCCTGTGGCGTCTGCGCCCTTTATTTTTTCCATCCCAGTTGCTTGCTCTGTACAGGGGCCTTATCCGCCTATGTATTGAGTATGTCTCACATATTTGGGGAGGATCAACTCATACAGCTCTCCTAAACAGGGTTGAGTCAAAAGCTTTTCGTCTCATCAACTCCCCTCCTCTGACTGACTGTCTTCAATCTTTAAATCACCGCCGGAATGTTGCTTCTCTTGCTATCTTCTACCGTTATTTTCATGCCCACTGCTCTTCTGAACTTGCTAACTGCATGCCTCCCCCCTCCCGCAGCCTCGCTGCACAAGACTTTCTACTCATTCTCATCCCTATTTTGTCCATCTTCCTAATGCAAGAGTTAATCAGTATCTTTACTCTTTCATCCCTTTCACTGGTAAACTCTGGAACTCTCTTCCTGTTTCTATTTGTCCACTTTCCTACGACTTAAATCTTTTCAAGAGAAGAGTAACAAGACACCTCCCGAACTAAATTGGCACACCCCTCTTTATTTTTATTCTCTTACTGTCTTCTTTGTAGGGACTGGCAACTAAGCGCAATAGAGCCACGCAATCGGGACACAAACCACGAGAGAGAGAGAGAGAGAGAGAGAGAGAGAGAGAGAGAGAGAGAGAGAGAGAGAGAGAGAGAGAGAGAGAGAGAGAGAGAGAGAGAGAGAGAGAGAGAGAGAGAGAGAGAGAGAGAGAGAGAGAGAGAGAGAGAGAGAGAGAGAGAGAGAGAGAGAGAGAGAGAGAGAGAGGAGAGAGAGAGAGAGAGAGAGAGAGAGAGAGAGAGAGAGAGAGAGAGAGAGAGAGAGAGAGAGAGAGGAGAGAGAGAGAGAGAGAGAGAAAAAAAATATATTGCTGAGAATCGTGACGCCCTGGTGACTTTTCTCAACTTTATTGACAACATTACCGCCACACAGGCCAGCCTCAACAACCTATCCGTCATTAGTACTCCCTGCTCCGCCCGAGGACACTGCATTGACAAGGACTGGAGTCAACACATCGCAAGCCACAACGAGTCCCGTGACTGGTGGACCTCAGGCAAGCCGCGCCAGCTGCAGAGAAGCTCCACCAGCACAGTCACCACAGGCACACAAATAGACTCTCCTGACCCTATCCCCTCTCCTTCAAGATCAGAGCCTGCCATCACTGAAGTGTCACCCCCTCAACCTCCCAAGACCCAGCACACCTCTCCATCAACCACTGCTACACCGGCCAACGTCACCCTCACCGACAACCATACGTCGCAAACACCCACGCCTAGTGCCACACACAAACCCCAGGACGCCGTTGCAAACACTACCACTAGTGAGGATCGCCAATCCCATCCTCCGCGTACCTCCCAGCCTACCACACGCCCCCCTGCACCGAGGGGATAAAATCCAGGCGATCAAGGAAAACTCCGAACAGATACAGCTCACCCCACCCCTCAGAACACAGGCACAGGCACCAGACAGAAGACCAAGAGCCCTGCTCACCGACAAGGTCTCCCTCTTCCCCGGACACCTGGTCACAAGCGCCGCCTGAGCAATTACATCGCGCCGCCCTTGAAACCCGTCTCATTACTGTCCCTGCCCCTGCCCGCCCCCCGAGGAATCACCACCAAGGAATTTTGCTACTACTGCAACAGAAGTGGTCACACCGACAATACCTGCCACTGGTTAAATTGGTGCGACCACTGCTACCGTGAGGGTCACACCATAGAAAACTGTCGCTCCTTGATTGCCCAAAAGAGGCACGATAAGCTCTGCCACCAGCTGACTGAGCAGGCAGCTATCACTTCCCGCCTCGTTGAAACCCTCAACAGACACCTCTCGCATCTACCCTTCCCTGGAAACCCAGCGGGTCATCATTAGACTCCGCACTCCACCCAAGAAACCCATCCCCCCTAAACACCCTGGAATTATGCCAACCCACCGACCTTCACAAGAGAAACTGACTCTTATTTCCGCTGATGTCAGAGGACTCCAAATCAACATAGGAGATCTCGCTCACTCTTTCATCATCCCACACACCCCAGACATCATTGCTACGGTCGAGACCTTCCTGAACCCTACTATCCCTGCCAACTTCGGACACATCCAGGGATATTCAAGATGGCTCCGAAAAGACCGTGCCCACGGCACCTTCGGGGGCATCGCCGTCTGCTTCCGCGAGGGTCTCGCTGTAGAGGCCCTCGAGGTTGAAATGGATAGGCACCTTGAGATGATGTTCTTCAGACTGTGGACGAGTCGCCACGAAACCATCCTACTATGCTTCTGCTACCGCCCACAGTGGCAGGGAAATGACCCCATCCACTTCCTCCACTCCAACATTGACGCCCTACTTCTCCAACACAACTGCAACCATCTCATTGTTGTAGGGGACATGAACCAGCATCTGGTTGCGAGGCAGTTCGAGAATTTGCTAACTGAGTACGGCCTTAACAACCATGTAAACTTCCCAACCCACATCTCTGGCTCCTCCCTCGACCCCGTCATCACAGATTTGCCAGAAGAAGTGATCACCTGCCTCCCCCTGGGTATGGTTGGATCATCGGACCACTCTGCCGTACTCACCACCATCAGCACCACTGTGGTACGCGACGAGGCTACTGCCCGAGTCAACTGGCTTTAGTCTCGTGGAGATTGGGACAGCCTAAAAGAAAACTTGGACTCCATTGTGTGGACGGAGCTTCTCCACGGCGACGTTAACACACAAGTGGAGACCTTCACCAACCTCCTCCTATCCCTCCAGAAAAACCATATACCCAGCCAAACCTACAAATCCAAACCCCATGATCAGCTCTGGTTTGGTTTTCAGTGTAGGAGAGCTGCTGACAACAAGAGCAGGGCCTGGCTGCGGTACAAGTCCCACCCCTCCCAACTCAACAAATATCGGCACAAAGATGCCTGCAAGACCATGTGTCAGGTCCAAAAGCAGGCCATACAACGCTGGAGAGAGGACTTAAAGGCCAAGTACAGCGGCCAGTCAGTGAGCAGTAAGGAGTAGTGGTGTGGAGTGAAGCAGCAGCAAGGCCTCTTTGCTGACAACACCATTCCGCCGCTCACCAGACCAAACGAGTCAGTGGCTGTCCGCGACAAGGACAAGGCTGAGCTGTTGGCAGCTCATTTTTCTTTTAAGATGTCAGTGCCAGACCCCTCACGCGAGCACCCAGAGATACCATCCCTCACCAGGGCCTCTCTGGAGAGTCTCGCAGTTAACAATAAGGAAGTAGAACATCAGCTGCGGCAAATAGATCCCAAGAAGGCGCTGGGGCCCGACAACATCAGCCCTCACCTACTAAAGGGATGTGCTGCCCAGCTCGCTCCACCACTCACCATCATCTTCAACAACATTCTTTCCTCGTGCAAGTGGCCCACGCAATGGAAAGAGGCAAGAGTGGTGGCCATCCACAAAAAAAACAGCAAACGGGACCCAAAGAACTACCGCCCAATTTCCCTTCTCACTACTGTTCGGAAAATCCTGGAGTAGGATTACTCCATCACCGCCAAGATCAACACCTTCTTGGACGCCCACCATCTCCTCAACTCCAAGCAATTTGGTTTCAGGCAGGGAAGGTCAGCTGCAGACCTGCTCCTCCTTCAGTCTGCTTCCTGGAACCACTCGCTGGATAGAGGAATGGACACCTTTGTCGTGGCTTTGGACATCGCCGGAGCCTATGACAGGGTGTGGCACCGAGGTCTCGCTGCCAAGTTGAGGAGCCTGGGAGTGCGCGGCGCCCTACTGCAGCTCATCCAGGACTACCTCCAAGACAGGACCTTACGGGTGGTGATCAACGGCCACACTTCCAGCCAGCAACCCATCCACGCCAGCGTCCCGCAGGGCAGCGTACTCGGGCCTCTTCTGTGGAATGTCTATTTCAATGAAATTCTCCAGCTCATTCCTGAGGCCCAGGCCTACGCTGATGACTGCACCCTTGCCTTCCCCTGTGACAGACGTGACTGGCAGGACACGGTGTGTCGCATCAATCTGGCATTGGACAACATCGTCACCTGGAGTAGTCGATGGCAGGTCAGCCTGGCCCCTGACAAAACCCAGGCTCTGCTTATCTCCCGCAGGCAAGACATCACCAACCTGCCTGCACCGGACATACGGCTTGAGGGCAGATCACTCCCCCTTCAGAGATCCATCTCCATCCTTGGGGTGGAGTTTGACGCGAGACTGACCTTCACCAGTCATGCCAGGAGAGTAGCTAAAAACTCGGCCTGGAGACTCAGCTGTGTCCGGCGCATCTCCCACCTTCTAGATGCCAAGGGGGTTGAGGTTCTGTACAAGGCTCAGGTACGTCCCCTAATGGAATACTCCCCCCTAGCATGGTCTTCCTGCCCGCCCTCTTACCTGGCCACACTAGACCGCGTCCAGAGAAGAGCCCAGCGACTGGTTAGCGATAAACGTCCCCACCACGCGCCTGACTCCTTCCAACCCATCCAGGAGCGCAGGGATGTGGCAGGTTTATATGTCATGCACAAGGCACTAAATATCCACACGCCCCGCCTGGCAGCCATCAAGCTCCCCAGGCCCCCGCCGCCCCTTCACTCCACCCGTGTCGCCCCACACAGACAGGAGCAGTGACTGTGCCTTCTCCAGGAACAGAGCACCACCTACGTTCCTTCTTACCCCGCTACGGCCGTCTGTGGAACACAGTTAGTTCACCAAACGACCTCCCACCACCACGCCTCGCTACAAGACTTTAAGCGGGGGGTGAACAGCTGGTTGATGGCCTAAATTATTATTAAATATAAAATGTCTTTTTTATATTATATGTAGCTATAGATAGCTCTAGTGTAAAACCTAGAGCTTTAGCTCTAATAACACCAGATGTACTAAGTTTATAAAAAAAAAAAAAAAAAAAAAAAAAAAAAAAAAAAAAAAAAAAAAAAAAAAAAAAAGAAAGAGAGAGAGAGAGAGAGAGAGAGAGAGAGAGAGAGAGAGAGAGAGAGAGAGAGAGAGAGAGAGAGAGAGAGAGAGAGAGAGAGGCGGAGGAGACAGATGGTAAGGGAGAGTCAGTAGCGGTATCTTGAGTGATGAGGTAAGGAACCACTCCTTGTAATGATGGATCGCTACTTTGTGTTTGGAATCAATACCCAACGTTACCTTGGTACGCACCAGGTTGTTGGGGAGGCGCAGAGAGATGCTGAACGAATGTATGAACTGAGTGTTGAATGCGGGTCAGAAAATACCGGGTGTCGAATCGATGAACTGGAAGTAGAAGAAACATACTAAGAAATGATGTGTAGAAATTTAATTAGAAAGGAAAAAAAATACTCAAGAAGGGAAGTTAAAGCGGATTGCATGTTAGAGGGCGGGGTGAATGATAAAGACAGACAGACAGACAAACAAACAGGCAGGCAGACAGACAGACAGATAGACAGACACACAGACAGACACTTCGATTTTTTTCTTCTTATCTCTCTTTTAGATATTTTGGTCCTAATTTTATCACATATTTCATTAAAACATACTAACAAAAATATTCCTTCCTTCTCACACATCATTCAAAATTAAAATTTGTCAAATGCATTCAATTGAAACTATTATCAAGTAAGTAAGCATTATGTAACTAATATGTAAATACAGCACTTACCTTATTACCCTTTTATTCTGCATTGCTTTTTTTTCGAACGAGCACATATAAATAGATGAGATTTGAGAATATCAATAGGTGTTATCCTCAATTTTCCCGTTTCTTTTTCCACCTCCACTACCATCACCTGTGTCCTCCCGTAGATACCGCCTCGTGGGAACCACCAGGTGTCTCTCTGTGGCCCAGAGAGTTGTTACCCACTCTGCCAGCGCAGCGGCCACCAACACAACAACCACTACCATCTGGAGCCAGTGCCACAGCAAAGGAAATCACTGGCTTTATGAGTGTGTGAAGCTACCTCCTTCGGTGCTGCCCTACCAGGTGTGTAATTTTAGAAGGAGGATCATACGCTGTGGGTCCTCATTGAAAGGTGATGCAACCCTGTGAAGATTCGGACACACTCACATACGGTTACATGCCAATTGGTACTGAAACGATTGGTAATTAAGTCACGTGATCCTTAAGACATATATATCCCAAGTCATATGATACCGAAGGCAGTTGGGAACCAATTCAAACCGTACCTTAGTCAATCCGGAGCCACGCAATCGGGACACAAACCACGAGAGAGAGAGAGAGAGAGAGAGAGAGAGAGAGAGAGAGAGAGAGAGAGAGAGAGAGAGAGAGAGAGAGAGAGAGAGAGAGAGAGAGAGAGAGAGAGAGAGAGAGAGAGAGAGAGAGAGAGAGAGAGAGAGAGGAGAGAGAGAGAGAGAGAGAGAGAGAGAGAGAGAAAAAAAAAATAGAGAGAAAATGGGAGCGATCATGAGAGAAAGGATGGTATAGGTTGAGAGATATAGAAAACAAAAAGAGAGAATAAGATATAATGAGAGAATGAGAGAAGAAAGAATGAGTGACAGATAAAAAATCTGAGAAAATGAGAAGAGACAGGATAAGAAAGAGGATGAGAGAGAGATGAACGGACATAAGAACGTAAGAATATAAGAAAATAAGGAAGCTACAAGAGGCCGTGAGACCTACACGTGGTAGTTCCTGTTACTTAACACTACCTACATCCACCTTTCATCCCCATCCATGAAATTGTCTAGCCTCTTTTTAAAACTCCCTATTGACTCCGCACTAACTACCTGACGACTGAGTCCATTCGAATCATTTACCACCCTATTTGTGAACCAGTTTCTCCCTATTTCTTTTTTAAATCCACGCTTTTCCAGGACGGACGGACGGACGGACAGACAGAGAGACGGACGGACAGATAGACAGAGAGACGGACGGACAGAGAGACGGATGGACAGACAAACAGACAGACAGACAGACAGACAGACGGACAGACGGAAAGACGGACAGACGGAAAGACGGAATGACAGACAGACAGACAGACAGACGGACAGATCAAGCCAGACAGACAGACATATCAAGACAGACAAACAGACATATCAAGACAGGCAGGCAGACAGCAAACTGATCAAGACAGATCAAGACAAATCAAGACAGATCAAGACAGACCGTAGACAAATCAAGACTGAAACACCATACACATATCAAGACAGACAGACAGACGTAACGAAGATCAAGACATACAGACAGACAGATACAATCGAGNAAAAACATAAATTTAACATTATCGTAATGAACCAATATTAGCCGGCTCCTGCTCGAAATGCGCTGCAACTATTACATTAATATTGATAGACAAACATTACGCTCTGGTGCATTGCAATTTATTTACGTGACGAGGAAATAAAACTAACTTTTCGCCTTTTTATATATCCATCTCTCGGTGTTGAATATAATTATCAACGAAGGATAACTTGTGTGAAATACAGGCGGGTGTATTATGGTATTATTATCATTACTATCATTATCATTATTGCTGTTATTATTATCATTGTTATTGTCATCAATACTATCATTATTATCATGACTACCTATTACTTTTGTTTTAGGTAGTAATTGTGTTAGTAGTGGTAGAAGTAGCAGTAGTAGTGGTAGTAGTAGTAGTAGTAGTATAAGTTGTTGTAGTGATAGTAGTAGTAGCATCTTTCAAATTTCATGGAATATTATACTCTCTCTCATTTTTTTTCTCTCTCTCTCTCTCTCTCTCTCTCTCTCTCTCTCTCCTCTCTCTCTCTCTCTCTCTCTCTCTCTCTCTCTCTCTCTCTCTCTCTCTCTCTCTCCTCTCTCTCTCTTCTCTCTCTTTCTCTTTACATAGCTATATATATATATATATATCTCTCTCTCTCTCTCTCTTCTCTCTCTCTCTCGCTCTCTCTCTCGCTCTCGCTCTCGTCTCCCTCTCTCTGCTCTCCTCTCTCTCTCTCTCTCTCTCTCTCTCTCTCTCTCTACTCTCTCTCCTCTCTCTCTCTCTCTCTCTCTCTCTCTCTTTTTTTTTTTTTTTTTTTTTTTTTTTTTTTACCTTTATTCTTATAGGTTTTTACAGTCAGGAGATTCAGCTGGACTACTGAGAACTATCTTTGACTTTAAGAATGTGTAAATTATTCCTAGCTTAACATACATACATGGGTTACTATTCTAAATTATCTATTTCTCTAATTCACTATTTCACTACTAAATGAATTTTACATGTACATGTGCTATTCTAATTTTACATTTTATATTTTATATTTTTATATATTTATATATATATATATATATATATATATATCTTTCTCTCTCTTCCTCTCTCTCTCTCTCTCTCTCTGATCCGCCATTGCTGGCCTTGGTAGTCAACAGGCCCGCGATTGAGCTCTCCCGTTACTGGAAAGTTTTAAGGGATCTGGCGTCCTGCCATCCTTCAGCCTTGACAGCGATCGACAGTAAGACCCAGTCGTCAGTTTAGTGCCATCGGGGTGTGTGTGGGTTTTGGGCTTTGTTGCCGTTTTGCCATTGACATTCCACCCACCTGGCCAAACCCTCCTGTTCGTGGTTCCCGAGTCTGCGCATGCGCAGTACGAGGATTGTGACGTTCTGGCTTCATCATGAGTACGTCACTCCGCCTCCACTGGTGCTGGTTGCCTACGCTCTGAGCGCACCCATATTGCTGAGGTGATATGGCCTACTCCGGTCCTGGTGCCCTCGCTGATGTTGAGGCCGCTCTGGCACTCACCGCTGTTGACGCCATGTCTGAGGAAAACTGGCCCCCACCGGCCCTCCACACACACCAGGAATCCACCTCCGCTACAGCTGCAGCCACTCCCGGGTTACCCCATCCCTACCCTGTCACCCCGGCCTCCACCTCCACCAAGCGCCCCATTGACCATGCTTCGGACACTAGCGGTGAACCTTCGTCTCCCGCTGCAAAGACCTCCAGGCACAACGCGACTTCTTTCCACCCCACGGTTCCTGCATACTCTCGCCCTCGCCTCCATCCTCCGAGGACACCTTCCCAGCCTGCACATGTCCCTCCAGCCTTTGCCCTTAAGGACTGAATATATCAAGCTCCTCTTCAGAGAGAACCCGACTATTGATATGAAGCTTCGGTGGCTTTCTGACATCACCAAGACGTTTCGCCTCGATCGGGAGTTGGCTGAGGTTAAGATGTCTGCTGTTTCCTCCCGTTTCGTCTATATTTCACGCCGACGTACAGACATCATATGCCGGGTCACGACTGGTGAGTTTTTGTCCTTGTTACTGAATGTTCAGGACTCGGTCGAGAGGCCCAGAAAGTTCCATACATACCTCATCACCCGCTACCCTGTTGGCGTTGACCCTTCCTTGGCCAGGGAGCTTCCTGGCGTCTACACTGTTCGTCGCTTCAAACAAAATGGGACACCCATCAATCGGCTCGTTGTCACATGGAGCCTCCCTGACCCGCCTCCACCATATGTCGACTTCAGTTTCCTCCCTTGCCTCCCATCCTGCGAGCTGCGAAGGATGGAAGACGAGCAGCCTTGGTGCTGCAAATGCTGGGGTATCGGCCATATATCACGGTATTGTTCTTCTGCTTCGGACCGGTGTGGGTGGTGCACTGCTAACCACGCCTCCCGGACTTGCCCATATCGCGCCCCTTCTCTGCCCACCACTACTGCTACCACTTCTACCTCGGACCCATTTCCATCACCCGCAACTGACACCTCGAAGTGGGCGTGCCCCCGTTGTCATGAACCCGGAGTCGGAGTCGTCTGGCATGACTGTACCAAAAGCTCGCGCCCCGCCCCCTCCTTCCCTGCCACCGCATCGCCTCGTGCTCCACCACCTCTACGGCCACCTCCGGGCACCGCTGCATCATTTCCTGCTTCTCCCCCGACTGATTCTGCTGAAGTTCTTGCCCTTAGTGAGGCCGTCGCCTATCTGACGTCTCGGTTCGCAGCGTTTGCAGCACGTTTTGATGCGCTTGAGGCAAGTCTCGACGGTATCGCCAATGAGCAGCACTCTTCTATCGCAATGAGCAGCACCAATGAGCGCACTCTTGCTACTCTTGTTAAGTCTCATCAGGCCATGAACGCTACTGTCACCGGCTTACTGGCGTCGGTGGATGCTCTACTGCAGAGGCCATCACCTCGCGCGCCTCACCACGGCGCTCCCTCGTCGTCATCCCCGTCTGCTTCCCGGAAACCTGTCGGCGGATTTCGCTAGCCGGGTGGTGCTTCCTGTTTCTCTTGGATTACCTGTGGCCTCAGTGACGACTGCCCGCATTCGATCGTCCCTTTCCTGCTCCTCCTTCTCCTGCTCGTCCCTCTCCTGCTCCTCCCACTCCTGCTCCTCCTTCTCCAGCTCTTCCCTTTCCTGCTCTTCCCTCTTCCGCTCCTCCTTCTCCTGCTCGTCCCTCTCCTGCTCCTCCCAATTCTGCTCCTCCTTCTCCTGCTCGTACCCTCTCCTGCTCGTCCCTCTCCTGCTCGTCCCTCTCTTGCTCCTCCCTCTTTTGTGTGCTTTTTGTATGCCCGCATTTCCCTTGCCTCGGGTGCGATGTCGGTCGTCATATACTCATTTGTTATTTTCTTCATGAGACTGTTGTTGCCCTGCGAGGCACGGGTGCACGGTTATTTATGTTCGGCCTTATGGACCTTTCCTCTGCTGTGTCTCCTTATGATTGTCTGCTTAAGTCAATATGCCCCCATTATGGTGGGTTTGATGTCCATCTCTGTACGTCTGTCGGCGTATCCTGCGTGTCACGTAACATTTGTAACTTCTCCGTTTTCATGTATTGAGTCTGTTGCTCTTTGACCGCAATAAATTGTTATAAACAAAAAATCTCTCTCTCTCTCTCTCTCTCTCTCTCTCTCTCTCTCTCTCTCTCTTCTCTCTCTCTCTCTCTCTCCTCATCTCTCTCTCTCTCTCTCGTCTCTCTCCTCTCCTCTCCGTCTCTCTCTCTCTCTCTCTCTCTCTCTCTCTCTCTCTCTCTCTTCTCTCTCTCTCTCTCTCTCTCTCTCTGTTGGTTGGTTGGTTGGTGAGACGTTGAGGTGTAAACACTCCGTGGTGAACGTCCCTGTTTGCAGTCGAATATATGAAAGAAATACCGGCTGTGTGAGCCTACCAAGGGTATGTGAGGTATATGAAGTTACGGAGGGGCATGTAGTGAAGGAAGTGAACTAGAGGGTGGTAAGGACTTAGAAATATTTAGAAGAAGAAATTGCACCTGTTCTCCTAAACCCCCTTCTGGTCCACACGGCCACAGTTCGCGCATGCGCACTACGGTTACGAGCAAACGACCAAACCCCCTCCGACACTTCACCTCACCACTCCCTCCAGCATCCCTTCCTAGGAGGCTCCCAGACTGCCGCTGCTGCACGGGTCTTCACGGGTGTTGTGCAACAAAATGCTGGCTTGGAGAATGTGGATGCTGTCAGGGCTTTAGCCCCTGGGGAGATAAGTAAAATGACTAACCCCCAATTAAAGAAAGCACTCTCCACAATGATCAACGCAGATACCTCCGAACAAACATCAAATGATTTATTGTTGGAAGAGATCAGAAACGTGAAGCATGAACTCCAGAATCTGGCAAGCATCAAACAAGAAGTGAATCGGCTATCTCAGAAGCTGGATGAAGCTTTCAAGATAATTAACCAGCAACAGTTGTTTCTGGAATCCTTGGATAATAAAGAGCGGCGGAGGAGCCTGGTTATATATAACTGGACTGTCGGAGGAGAACGATGCAATGGGCGTATCGGACAAGGAAAAGGTACGCAGGGTGATCAACGCGACCGGGTACCAGTTCACCTCTGACCCAGCATCTTGGGAGATGAAACGACTTGGGAAGCAGGACGACCCGGAAAAGCGACCGATTCTTGTCGTAGTGGATGACGGATACCAACGGAATGAAATCCTGAAAATGGCCAAGAATTTGAAATCAGCCGATGGACCTCTCTCTATCGTGTACGTGAAGAAGGACGTTCATCTCGCCGTGAGGAAGGAGATGGCGAGGCTGAGGGCGCGGGAAAGAGAAGAAAAGGAAAAACCAGAAAATGTTGGTGCTAACATAACATACGACTGGAAAAGGCGCGTACTTTGGAGGGAGGGCAACGTCATCGATAAGTTTTCACCGTATTTTTTCTAAGTGAATCTCATCAGATTAGAACTCTGAACCTCTGCTCGTGGAATGTGTGTGGTGTGAAAGAAAAGTTGCAAGATGATGATATACTTAATTTCTTATTACAGTACGATATAGTTTGGCTGTTAGAAACTAAGAATGTGCATCAAAAGAGTGTCGCTGGTTTTTACTTGTATTACAGCACTAGCCGCAAAGCCGCTCTGACTTTTTGGCTAGGACTTTTTGGCTAGCTCCTGCGGAGGGCTATTGGTGGGCCTTTGGCCCACCACCTGTGTTTGGTGGGCCTTCGGCCCACCAAACACACTCTCCAGATAGCCCCTTCTAACTTTCCTGAAATCATGGATGTAGAAATGTATGTATTCCCCCCACCCATTCACTCACCCATTACCCATCACCCCCCACCCATTCACTCACCCATTATCCATCACCACACACCCATTCACTCACCCATTACCATCATCCTCCACCTATTCCTCACCATCACCATCACCCCCCACCCATTCACTCACCCATTACCCATCCACCACACACCCATTCACTCACCCATTACCCATCACCTCCACCTATTCCCTCACCCATCACCCATCACTCCCACCCATTCACTCACCCATCACCCCACACCATTACCCATCACCCCACCCATTGACTCACCCATTATTTATAAACACAGACTCTCCAGATAGCCCTTCTAACTTTCCTGAAATCATGGATGTAGAAATGTATGTATTCCCCCACCCATTCACTCACCCATTACCCATCACCCCCCACCCATTCACTCACTCATTACCCTACCACACACCCATTCACTCAGCCATTACCTCACCCTCCACCTATTCCTCACCCATCACCCATCACCCCCACCCATTCACTCACCCATTACCCATCACCACACACCCATTCACTCACCCATTACCCATCACCCGCAACCTATTCCCTCACCCATCACCCATCACCCCCCACCCATTCACTCACCCATCACCAACACCCATTACCCATCACCCCACCCATTGACTCACCCATTACTCATCACCCTACATCAAGGTTTCCTCAATTTTCGCAACCCACTTTTTTTTCACAATTCTCGCTAATAGGCTGCTAAAAAAAAATCTCGCTAATAGGCTGCTAAAAAAGAAGAAGAAAAAAGTGATCGGATCATCCTATACGTGGGCTTAAAACCTTCCCCTGCTCGACCTGGTTCCAAAAATGTGCCATATGATGGGATTGCGCCACGGGGGGCGGAACCTGGAGCGGACACACACACACACACACACACACACACACACACACACACACACTTTCGCTTATATTATTATAGAAGTCACGGAAAGGACAGCAAAGAGGTGGAGTAATATTGTTGGTTAAGTGTGCACTGATGCCCTAATTAACAAAGGTAGACATGGATGATGATGACATGATATGGTTAGAGCTGTCTGTGTGTACAGGTGTGCGGTTGGGTGGCGTATATATTCCGCCTGAGGATTCCCTGTACTGTGATGCGTCACCGTTTCATACACTGAACGTGCGATGTTCAGACGAGCAGGACGTGATTGTGCTTGGTGACCTTAACGCGCGTGTGGGGTCTCCAGTGATAACGCGTGATGATGAAAGTGTCTATGCGTACGATGGCGTGATAGATAGGACGATGAATAGCCACGGGCGAATGATGATTAATATGTGTAACTAGCCGCAAAGCCGCCCTCCGGGCGGACTTTTTGGCTAGCTCCTGCGGAGGGCTATTGGTGGGCCTTTCGGCCCACCACCTGTGTTTGGTGAGCCTTCGGCCCACCAAACACAGACTCTCCAGATAGCCCCTTCTAACTTTCCTGAAATCATGGATGTAGAAATGTATGTATTCCCCCCACCCATTCACTCACCCATTACCATCACCCCCCACCATTCACATCACCCATTACCCCATCACCACACACCCATTCATCACCTCCCCCCTTACCCATCACCCTCCACCTATTCCCTCAAACCCCTCCACTCATCACCCCCCCACCCATTCACTCACCCCTTACCCATCACCACACACCCATTCACCACCCATTAACCCTCCACCTATTCCCTCACCCATCACCCATCACCCCCCACCCATTTTACTCACCCATCACCCCACACCCATTACCCATCACCCCACCCATTGACTCACCCATTATTTATAAACACAAAACTCTCCAGATAGCCCCTTCTAACTTTCCTGAAATCATGGATGTAGAAATGTATGTATTCCCCCCACCCATTCACTCACCCATTACCCATCACCCCCCACCCATTCACTCACCCATTACCCATCACCACACACCCATTCACTCACCCATTACCCATCACCCTCCACCTATTCCCTCACCCATCACCCATCACCCCCCACCCATTCACTCACCCATTACCCATCACCACACACCCATTCACGCACCCATTACCCATCACCCTCCACCTATTCCCTCACCCATCACCTATCACCCCCACCCATTCACTCACCCATCACCCCACACCCATTACCCATCACCCCACCCATTGACTCACCCATTACCCATCACCCTACATCAAGGTTTCCTCAATTTTCGCAACCCACTTTTTTTCTCACAATTCTCGCTAATAGGCTGCTTAAAAAAAATCTCGCTAATAGGCTGCTAAAAAAAAAAAAAAAAAAAGTGATCGGATCATCCTATAAGTGGGCTTAAAACCTTCCCCTGCTCGACCCGGTTCCAAAAATGTGCCATATGATGGGATTGCGCCACGGGGGGCGGAACCTGGAGCGGACACACACACACACACACACACACACACACACACACACACACACACACACACACACACACACACTTTCGCTTATATTATTATAGATGGCACCAACATGGTAGTGGCAAACCATTTGAAAGAAAACGGACGTACGCTGGGAGGTAACCTGTCATTCAGGCGAGGCTTAACATGGGTATCGGAAATTGATATGTGCATTGTGAAGTCAAGCTGTGTCAATATGGTACATACAGTAGAGGTGAAGCAGATCATCAAAGTTTCCGACCACGCTCCGCTATGTGTGAGCCTTGCCACTCAGGAAAGGAGCCTCATGACACCCACGATGCTGCTCGAACGATCTCGGAGCTTAGGTGAATCTTACCAGATGCGCTGTGAGCTGGGTGTGATACGAACAAGCCCACGGTACGACGCGGTAAACCTCATAGACTTTAAAAATGCGTTGGAAAATCTCAACCCCCCGGAGCTTGACATCCCAGGACAGCAAAACGTTATGGATGTGTTATCGTCAGGCTTCGGTGTGATAGACAGTGTGGCACGGCGATGTAAAAGACACACAGACCGATGTGAGAGAACATGGGACGTAAAACAGCCGCGCTGGGAAAGATTACTTAATACGAACGACTCTAAACTAATCTGGAAGGCCATTAGCTGGTCGGGTACCGTGGATGTGAAGGACCAGGTGCAACCGGAGGACGAACAGTTCCGGATTCACTTTGAAAGTTTACTGAATCCCGGGGACCAAGTGGAAGGTGAATTAGACATTGTTGAACCTACTCTCACGATACCAATCTTGGATGATCCGTTTACGGTGCAAGAGCTGGACACTGTATTGAATGATGTAAATATTAACAAAAGCTATGTAGGCATATGTCCAGGTCTTATTAAGGCACTACCAGTAACGTGGTTCCTATTTTTGTTGTATGTTTTTAATGTGATATTTTTGAATTTGTGTTATCCTGTTTCATGGTGTCATAACAAACTTTTTGTTCTGTTCAAAGGTGGCAGAGATAAATTAGATTGTGGAAATTATAGGGGTATAACAATTATGAATACATTGGGAAAATTATATGACATGTTACTGTTGAAGAGGCTTAAGTTGTGGGCTAACATAGACAAATGCCAGGCAGGGGCTCAGCAAGGACGAGGATGCGTTGAGCAAGTAATGGCCTTGAGATTACTTTGCCACCTTGCTAACTTTAAGAAAAACAAATCATATGTTTTGTTTATTGATTTTAGTAAGGCATATGATAGAGTGCCTCGGGGGAAGTTAATTCAAGTGTTGCAGTCGCTGGGGTGTGGCGGGGTAATGCTGCGAGCGATACAGGCCATGTACGCGTGCACCCGGAGCGTACTGCGGTCCACGACCATAGACGCCACGGCGGGGGTGCGCCAAGGGGCCCCATCCAGCTGTTTACTGTTCACCATATACATGGACCAGCTTGTTAGGATGTTGAGGCGTAGTGTTGGGCTTGATGGGTTTCTTGTAGACATACATATGTTATTACTTATGGATGATATGGTAATATTGGCCACGTCAAGGGATTCGTGTTTGAGAAAACTGAGTGTAGTACTGGATTATTGGCGTGAATATGGAATGGTGTTAAATGAAAAGAAAACAAAGGTTATGGTTATTCGCGGCACGGCTGAAGACAGAATCCCGTTGATAATGGATGATATTAAGATTGAGTACGCTTCGAAATACTTGTACTTAGGGGCGTGGTTTAGCGATGATGCAAAAATAAATTCGGCGTTAGGTCTTCACGAAACGTCAGGAGAATCACAGCTCAATAAATTTGCTATATTTTGTGCTGCGAATTCTAATATGCCATACATTTATAAGCGCAAGCTGTTCGATGCTGCAATAACACCATCTCTTTTGTACAGTTCAGAAACCTGGCTAGTAACGTATCCGAAGAAGATCATTGCAAAATACAACAGAGCCGTAAAGTGTTTGCTAGGAGTCAGAAAATATACCAGTCCGGATCTCTGTATGATTGAATCAGGCATACAACCAGCACAAGATGTAATTGCTAGGAGGAGGCGAACTTTTCTTGAGTCACGGTTGAGGGCACCAGATGAAGGGGAACCCTATCATTTAGCGTTCAGATTGTGTGAGGCGGCCAATACTCCGGGGTACAGATTCTTGACACAGGCACTAAGGTATGAGAGTATTGTAAACCCACTTGACAGGGTGGCTAGACGGATTCAGGAGAAGCCCCAGACTGCCTCCAAATATGTCACATATAGAACACAAATCAACACCGGACTCTCTGTACATTCAGTGTATGTAATTAGGGATTTTATCCCGGATTATAAACGCCAAGCATTTACGAGGCTACGTACGATGTCCCATAATCTTAAAATAGAAACAGGCAGGAGAAATGGAATACCGAAAGAACTACGACTGTGTTCATGTGTAGAAAATGCAGTGCAGGATGAGTCCCATGTGTTGTTACAGTGTCCACTCTCCAGCCAATGTAGAAGCAACTATGTCATGCTAGACTTCTCCAGTATGGATAATTTGATGGGTACAAGGGATAAAGTAGGCTATCTGTGCAGTTATATATATGATGTATTGAAATTATATACGTAAGGGATGTGTCACCATAGTAGATGTTTTTCGTTTGTTTGTTTTAGGTTAATATGAAATATGTATGAGTATAAATTTGGACAAATATGAGGAAATTATTCATGTAATAAGGTAAAATGTTTGTGAAACTTTTGTCAATAAACTAATAATAATAATCTCTCTCTCTCTTACTCTCTTTCAAACTCTCTCACAAACTACATTGCTACAAAATTATATTCTTTCTCTCTCTCTCTCTCTCTCTCTCTCTCTCTCTCTCTCTCTCTCTCCTCTCTCTCTCTCTCTCTCTCTCTCTCTCTCTCCTCTCTCTCCTCTCTCTCTCTCTCTCTCTCTCTCTCTCTCTCTCTCTCTCTCTCTCTCTCTCTCCTCTCTCTCTCTCTCTCTCTCTCTCTCTCTCTCTCTCTCTCTCTCTCTCTTTCAAACGCTCTCACAAACTACATTGCTACAAAATTATATAATCGCTTCCAAAAAGATAAATATATTTATTTATCTATTTATCTATAAATATATTTCTCCTATTGAACCACCGAACAAACGAGCTATGATTTATTTTCTTTAGTTTTACCTTTCTCTAAAGCCCTTCTCATTTGCTGGGCTACCATATACATGAAGGCATCCAGATAGAAAAAGGTTTATATTTAAAACAGTCATGGGGGAAGGGAACGCTACCGGCTATTTAACCTAGCCCAACCTTTCCTGCGTCTGACGAGCGTCGACCACAACACTCTAGACCACAAGACTACCAGGTGTTTTTTGGGGGCGCGTCAACCAGGTGTTCCCGTGGTATGTTCACTTTAATCTGACAGGTAACGCGTCTGCCTTTTTCCCCCCCCTCTCTCTATTCATCTACCAGTGCTAATTGAATTGCTACTACTTACATCTCTCTCTCTCTCTCTCTCTCTCTCTCTCTCTCTCTCTCTCTCTCTCTCTCTCTCTCTCTCTCTCTCTCTCTCTCTCTCTCTCTCTCTCTCTCTCTCTCTCTCTCCATTTATAACCTTGTATGCCCTTTCATCCTAATCTGATGGGCAGGTGTGTTACCTTTCCTGTCGCCCCTATGTTCCTCTCACTCAGGACATGTTATGAGATTATATTCAATAGGTAACTTGCTACCCTTCACTGTTATTCTTATTTTTTTTGCGAAGGTGATAGATGATAGGTATGTTTCCTTGTGACGGTTCCCTATTTGTTTCATTACAGTTAATGCAGGAGCCAGTTCATATCTTCATTTCCCTATTTTTTGTTATTTGTGAGGTTTATAGGTAAGTCTGAACCTTTCACTACTTACCTAATTGTATCTATTAATTTATTTGTGTAATTTATCAAAAATAGGTATGCTTTCATTTTTCTACTCTTACCTTTTTTTCATTCGTATAGTTAAAAAATGAATATAGTTTATAGTTTTTCTATTTCATATTATTCTATTTCATCATCCTTTTACCACCTTCGTGTACTTTCTTAATCCACTCTGTACTCTTCACTAGTACTGTACTCGTCTCCACCCACCCACTCCACATCGCACACACTCCTGATTACACTCCACCCTTTTCTACATACGTATCTACATATTCCACTCGGCAATAGAAAATTATCAGGAGAAAAAACGTAAATTTTTGGCTGGATTAAGTTTCCTTATTACTTTGTTTCACACTACTCCACATAAAAAACTCTTTTACCCCATCCGTCTCCACACATGTAACCAGTAAATCACCTACTCCACTCCTAGCTACACCACATAACATCTAAATTTTCTACTCCATCTATCTCCACACACGTAACCATTAACCTACTCCAAATTTCCACATACTTCAAGGCTTGTCCGCACACCCATTGCAGTCACGCCTTTGTCCACTCTACCCCGTCCTTCCTCTCACACTCACACTCACTTTATCACACACACACACACACATACACACACACACACACACTCTCTCTCTTTCTCTTTCTCTATTTCTCTCTCTCTCTCTCTCTGATTTGAGTACCAATTGCTCTGAGTCCGTGGTGACTTGGCCCATTTGTCCAAGAGACCAAAATGAAGTGACTTGGTCTCGTTTTGTCTTGATGCCGAAAAAGTCTAGGGACTATATAACTTCAGTACCAATCTTCTCAGTACCAAATGACATGTAACCGTGATTAACACCTTTGCCCTCTCCATCTCTCCCTCCTCGTCTCAGAGCCGTCTGTCCGTTTATCTGTCATTCACCCAAGGTCAAGAAAGGCTCAACAACTACCATTTCTGAAATGTCTTTGCATTCAGTCATTCACCCTTGGTCTTGTCCACGCGAGTTGGACTCACAATCACCAGCCTTTACCCTTCCACAAAGAGCTTGGAACTCAAAGTGACCCGTCTTTGGATAATGCTGGGACCTTACACCCCCCCCGCCTTCTTGTTCAAGGGGGACAGTAGCAATTTGCACTGTCATCATATTCCACCCCGAGCTGGGCTTGAACCACGTCCAACATGACCACGCAAGCTCTCTTTTTTTCTCTCTCTGGGTTGAAAATCTTGACCTGCGTTGTCCCATGAGACGTATGGCGGGACACCTGACACCAGCCAGCCCAATCTTTGTATCTTTGTGCGCGTTTATTTGTTTGTAACAACTATCATTATACATAGCTATAATAATTATTATCATTGTCATTATCATTATTAGTATTATTATCGTTAATGTTATTATTATTATTATTATTATTATTATTACTAACACTATTATTATTTGATCATTATTATGATTATGTCTAATATTTTCATCATTATCACCTTTTATAATATATTATTGGGATCAATAATATTATTATTTTTATTGTTATTACAAAAATAACTAGACACTATAATACAAGTTCAGGCCAATCTATTGTTTTAAAAATTATATATATATATATTATATATATATATATATATATATATATATATTATATATATATATATATATATATTATATATATATATATATATATATATATATTATATATATATATATAAGAACAATACAACATACGGAAGCTGCAAGAGGCACAGAGGCCTACATGTGGTACTTCCTGTAATACATATGTATTTATTTATTTATCTAATTTTTCCCAATGCTATTACTATTATAATTTCTTTATTATCATTATTATATTTATTGTCGTTGCTGATATTATTATTTTTATCAGTATTGGTTTTAATATCGTTATCACCATTATACAGTAACTATCATAACTGCTTCACCCGAAAACACACACACATACACACACACACACACACACACACGCACACACACACACACACACACACACACACACACACACACACACACACACACACACACACACACACACACACACACACACACACACACACACACACACACACACACATACACACACACACATAGATAGATAGATATTTAGATAGATATTTATTGACCACAGCTTTATACATAAATGACACATAATATCATTAATGAATAGACAAAACACTCAATGTCCAAAAAATGAAACATTCCCACAAATTTTGAGTAACAAACTGTAGTCCAACAAAAAATAATTACTAAAACTACTACTACTACGATAAACTACTAAACACATAAAATTCAACAAGCAGCCAGCTTGATCTACGTCCCTATGAAAGACAAACAAAATGAAATAAACTATTAACGGAAAAGAATATGCATTTCTTGAGTATAACTATTTAAAACTTCATGAATAATTTTGCATGTTATTACATCACTGAAATTAGAGAATACGTCATGAAAAATATTAAATCTGTAAAGGTTTCTAATGTGTTGTGTTATGGGGACACCTCTACCACATGTTGTTCTGTTTGTATGTCACCACATACACACAGGCGCTCCTCGAGAGGAAGGCGACCACGTCCGCGCCTGTTCCAGCGTCCCGTTTCCACTACTAAACTATGACCACAGACTCGAAAACGTGTAAACGACATCCTATGTAGATCGTTAATTACATGTTTCTTTTCATAAATGTCATGTACTTTAAATTCAGGGTTAATTGTTTTATATACATTGCATCTTGTTGCCTCAGAGTTAGCAATTGTATTATGTACATTATACAACATAGAGGACATGTGAGGGACATTATTGTGTGTCATGTGGGCCACAAGTTTTCCAACCGGGGTATTTAAAGACATAACATACTTAAGAGCGAAAGACAAAGGGTCATC
The DNA here is from genome assembly GCA_016584305.1 of Chionoecetes opilio. Lineage (NCBI taxonomy): Eukaryota > Metazoa > Arthropoda > Malacostraca > Decapoda > Majidae > Chionoecetes > Chionoecetes opilio. Next base: position 74,726 of record JACEEZ010021388.1, on the reverse strand, counting down.
GTTCATGTTACGTCTCTCTCACCACATACTATGATAAAACTTGTGTTGTTTGTGTCTTAGAAGGTCAGGCAGCGAGGGGTATCCTAACTCAGCATAACATACATTATTGGTAGTGGCTCTCCTTACCCCTAACAACTCCTTCATGGCCCAATTGTACAACTTAATGATAGGTTTCACGTCAGCGCCTACCCAAGACTCACAGCCATACAGTAAAGACGACATAAGGGCAGCATCGAACAAACGACGTTTTACAATAAAAGGAATGTCATTGTTTTTTCGAATATATGAGACAAATTTTAAAACATGACATAACTTGTTTTGTGCATGTATTTTCACAGCAGATGACACCGAACCGTCACACGTGAAGGGAGTCCCCAGATACACGTAGCTGCTGCAGGGCTCCACCACGAACCCGTCCACGCGCAGCGGCTCGGCGTCCCCTGCTTGACCGTTTATCACGAAAAACTTTGTTTTACCTATATTTATCTTCATTCCATATTCATCACAAAATTCCTTTAATATACAAAACTTCTTTAACATGTTGTCCCTGGTCGTAGCAAGTATCACCGCATCATCCATATACAACAATATGTGCAGCCATTCTATAAATGTCTCAGGACTACAATTATCTCTCATCATTTTTACCAACTCGTCTACATATAATATAAATAGGAGACAAGATGTGGACAGACCTTGCCTTACTCCGACGGTGGAGGTGACAACTGCACAGCCTAAAATACTTTCCGTGACGCGGTACATGGCAACTATAGCTGCAAGCATCATCATTCCACACACACACACACACAAATACATACACACCGTGCGATGGTCAGGTTGATAGCGTGCTGGTCTCCCACTCTGTGGGTAGACGGTTTGAATCCTCGCGCTCCCGGGGATTTTTCACTGACAAATTCGGGCGGTTACTGTCCCCCTTGAACAAGGGGATGGGGGGGTGTGTGGTGTGTGAGGTCCCAGCATTTCCCAAAGACCGGTAATAATGAGCTCCAAGCTCGCACTGGGAGGGTGAAAATTGGCGATCGCGAGCCAGCTCGCGTGGACAAGACCATGGGTGAATAACACACGCGCACGCACACATATGATACAAACATGTTCTCTCTCTCTCTCTCTCTCTCTCTCTCTCTCTCTCTCTCTCTCTCTCTCTCTCTCTCTCTCTCTCTCCTCTCTCTCTCTCTCTCTCTCTCTCTCTCTCTCTCTCTCTCTCTCTCTCTCTCTCTCTCTCTCTTTCTTTAGGAAAGCCTTTGATCTTGAAGATCACACTTTTGTCATCATCATGGCCAATATTTGTCAGGGACTCCACTCCATTTATTGTTATGTATTATTACTATTATTATTATTATTATTATTATTATTATTATTATTATCATTATTATTATTATTATTATTATCATTATTACTCATCACACACACACACACTGTTCCCTCTATATGTCAAACTATTTTATAAGATACTTGATAGTGGTATCATGCCATCTGAGTGGCTGGTTGGTATGATAGTGCCACTCTATAAGAACAAAGGAGACATTCAAGACGCCAATAATTACCGCGGGATCACCCTGCTTAGCTGCCTGGGCTAACTGTTCACCTCTATACACAATGATAGACTAACTAAATATTCTAATACTAGCAATATTGTTAATGAAACACAAGCCTGGTTTTAGGCATGAGTACTCTACCTTAGACCATATATTTTTGCTTAAATGCATAATTGATTTGTTCAAATGGAGAAAAAAAGAAGCTTTTTTGTTTATTCGTGGACTACAAGAAAGCCTTTGATATGGTGTGGCGTGAGGGTTTGTGATGCAAGCTAGTGAGGGAGAAAGTGAATGGGAAAATACTGAATGTAATCAGAAATATGTATAGTAACATCAGGTCTTGTGTAATGTTAAACCAAGAGATGTCTGATACATTTGTTTGCAGCATGGGAGTAAGGCAAGAGGAAAACTTGTCGCCCCTGCTTTTCGCTTTTTACATTAATGATATTGAAAGTAAATTACTGGAATGTAACTGCAATTTTCTAGATTTTGGTCATGATTTGATAAACTCCTATTTGAAACTTTTAGTTCTAATGTACGCAGATTATACAATTATATTGTGTGACAGTGAGGCAGGAATGAAGCAAGCTCTGATAGCATTGTATACTTACTGTAATGAGTGGAAATTAAAGATTAATTGTAACAAAGCAAAAATAATTGTGTTCAGTAAGGGAAAACTCATCTAAGTAATTATAAATTTGAATTTGGTTATGAAAATGTTGAGGTGGTAGAAGATTACAAGTAACTTTGTGTATTATTTAATTACAATGGCAGGTTCCGTAAAGGAGAGCTAGATTTGAAAGAACAAGCAACAAGAGCAATGTATTCACTAATAGGTAAATGTAGAAAGTTTGACTTGCCAGATGATATGCAGTTGGAAATATTTAATACCATGGTGTTACCAGTACTGACCTATGCAGCTGAGATTTGGGGATACTATATGATTAGAGTGCTAGAGATATTACACTTAAAATTCTTAAAATAGATGTTGTGTGTTCATAAAAACGCTAACAATGATATGGTATATGGTGAACTTGGAGTGTACCCACTGGAAATTCATATAAAGTGCAGAATGTTAGGTTACTGGTCTCGGCTAATTACAGGTAAAAACACTAAATTATGCTATATAATGTATCAATGTTTGTTGCATTTAGATATGTTACGGTTATCCACTTCTCCATGGGTTGCCTGCATTAAGAATATATGTAATGAGTGTGATATGTCAGGGATGTGGTTATCACAAAATGTGCCCAACACTACATGGTTTAAGAAAACAGTTTAAGTGAGATTAAAAGATCAATGGATTACTGGCTGGCATCATAATTTATCAACAAAAACTTTAAGTAGTAACTACAAGATATTTAAGCTGATTTATGGTATAGAGGTGTACCTTGTCAAACTACCGAAAAGTATTCGCATCCAGGTAACTAGATTAAGAACAAGCAACAATAGACTACCAATAAATGTTGGTAGATACACAGGTGTAAACAGATAAGATCGTCTTTGTAGCAAGTGTATTGCTAATGCTGTGGAAGATGAATTGCATGTTCTTTTCGAATGTACTAGCAAAGAAATTGTAAGGCTGCGGGATATGTATATCTAGAAATACTACACAATTAGGCCAACGCATTTAAGTATGTTGCATTAATGCAAAGTACCAGTGTAAATGTTTTGAAGAACTTGTCATTATTCATCAGATCAATTTTGAGCATGTTTAGATGAGCTAACAAGCATATCTGGGTTATTGGTTATCTATATTTAATTTTAATCATAATATTACTTATATTTATATGTCACTTAGTAATGGAAATAAAAAAATGGATTTCTCCTAACTTTCAGTTTACGTAGTACTTATCTGTATGTTTCTATTAGTATCGTTTAAAATGTCTTGCCAAATTTATTGTATCTTATAGGAGCTGTGCTCCATACTTTATTTATAAAGTCTGAGCAAAATTTTTTTTTACTCTATTCTATTCTATTATATTATATTCACACACACACACGCACACACACACAACACCACCACACACACACACACACACACACACACACACACACACACACACACACACACCACACACACAACACAAACCCCCCACACACACACACACACACACACACACAAAACACACACACACAAACACCACACAACACACACACAACACACACACACACACACACACCACACACACACACACACACACACACACACACACACACCCACACAACGGGTACTCCGTGGTGTAGAGGAAGCAAGCTCGGTTCACAACCGAGAAGTCCCGGGTTCGATCCCCGGGCGGAGCGGAAACAAATGGGTTGTTTTCTTAGAACCCGAGCCCCTGTCCACCCAGCAGTGAATGGGTACAGGGTGTTAGCCGGGGTTTGTGACCTGCTCTCCGGGGTGCTGGCTTCGGCCAACACAAAGCACTAAGGATGAATTATAAAAATGTTGATATGGAGCCGGGGCCACACGAACATTGCTCTGGCCCTGTAAAATACAACTAGATGTATACAACTAGATAAACACACACACACACTAATACTTATCATAGTATAATTTATGTGGAAATTATCCACCAACCACCCTCTCAACAATTGGTTGAGTGGTGGTGTGGTGGTTTTGTTCCCCCCCCCCCTTGTGAGGGAGGTATTGTTTGCTCATCAAAGGGGTGCGTAGGGATGTATATATATAATTATAATAGTAATGGGTATTAATTAAGGTATTTAAATAAATGATAAGTACTGGGATAATATAAATTAACATTCCCAGTGGTCATTAAGCATTTGCACCTTAAATAATTAGCACCTTGGTTAGAACCTCGGTTATTGGCTGCTGCTCATTAGATTCTCGCCACCGACGATTTGACACGTGTAGGTGGGATTTGTGCAGCCGGTCGCCGCCGCTGGCTTGGAAATTCAGTACACTTCCAGCCTCTACCGAGTTAACATCTCTTATTAAATATATACGTGGATTTGTATATATGAGAGAATTGTATATAGACTCTTTGCAAATAGTGTTAAACCAATATCAATCAATCATTGGGGGAATACGCCGGGGAGCGCGTCGCCTCGCCCACCCTACGACGCCAATCCCGGGGGTCACCACGCGCGAGTTCCCATGCAGGCTCCTTTCCCATACCAGGCAGCTCTCGACAGAAACATCAACTTGCCCCAGACACAAGCCTTGTGGGCGCCCCCTTGGCCTCCTCCACGCCGGATTGTCTCTTACAGATACAACCCGATGGGAAGAATCGGTTTCAGGGTAGCGTGCCACATGCCCATATAGCCGAAGTTGGCGCTGACGGACTATGCAGGTAATAGGCCTCGATTCAGTCGCACAGTGCAATCGCTGATTTGATACGTAATCATCCCAGCGATACCCCATGATTCTGCGAAGACACTTATTACCAAAGGCATTGATTCGTCTCTTCAAGTCACTATTTAGTGTCCATGTCTCACAACCATAGAGTAAGACAGGGATCACAAGCGACTTGAAGATCCGGATCTTTGTCCTCCTGCACAGGTACCGACAACGCCAAATACTCCCGCTGAGCGAGTCCATAACACCGTGGGCTATGCCAATCCGCCGTAAGACTTCTTGACGTGACCCGCCCTCATTATGGACTGCGCTACCAAGGTATGTAAAACTTTCCAAGATCTCAATGTTCTCGCCACACGCATGAACATACTGTACTGCTTCATCTAGTAAGTCTCCAAACACCTGGACCTTGGTCTTGAGCCAGGAGACCTCAAGTCCAAAATGTTTTGCCTCCTCGTACAGCGCCTCGAAAGCCATCACCAGGATCTCCAGCGACTCAGCAAAGATTACTGCATCATCGGCAAAAACAAGATCAGTGATTTTGGTGTTGCCAACGGATGCTCCACAATCACTTTGATCTACAACCTTGTCCAATACCCAGTCCATACAAGCGTTGAAAAGTGATGGGGCAGGGACGCACCCTTGCCTCACTCCTGTATTCACAGTAAAGAAGCCGGATACACCTGCCCCACACTTCACAGCACTCTCAGTCCCAGAATACAGACCAGTTATCAAACCAATAGTCCTTGCAGGAATTCCGCGAAGTCGCAGAAGATCCCAGAGTGAATCACGATGCACTGAGTCAAACGCCTTCTTGAGATCAATATAGGCTGCAAGCATCCCCTGTCGAAACTCACGTCGGCGTTCCACCAGGACACGAAGCGCTAGGATACGGTCCGTTGTTGACTTACCAGGCGTGAACCCAGACTGCTGAGGTCTCTGATGCTTCACCAGATGACTGCGAATTCGTGTCAGCAATAGATGGGCAAGCAGCTTGCCTGGTACGCTGAGCAGTGTAATACCGCGGTAATTGTTGCAGTCCTGACGGTCCCCTTTCCCTTTCCAGATAGGGACGACCAGCCCCCTTTTCCAGTCAGGAGGAATGGTACCTGATTGCCACACGGCAGGCAGGACAGCATGCAACCCGCGGATCATGGCCTCACCCCCAGCTTTGAGGAGCTCCGCACTGATATTACAAACACCAGCTGCCTTTCCACCCTCCAACTTTGCTACAGCCTCTCTGACTTCGTCAAGAGAGGGTGCGGTTTCGTCAATGGGAGGATCGGCATCCACTGCCTGTAACCCAGTGGTGTGAAGCTGCTCAGTTGGAGGGTCCACCGTGAACAACTGCCCAAGGTACTCAGCCCAACGAGCCATCTGACCATCCATTTCCGACACGAGGCGCCCATCTGCTGTTCGAATAGCACTCGCCCGAGAAGGAGACTTGGAACGGAGCTTCTTCAGGGCTCGGTAGGCGGGTCGGAGGTCATTAGCGTTCAAATGACCCTCGACATCCTCAGCGAGACTCCTGACATACCTCTCCTTGTCTCTCCTCAGGAGGGTTCTAGTCCGGCGTGACAGAGCCCTGTGCTGGTCCTGGTTCCCAGCCAGCCTGGCAGCGCGACTCTCCTCGATTTTCTCCAGCGTCTCCGTCGAGACAAAACCACGCCTTGACCTCGGGCGCTCCTCAATACACTCCTTGGCAGCCTGTAGAGTTTCACGTTTGAAGGTATCCCACAGTTCTACAGGGTCCCCGAGAGCACCGAGCACATCAAACCGATTTGAGACTGCCACCGCATACTCATGAGCACATGTCAAGTCCTTCAGTTTCTCAAGATGAAACACAGTATGGTTACCTCCTGAGATTCTTCTGGACTTGACATGAAGCTTAAGTGACATTAAGCTTAAACCAATAGGACATGTTAAAATCAACACAGATAATATCTCGCCGTGTCGTCAAGTTACTGGTGTGATAACCAATTGACGCTTCGATAACAACTAACGCCTCCGCCTCCACACTTCACCTGCGGCCTCGATCACGTTGACCACTTCGGATTACAAGACAGGCAGTATTAATCAAGGCTACGAAATTTTAAACCCTCTATCCACCGTTTAATATCCTATTTTATTGACTAGTTTGAGGTTTTGTGTCGGGATAAAGTAACAGGGGTTTTGTATAGGAAAACCTCAAATTAAATTTTATGTATGTGAAAAAAATTTCCACATTATTTCCCCCGGGTGGGGAAATATTTATTTTTCATGTGACTCGAAGGGGTTTGTGGGGCGTAATTAGGGCCTACCAAAATTTGCTGGTTAGGAGAGCGGGGGTGAGGTGTTTCGCGGCGTTGGAACGATTCAACAGCCGGTCAACTAAAACCCCAGGTAGTAGATAACGTAAAGAAGTTACGTATTTTTCATTTAGTGGTAAAGTTAAGTGCGGGTTTGGTCATAGGCTGGTTATGCGCCTTGATAGGCCACCCAAGGGCCCGCCCCACACTTAGGATATAAAAATTTAATTACAACTAGGGGTAGCAATTATTTTTGGGTGACGAAAATCTTGCTTTTTAATATTTTTTTTGATTTAGTTTTTAACTAAATCTTTGCGAAATTTGCTAAAGCATTCATTATCGGCTAAATTAGAAATGCTCCACGAATATATAATAAGTGTGAGGACGCAATTAAGTAAATTTCCTTTATTGATTGAAATTTAATATATAAACAGGTATACCATTGTTAAATGAGAAAGGGGAAAAATTTATATGGAGGCTTATTCCCCTAATGAAGTTAAATTTTAAAGACAATTGGGGATAAAAAAATGTTTTAAACCAATGTGTGATCAATTATGAACAAAAGTGTAAAGGGGGATATCTGATAAAGTAATTGAATATGAAGGATTACGGGAGTGTCCCTATATTCCATCAACAGTAAAGCTTTTTTAAACCCCAAAAAATTTGCAAGGTATTGTCCCGGGAAACCCCCCCCCCCCCCCCCCACAGGGAGATCAAGATGTTACATTTAAAGGGGTAATCAGCTATATCACCCAAACCCTTAGATTTTTAAAAGACCCCTCTTTAGTTTTTTTATTTACCCTGCGCCTTTTAAAATTTTCGAAAATAAAAACACCCTGTAATTAAGTTAAACATCCCCCCCCCTTTCCCAGTAAACCACTAAAAAACCTACTCAAATAATGATACAATCCCCAAATCCGGGGGTATTTTTAATGAAGTACAAAGGAAAAAAAATTGGGTTGTCTTATGTGGGGGGGAACATCCACCCTCCACATGTAATATAAATTCAGATTTTTCCCACGAGAGTTAAAAGGTTTAAATGGGTTTTTGGGGAAAAAAATTTTCCCCTAACCTGCCCCCGGGGGTAAACATGCTTCAAAAGGAAAAGGGGCCTATAAGTTTAAAAAAAAAGTTTAGGAAATGAAAACCAATCTGTTCATAACACGCTTTTTGCCCTAACAGTGGGGATAACTCAGACCCTACAGTATTTTAAAATGGCAGTAAACTAAAAAGGGAGAAAGTTCGGGCAGCTTTTTCCAAATGCCAAATTAAAAGGTGAGCCAAAAATGGTAATCCCGTCATAGAAAGATGTTTTTTTGACAGTGGTGCACTAAACCCTTTTCAAAAGCAGGGAATATTTGAATTATTACAACTACCCAAAAAATTAAAAAAGTAAATTTTACCCCCATATAAGGTTTTTTTGGGCCAATCCAGGGGCCCCAAACCCTTTTTTACATAGTTTAAAACCCTTAATCCAATTGGGAAGAAAATAAATGTGGGGTATTGCTTGAAAAGAAATTAAAAAATTGGTATTAGTTTAACTTTTAATGGAATAAAAAAAAACCAGCTGAAATGCTGAGGGAAATGGTTTTTTAAACTATTTTGAAATACCTTCGAAGAGTTGATGGTCCCCTTCCCCAAATTTAAAAATACGCGCGATTATTTTGGGCGTTACCCAAAAAAGGTAAACCAAAGGGCATAACGTCTCAATGTTCAAAAAAGTGCTGGGTTAAAATAATTTAAAGGGGCCCCTCCCACATACTCACATGCCGAACAAAAGGAGAGTATTCCTAGTTTTGCACAACCCCCACTAATTACCAGAATTGGAACCACTTTTTTTGGGGGGGGGGCCCCCCGCAAATTGGAGGTATTAGAGGAAAAAATGATATTCCAGTTAATTATGAATAAATTTTCCCCTAATTAAAATCCAATTAAAAATTTTGTGGTTTTTGCGGGGAAAAATTTTACCCTTTAAAATTAAAAAACAGGATTATTGGGTTTTAAAGGGGCCCCACCTGGCTTTTAAATAGTGTAATACTAATCCTAATCAGGGGTTCCCCCTCAGCCCAGACATATCCGTATATATAATAAGGGAACCTTTAATTGATTTTCCCGATCCTGTGATAGACATAGAAAAGGGTTTTTTTCCCTTTTTGAGAAAGCTAATTAAAAAACTACTAATTTTGCCCTTTAAATCCATTAAAAAAGGGGTAGCCCGGGGCTCTTTAAAGGGTTTTTGGGGGCCCCGAACAAACAGAAGCAGGAATTTTCTGAGGAAACAGCTCTTGGGCCCCAGCCAGCCCCCCTAGGAACAAAAATTTACCCCAAAATTATTTGGTCTGTACCTAGATCAGGGGGGCATAATTAGGGGGGGGTCGAGGCGGGGAAAAATTTGGGAAAAAAAGATTTTTCCAAAAAACCACCCCGCCATCCCATACTAAATTTCCCCAAAAGCCATCAAACTTAACCCAAATTTTTTTGGGGAAAAATATCATGGAACTCATTTTCATGGGGGAATGGCCCACAATATTAGGCCCCCATCAGGTGTAAATTTTTAATACATCATGGTAGACCCGGCAGTCCAAAAATTAAACCTTCCCAAACTTTTTATTAAATTTAATAGATCTGAAAGGGAGACCCGTTCCTATCTAGGTCCCCTGAACTTCCCCCCTGGGTAGAAAAGATCCTAAAACCAATTGAGGGGCAAAGGTGAGGACTATAAATTTGGGGGGAAATTTTAATTTAAGGAGATAACTCTCTTCCGATCAAATATATTTCTGCAATTCCCCATGTACAGTCTAAGGCAAAAAATTGTTTTTCACGGTTTTTTTTTGAAATATGAAAAAGTTTAAATCGTGAAACATTATTAAAACCCAACACGTTTTTTATGGGTCGTGGTTGGGAAGACGGAAACCCCTTAAAACTTTGTTTAGATAAAGGGGTTTAAAACTTCATATTTTGCCGGGGAATGAAACAATGTCTAAAACAACCCCCCAAGGGGGTTTCAAAAAGGGTTTAATCATAGACCACTGTATTTCCGGACTGCGCACGAGACAATGTTTTTAATTTTCGGGGCTTTCATAGGGGCCTGCGGGGCGCCCCCACAAAAAAAAAGATATAGGGGGTCATGGACTATTAAAATAGGGCTGGGTTTTTCAGGATATATGATATACTGTAATCTTCGTAAATGTTTGTTCTATAAATATCAAATAAAAAAAACAGTAAAACACGGTAAAGAAAATTTCCATTACGGGGACTATTTAAAGGGAAAAAAAAGCATTTAACTTAAAATTCACTTAACTCTTTCGCCAAAATTTTTAAAAATTTGCGAGTTTTTCCCAAATTTTATCATTTAAAAAGGGTATCAATAGAAGTGCAATTTTATTAGCTTTCCAATTGGGTATATTTTGTTATCTGATAAAAGTAGTTTGAAAACCCTTTCATTAAAAACAGCGTTAACTAAATAAAAAAAATCATCAAAACGGGTTTAAATTTTTCCCCATTTATGATGTTATTTATTTACTTATAAAGTTTCGTTTTCTGATAAATGAATTAGTACCATGTAAAAAATTAGCGTTGCCTAAATAAATAACTCATCAATCCGGAAATTACCCGATTGATGTTTTATTTATTTAGTTAACGTTAATTTATGCATGGTTTTTCTAATTTATTTATTCAGATAACGAAATTATAGCAATGGAAAGCTAATGAAATTGCGTTATTGAAAACTGCATGATAAAAGTTGACCGCAAAGTTTTTAAATGGGCGAAGATTGAAGTGAAGCACTTTCTTCATATTTCTCGTAAGGCATTTCTTTACCGTGTTTTACTGTTTTTTTATTTGATATATTATAGAACAAACATTTACGAATTCCAGTATATCATATATACTGATAAACCCGGGTCTATATGATCCGTATATAATATATAATTATAAATCCGAGTGTCCCTTTTCCGTTTTACAGGCCCTTGCCGCGACAGGCCGAAAATTCCGTGCGCAGTCCAGGTATACAGTGGTCTATGGTTCAATAGATTTACTGCGTTGAGGTTTCATATTATTCGATGTGGAATGCGAAGTATATTCGGCCCAGCAATGATCCCCAGGACATTTATCTTTAACCTGAGCCATTGAAGGCCACACACACACCGGCAGGAATATGGAGAGAGCTAGTCACATGCATGAATAAAAAATATAAAAAAAAAAAATAATAATAATAATAAAAATTTAATAATAATAATTCAAGAAAAATTGCTTCAAAATTCAATAGTATATGGATAATAATAAGACCAAATTCCTTTTTAATCTATGCAATTTTTTTAGAAAAATTGCCTCAAAATTTAAGAGTATATTTGGATAATAATATGAAGGAAGGAAGGACTCAAAAAGCAGTGGCGTATATAAGCCATTAAAAAGAAAGGGGAATACAGGGGTGAATCCAGGATTGTATAAGGGGAGGGGGGGGGGGCCCTTGGGCGAAGCAAGCCTCAACAGTGAGGGAGTTTACAATAATAGCAAAATTGCAATGTGTTTCGGAGGACCTCAGCCGAACCCCTGAGGGCTGGTTCACCGAACCATGTTTAAAACGCTGCTTTATAAATACCTTTAGCACTTTTACTTTTAACACTCCTGGTAATGAATCCTAAAACAATTACTCGTGAGGATACGAACTATTATGGGCGTATGAGTTGTGGTGAGATCGAAGCACTTATGACAGTGCTACCAACCGTTCGTAGACATACGACAGACAGCACCGAAAAAGGGTTTGCCATTTACCAGATGTTTAACAAAATTCATGACACGACTTTTGTCTTAGACTGTACCTCTATCAAGGCTGTTAATTTCAAAATAGCCAAAGAAAAAAGTGCCGAAACCACTATTCAAATGTTCCGGTGCTATGTGGCCTGGGTGAGAGATTGAAGCTGAACTTCAGTTTTCCCCGGCCCCCAGTTGTTGAAATTATCCCCCAACCACCCTCTCAACAATTGTTTGCAGTGGCGGTTATGCTCCCCCCCCCCTTGTGAGGGAGGTATTGTCCGCTCATCAAATCGGGTGCGTAGGGAAGTATATGTATAATTATAATGGTAATGGGTTTTAATTGAGGTAATTTAAGTAAATGATAAGTACTGGGCTAATATAAATTAACATCCCTAGTGGTTATTAAGCATTTGCACCTTAAATAATTAGCACCTTGGTTAGAAGCGCGGTCATTGGCTGCTGCCCATTAAATTTTCGCCACCGACGAGTTGACACGTGTAGGTGGGATTTGTGCAGCCGGTCGCCGCCGCTGGCTTGGAAATTCAGTACACTTCCAGCTTCTACCGAGTTAACATCTCTTATTGAATATATACGTGGATTTGCATATATGAGAGAATTGTATATAGACTCTTTGCACATAGTGTTAAACAAATAGGACGTGTTAAAATCAACACAGATAATATCTCGCCGCGTCGTCAATTTTACTGGTGTGATAACGATTGACGCTTCGATAACAACTAACGCCTCCGCCTCCGCACTTCACCTGCGGCCTCGATCACGTTGACCAACTCGGATTACAAAACAGGCAGTATTAATCAAGCCTACGTAATTCAACCCTACTATCCACCAATAAGTATCCTAGCTAGTTGACTAGTTGGGGTATTGTGTCGGGATGAGATAGACGATGGGTTTTGTATAGGTAAGAACCTCAATTAAATATATGTATGTGACATAAATTCAACAAGTTATTCAAATAATGTTACATTTTCGGTAATTATAGTATCTTTGGATTCATTTTTATTCATTAACTCGTATATCATCGTCATAATAAAATTAGAATGACTCGTTATCATTAATTGACTATCTTGTTTTATTAATATTAATAGTAGTAATATCATTATTTGTATTATCAATAATACTTTTATAATCATATATTTATAATCATTATCATCAATATTATCATCGTCATTACTAGTATTATTACCATTATCATTTCATATTATTATTAGTAACATTAACATTCTTATAAACTTTAACGTTATTGTTGTTATTATCACTATCATCATAACTATCACAATTATTATAGTTACCATCATTATTATCATTATTGTTACTTTATTATCATCATTTTACGGTCATTATCTCTATTTTAATTATCATCGTGATCTCTGTTATTATAATATATATATATATATATATATATATATGATATATAGAGATGAGAGAGAGAGGAGAGAGAGAGGAGAGAGAGAGAGAGAGGAGAGAGGAGAGAGAGAGAGGAGAGAGAGAGAGAGAGAGAGGGGGGGAGAGAGAAAAAAAAAAAATAGCAGCAAGAAATGCACTATTATAATCCACCATTCCCTAATGATAAAAGTACATTTCAGACTAAGAAAGTTTGATGCATACCTCTCTCAGTACGAACTCCTACGGAGACTGGCGCTGCGGACGTGGTGGTGAGGGAAGACTGCTCATGGACTTCACGTGTAATGCAAGGTTGCCAGATGCCACAATAGTGGCCAGTCCCACGTCAGCGCTCTTCTCGACATGATCGCTGTTGCTATGTAGTCATTTTCTCCCTGGCGATTTTCCGTGGTGCTTCTGTGGTAAAGTTCTCAGTCATGCAAATTTGCCCCGCGCTACCCGCCGTGATCACGTCGAGAGGTGCGACTTACTCATTTAGTTGGCTAGGATGTTGCGGGCCGGATTGTTATTGGCAGCGAGCGAAGCAGGTTGCCACTTACCATAAGACCCATTCGCGTAAGGGGAGTGGAACCATTCGTAAGCCAAAAAAGTGAATAACTACTCCTAAATATTGTCGGATTGAGCTGAAATTTGACATGCAAATAGTGCTGGCAAAATCAATGGGGGTCTGTGCAACAAACTTTTTGCGTAGAATAAGCCCTTAATGAGTAACTAGCGTATTGAGTTAATTGACTGGAACGTGGCTCGCTGCCACTTTCCAGCCGCAAGAACTGAGCCAAAAGCAAAGGGGCCAGAGGCTGGACGCCTATACTTGATTGGCAGCGAGCAAAGCAAGCTGCTTCTTACCATAAGACCCGTGGAACCATGTTTAAGCCAAAAAGTGAATAACTACTCCTAAATATTGTCAAATTGAGCTGAAATTTGACATGCAAGTAATGCTGTCAAAATCAATGGGGGTCTGTGAAACAAATTTTTTGCGTAAAACAAGCCCTTAATGAGTAACTAGCGTAAACTATTCCTAATTATTGTCGGATTGAGCTGACATTCAACATGCAAGTAGTGCTGTGAAAATCTATGGGGGTCTGTGGAACAAACTTTTTGCGTAGAACAAGCTCTTAATGAGTAATTAGCGTAATGAGTTAATTGGCTGGAACGTGGCTCGCTGCCACTTTCCAGCCGCAAGAGCTGAGCCAAAAGCAAAGGGGCCAGAGGCTGGACGCCTATACTTGATTGGCAGCTCGTTTCGCTCGCTGCCGCTTACCATAAGACCCGTGAAACCAGGTTTCCGCCAAAAAGTGAATAACTACTCCTAAATATTGTCGGATTGAGCTAAAATTTGACATGCAAGTAGTGCTGTCAAAATCAATGGGGGGCGTTGCAAGAAACTTT
>JACEEZ010021388.1:52500-55000 GCA_016584305.1 Chionoecetes opilio | reverse complement strand
ATACCTACACCGGTTTGACTTCCATCATTGTCCTTTTCACCTCATCCCACCTCTCCTCTTTTACTCTTGCCCTCCCCACTTTTTTTTTTTTCTCTCTCTCTCTCTCTCTCTCTCTCCTCTCTCTCCTCTCTCTCTCTCTCCTCTCTCTCTCTCTCTCTCTCTCTCTCTCTCTCTCTCTCTCTCTCTCTCTCTCTCTCTCTCTCTCTCTGCCAATGCCAAGACTTACTTCCTAAAAAGTGGTCTTATGTTAAATTCTAAAAAGACTCAATTTATATTTATTGGAACACGGCAATTGTTATCGAACATTCCAGACGATATGACCATCAACTTTAACGGTAATAATATAACAATAACCAAGCATGTCAAAATATTGGGTGTTTACTTTGACAGATACATGACCTTCGACACACACATACACCAACTCACTAAGAAAGTAACAGGAGTATCATGTTCATAAATAGAGTGAAAGACTTATTTGACAAGGACACCAGAGTGATTGTTATACATACACTAGTGTTAAGTCTAATTAATTACGGACTCAAGATATGGGGCAACACCAATGAAACCCTCATGCAGCAATTACAAAAACTGCAAAACTTCGCTGCCAAAGTGGCTGCTGGGGGTTACAAAAGACGCGACCGTGCGACTCCTGTGATACAAGAACTTAAGTGGATAAAGATGAAAGAAAAAGTGAAATTTGATCAATGCATGATGGTGTATAAAGGACCCTAATATTTTTCTGGGTGGCTATTAAACTTACCATTTGTAACCAATAAAGGGACTGCATAACAAGACAAATCGAAGGCTTTTGCCCCCAAGATGAACACAGACAATGGTGCCCTTTTCTTTTTAGTAAGTGGACCGGGGAGATGGAAACAAGCCCCCCTTTTATAAAAAAAGAACTCCTTCACTCACGAGTTTAAAAAAAAACCCTAACTACTTACGCTCTTCAAGGTGGCCTTTGCTAAGAATTTTAAAATATCATAATTATTTATACACTTGCTTTATTAGTTTTAAACATATATGTTTATGTTTTTTATGTAAGAAATCTACATTCCCCCATGTAATATATTTCACCATCTATAGTTTTTTTTTAGTAAGAAAGAGAAAAAGCCATTGTACTTAATGGAATAAAGCTTTGATTCTGATTCTGATTCTCTCTCTTTTCCTTCTCTCTCCTTCTCTTCTCTCTCTCTCTCTCCCCCTCTCTTCTCTCTCTCCTCTCCTCTTCTGCTGCTCTCGCTCTCCCCTCTCGCTCTCGCCTCGCCCGCTCTCGCTCTCGCTCTCGCTCTGCTCTCGCTCTCGCTCTCGCTCTCCCCGCTCTCCCTCCTCTCCCTCGTTTCCCCTCTCTCGCTCTCTCTCCCCTCTCCCCCCCTCGCTCTCTCTCTCCCCCTCTCCTCTCTCTCTCTCCTCTTTTTTATCATTCTTCCTCCCTTTTCACTTTCTTTTAAATTTTAAAAATTTTAATCCCCCTTTTCCTTGTACTCCTTTCCTTCCCCTCTTTTACCAAACCTTTCTAACCTCCTCCCTTTCCTATCCTTTCCTTACTTCCCCCTTTTCCCCCTTTATCTTTTCCTCCCTCTCCTTCCTAAGGATTTTAAAGTGTGTTTTCCGTAGGAAAATTTGAGTGTTTGTTATAAAGGGCCCAAAACCAGAGAAGCACCCAACTAAAAAATTTAAAAACCAAAAAAAAAACAAACCCCTAAGCGATAAAAAAGCGTTCGTTTCTTTTTTATAGGGGCAAGCAAGCAATCACGTTAGGTGTAAATCACGTAAAGAAGCGATAAGTTTTTCTTTCATTGAACAATAGAGGGGAAAAAAAATATAATGAAATCATGATTTTTTACGTGGGTTTTAGAATGATGTTAATGACTATAGGGAAACTAATACAGTCATCTTTTTTTTTTTTTTACACGTTAAAGTTACAAAATTATTTTCATGGATAAAAATGAACTTGTCTGTTTTATTATTTGAAGTCTTTAATAATTATTCACCTTGACTTTAGCGACATAGATACAAAAAATAGTAAATTAACCCCTAACAAAACCCTTTGAAAAAAAATTTAAATCCAGAAATTGCTAAGCTGATAGAATTGTACAAAATGTTACAGTGTAAACAAACCTAAATAGCCTTTAAATTTTACTATTCTTTTTCGTTTTGAGTCTTAGTCCCCTGTAGGCATAGTTTTTCCATGACCAATCACCTGCCATAAGATTTTTGCAGTGATATGTTTGGAAAACCTCTAACTGGTTTTAAAATAGATAACTTTTCTTTAGTTCGATAAAAATTTTCAACGTCGTGTTTCTTTTTATACATAAAAAACCATATATCTAAATTAAATTTTATGTCCCCCCTTTTTTTACAATCCTTTATTTATAATCCCAGTATGTTCCCTTCTCGAATCTTTCTTTTCACTAAACTTGCTACGTTTTTTTAAATTTTCCTCATTTTTGTTTCATTCCTACACCCCTATTCCATTTTTATTCCCTTTTTCGCAAAT
>JACEEZ010021388.1:32500-47500 GCA_016584305.1 Chionoecetes opilio | reverse complement strand
TATACAGACATCCCAAAGCTCCCGCTGCCTCATACGATTATCTGTCGGAAGTCTTCAAGCACGTTAATCTACGTAAGAAACCCATGTTTATTTTCGGTGACCTTAATGATAACCTTTTAGTTAACAACAGTAAACTTCAGAAAATAGTTTGATGCTTGCAGACTATTCCAATTAATAAGCAAACAACTCGAGTTACTCCTCAGTCTGCACACTACTCGATGTTCTCATTACAAACAAAAAAGAAAGTATTATCAACCATGATTGCCTTCCAGTACTATCGCAGATCACGACATGATTATCTCAAAGATCGATATCAGTAAACCTAAAACGACCAAAAATAAAGAAAACGTTCAGAAGCATGGCTAAATAAAACAAAAATAACTTTTGTGACGCATTGCTAAATACCTCATACTACTTGAACAATATTACATTAACTGATGACATTGATGAGCAGATAAAAATACTCAACACAGTATTCATTTCATGTCTAGACCAAGTTGCTCCAATGGTAACTACATATGTAAATAGACCACCTGCTCCTTGGATTAACAAGGAAATGAAAGATAACATGAATTTCAGAAATAGTTTACAAGGCAAGTTGAAATTAGATAGACACAACGTACAACTTTACAACAAATATACATAAGAAAAGAAACGCGTTAAGGACAAGCTTCATGAGGCAAAAAAGACATACTACCACAATAAGTTCCATCAAAGTAAAGGTAACTCAGCACAGATGTGGAATAATATCAGAGGTATCGTACCTAACAATAAATCACACAACATAATCACTAACGATGATGTTAATGACAAGGCGGAGGAATTTACAACTTTTTTGCTAACGTAGGAAGAAAAACTTTTGAGAAGTGCAAAAATGATTTTACTAACAATGATACTAAGCCAGATAATGATAATGCGGTCACAAATAATTTCTTCAGGCCTAAACCAGTTGATGTTGATACTGTAATTATCACAATATCCAAACTAAAGGAGACCAAATATGTAGGTAGCGATGGCATTTCCCTAAGTTTTATAAAAGACCCTCTTAATCACGGCTTTTTACCTAACTTGTATATTCAACACCTCAATCGCTACAGGTAAATTTCCCAATCCCTGGAAAACATGCTGTCTGTTGTCCCTATCTTTAAAGGAGGGATAGTAATATGAGCTCTAATTACAGACCTATATCTCTCCTTCCTTATTATCAAAGGTTTTAGAAAAAATTGTAGCTAAACAACTTTCCGACCACCTAGAAGAGAATGCTTTACTTTCCGACACTCAACATGGATTCAGGCCAAAATTATCCACTGAAACTGCTCTCACAGTAATATCCAACCATGTATATAGTAACCTAGAATAATAGAGAATAACTATGATAACTTTGTGTGACTTGTCAAAGGCATTCGACAGCGTTAATCACGACATCTACTGCAGAGATGCCTAAGTTACGTATTGACCCTTTCTGGATCCAAGATTATCTGTCTAATAGAACCCAATCAGTCCGACTAAACAATAACATATCATCCAAATCTATAGTAACATATGGAGTCCCACAAGGTCTCTATCCTTGGCCCTATTCTTTTTTCTATATTTTTAATGATATCTCGGAGTACGTAAACGATTGTGTTTTAGTTCAGTATGCAGACGATACACAGTTTATCCACAGTGGCAATATCAATAACGTAGACCAATAATCACCAGAGCTAAAGTAACGCTGTCGAATGCCAAGACTTACTTCCTAAAAGTGGTCTTATGTTAAATTCTAAAGAGACTCAATTTATTTTATTGGAACACGGCAATTGTTATCGAACATTCCAGACGATATGACCATCAACTTTAACGGTAATATAATATAACAATAACCAAGCATGTCAAAATATTGGGTGTTTACTTTGACAGATACATGACCTTCGACACACACATACACCAACTCACTAAGAAAGTAACAGGAGTATTAATGTTCATAAATAGAGTGAAAGACTTATTTGACAAGGACACCAGAGTGATTGTTATACATACACTAGTTGTTAAGTCTAATTAATTACGGACTCAAGATATGGGGCAACACCAATGAAACCCTCATGCAGCAAGTACAAAAACTGCAAAACTTCGCTGCCAAAGTGGCTGCTGGGGGTTACAAAAGACGCGACCGTGCGACTCCTGTGATACAAGAACTTAAGTGGATAAAGATGAAAGAAAAAGTGAAATTTGATCAATGCATGATGGTGTATAAAGTGACCCATAAGTATTATCCTGAGTGGCTATTGAACTTACATTTGTAAAACAGATAAATGACTGCATAACAAGACAAAAATCGAAACCTATTTGTCCCAAGAGTGAACACAGACAATGGTGCCCGTTCTTTATTAGTAAGTGGACCGAGAGCATGGAACAAGCTCCCTACTAATATAAAAGAACTCCCGTCACTCACGAGTTTCAAAAAAGCCTTAACTACTACGCTCTCAGATGGCCTTTGCTAAGAATTTTCAAATATCATAATTTTTATACACTATGCTTTGTTATGTATATACATATATGTATTATGTCTTATTATGTAAGTAATCTACATTCTTCCATGTAACTATATTTCACCATGTATATGTTGTTTTTAGTAAGTAAGAGAAAAGCCATTGTACATTAATGGAATAAAGCATTCTGATTCTGATTCTGATTCTCTCTCTCTCTCTCTCTCTCTCTCTCTCTCTCTTCTCCTCTCTCTCTCTCTCTCTCTCTCTCTCTCTCTCTCTCTCTCTCTCTCTCTCTCTCTCTCTCCTCTCTCTCTCTCTGTCTCTTTTTTTTATTTTTATTTAAACATACATATACAAGAGGCCCAAAGGTGTACTGTCGTGTGCTACCTATCTTAATGGCAAGTAAATATAACTATATACATATAAATACAATGACCAAAAAAACTAACATTATATACATATATGCATCACTAAAGTGTTTGTTGAGGCACTGTTGCTGTCACTAAGTTTCACGGTATCACTAGCGTCAGCGGCGTGGGCTTTGACAGTCTCGAGCGATTGGCCGCCAACGTAATACACTTTGTGTGTTCATCTCCTGGATGTGAGGGACGGCGGCCGTGAAAATGTTCCACATCCTGGAGACGCCACCCACAAAAGTGCGTTGGTGCTGGCTGACACGGGAACGCGGCACCTCCACTGCATCACTACTGGTAAGCACCGTTCTCGTGCTTCGCGTGGCGATTCTCGGAGGCTGTCGTAACCCAGCCAATAATGGCACTCCCTGCGACTGTGCCTTGTGGAATACCACAATCGCTGCGACGTCCCTGCGGTGTTTCAGTGAGTCGAGGGGACTCACCGGCTTGGGTTGGGCTGGGGGATCTGCAGCATTCACCAATCGCAAGGGCTCGACGCTGGTTGATGTCCAGCCTCCTAGTGTGCGAGGCTGCACACGACATCCAGGAGAGGGCGGTGTACTCTAAGTAAGGCCATATCTGGGCCTTGTAGAGCAAGAGCTTCCCTCCCCTAGGTAGCACACGACAGACATCTTTGGGCCTCTTGTATATGTATGTTTAAATAAAAAAAATAAAAGAGAGAGAGAAAGAGAGAGGAGAGAGAGAGAGAGAGGGGATGAGAGAGAGAGAGAGAGAGAGAGAGAGAGAGAGAGAGAGAGAGAGAGAGGAGAGAGAGAGAGGAGAGAGAGAGAGAGAGAGAGGGAGGGAGAGAGAGAGAGAGAGAGGAAAGGAGAGAGAGAAGGAGAAGAGGAGAGAGAGAGAGAGAGAGAGAGAGAGAGAGAGAGAGTGTGTGTGTGTGATGAGCTAAGATCAATTATTTTTTTATAGCCGACAAAAAATGTATATAAAAAAGGGAAAAAAATTGGTCGGTTATACAAAAAAATAATTAAAAGCGACAAACAGACAGACAGACTGACTGGCACACAGACAGGTGCGGTCATTAAATACTGACACTTAGTGCCACACACACACACAACACACACACACACAACACACACGACACACAACACCACACACACACACAACACACACACACACACACACACACACACACACACACACACACACACACACACACACACACACACACACACACACACACACATACAAATAACAAAACTTTTCACAGATGGATGGACAAACAATTACATAGAATACACATAGTAATGAATTAAATGGTCAAATAAATGAAATAAAAACATATAAAAAATCCTATCTCTCCCTTCTTATACCGCTTTAAATAATACCGTCACACACTTTGAATAATAATAATAATACTCTCACACCACTTTACATAACACTAACTCTAGCTATTCGGCAGCAGAATATAAAATACGCTAATGTTACCTTTGGCATGATTTATAGTAGTGTGTTCGGCCGACAACGTTAATTTACGGCCTAAAGCAACAGTTGCGACGGCAGAAGCACGTTTCTTTCTATGTCTGTCTGTCTCTCTCTCTCTCTCTCTCTCTCTCTCTATGTCTGTCTGCCTCTCTCTCTCTCTCTATGTATGTCTCTCTCTCTCTCTCTCTCTCTCTCTCTCTCTCTCTCTCTCTCTCTCTCTCTCTCTCTCTCTCTCTCTCTCTCTCTCTCTCTCTCTCTCTCTCTCTCTCTCTCTCTCTCTCTCTCTCTCTCTCTCTCTCTCTCTCTCTCTCTCTCTGTCTCTTTTTTTATTTTTATTTAAACATACATATACAAGAGGCCCAAAGGTGTACTGTCGTGTGCTACCTATCTTAAAGGCAAGTAAATATAACTATATACACATAAATACAATGAACAAAAAAACTAACATTATATACATATATGCATCACTAAAGTGTTTGTTGAGGCACTGTTGCTGTCACTAAGTTTCACGGTATCACTAGCGTAAGCGGCGTGGGCTTTGACAGTCTCGAGCGATTGGCCGCCAACTTTACACTTTGTGTGTTCATCTCCTGGATATGAGGGACGGCGGCCGTGAAAATGTTCCACATCCTGGAGACGCCGCCCACAAAGGTGCGTTGGTGCTGCCTGACACGTTAACGCGGCACCTCCACTGCATAACTACTGGTAAGCACCGTTCTCGTGCTTCGCGTGGCGATTCTCGGAGGCTGTCGTAACCCAGCCAATAATGGCACTCCCTACGCCTGTGCCTTGTGGAATACCACAATCGCCGCGACGTCCCTGCGGTGTTTCAGTGAGTCGAGGGGACTCACCGGCTTGGGTTGGGCTGGGGGATCTACAGCATCCACCAATCGCAAGGGCTCGACGCTGGTTGCTGTCCAGCCTCCTAGTGTGCGAGGCTGCATACGACATCCAGGAAAGGGCGGCGTACTCTAAGTAAGGCCATATCTGGGCCTTGTAGAGCAAGAGCTTCCCTCCCCTATCTTGCCCTTAAGATAGGTAGCACACGACAGACACCTTTGGGCCTCTTGTATATGTATGTTTAAATAAAAAAAATAAAAGAGAGAGAGAGAGAGAGAGAGAGAGAGAGAGAGAGAGAGAGAGAGAGAGAGAGAGAGAGAGAGAGAGAGAGAGAGAGAGAGAGAGAGAGAGAGAGAGAGAGAGAGAGAGAGAGAGAGAGAGAGAGAGAGAGAGAGAGAGAGAGATAGTATACAGTAGTATACAATATAGTACAGAGTATACAGTAGTCTTTGCATACAACTTTAATTAACTAGCAAGTAAGACAAAACTTCATGATAATAATTATGGTATATTGATTGTATTATGATGATTATTATTTCCTTCTGGTTTATGCATAATATTAGTGTAGCTATCATCACATTATCTTTTCCATTGGTCGTTGTTAGATTTTCCTTAATGTCCTAAAGTGATGCAGCCTATCTATTACAGCGAAAAATAAAAAGAATCTATCAATCATTGGGATCTTACGCCGGGGGGTGCGTCGCCTCGCCCACCCTACGACGCCACTCTCAGGGGTCACCACGCGTGACTCTCCATGCAGGCTCCCTTCCCATTCCAAGCAACTCTTGACAGGAAGCATCAACTTGCCCCAGCCATGAGCCTTGTGGTCGGGGCGACCACAAGGCCTCCTCCACGCAGGATTGTCTCTGACAGATACAACCCGATGGGAAGGATTGGTTTCAGGGTAGCGTGCCACATGCCCATATAGTCGAAATTGGCACAGACGGATTATGCAGGTAATAGGCCTCGATTGAAGTTTCACGGTGCAATCGCTGATTTGACACGTAATCACCCCAGCGATACCCATGAACACACTTATTACCAAAGGCATCCATGCGCCTCTTCAAGTCGCTATTTAGTGTTTATGTCTCACAACCATAGAATAAGACAGGGATGACAAGCGACTTGAAGATCCGGATCTTTGTTCTCCTGCACATATACCAACAACGCTAAATATTCGTGCTGAGCGAGTCCATAACACCGTGGGCGCAACCCGCCATCATAATGGACTGCGCTACTCAAGTATGTAAAACTTTCCAAGATTTCAATGTCCTCGCCGCACACATGAACAGCCTGTACTGTTTATCTAGTAAGTCTCCAAACACGTGGATCTTGGTCTTGAGCCAGGAGACCTCAAGTCCCAAAGGTTTTGCCTCCTCGTGCAACGCCTCGAGATCCATCACCAGGACCTACAGCGACTCAGCAAGGATTACTGCATCTTCCGCAAAAACAGGATCAGTAATTTTGGTGTTGCCGATGGATCCTCTACAATAACTTTGATCTACAACTTTGCCCAATACCCAGTCCATACAAGCGTTGAAAAGTGATGGGGTAAGGACGCACCCTTGTCTCACTCCAGTATTCACAGGAAAGAAGCTGGATACAACCTCCCCCACACTTCACAACATTCTCGGTCCCGAGCAATTTAGTGCAAGTATTTATTTAACATTCAAAGCCAGAGTTACGCATATATATGCATATACATTGAAGAAACATATACATCATAAAAAAAGAAAAAAACTGTCCATACACCAATTTTCAATAGTAGGAGGAAGTCTAACAAACTCGCATGTAGCGATGTGTTAGATACACCCGGCCGCATCATAGAATTGGGATGCACCGGCCATGACAGGAGTCAAACACAACTCAACAAGGTGGTGGGTTGCGTTTGACTAACATGGCGAGTGCATCATGTAGAGTGTGGGCTTTAACAAATTTTGGCGTCAACGTGATCCCTGACTATTATGTCGGAAGTTGTTGGACATTCCAAAGTGTAATGCTTTAGTGGGGCCACTGTTTCAGCATCACAGTGGCCGCATATTAAGAGCATGGTGCCTTTTATCTCAGCTAGGCATTGGCAGCAGATTCTCAGTCGGTGCAGCGCATTTCTGGTTTTTCTGCTTACGTTTCTAAGGAAAGGGGTGGCGTTTTTCCTGGTGGTGTCATACCAGTGTGCGCTGGTGGTAGGATCGTGAATCCGTGGGCGGAGATTCTCCTCGGCCTGCCCGTGGCTTACTCTCCTGACTGACGCCTTGATCTGGGAGATGATGGGTGGAATAGGCACAGTGACTTGGGGAAGACTAAGCGCTTCCTTGGCTGCTAGGTTAGCCGCCTTGTTGCCAGGTATGCATGTGTGGCTGGGAACCCAGTTCAGGTGTATGTGGCGACCGTCGTCATGGATAGTTTTGCGCCCAGAATAAGGATGGTTACGTTTCTGTCTTTTGGTAATGCAAATTGGAGCGCTCGTAATATGGCGAGAAGTTCAGTTTGTAGGGTGGAAGAATAGTCGGGTAGGCGGTAGAGGGCTGCGAATTCGTCGTGGTGGACAGCTGTTGCTGCACTGCCTGTCTCAGCATCTACGGAGCCGTCTGTAAAACATACATCTGCTCCATGAGACGGAGCATATTATAATGCCGCCCTTGCCTCTGACGAAATCTCAGCCGTTGATAGTTTCGCCTTCAGTTTTGAGAGTTTTCGCGCTGAAAAGTGGAGAAGTTTTTCTTTCCAGGGGATGTGTAGGTGTGGTGTGGTGGGTCCTGCTGGAAATTCAGGAAAAAGTCTGTGCGTTGAGTGCCTCTATGTTGTCCGTCACTTTCCTGCACCGGGTGTGTTTTTGGAAGATGGCTCTGTCTTGAGTAAGTGCTTGACGCACTTTTTTAAGCGTAGGCGCTCTCTATCCACCCCTGCATAACTTTGTGAGGTGTGAGATGGTGAGTTAGCCGTTTACGTATTGGTGGGATGTTAGTTTATATTTGGAGGATGATCGTCCTCGTCAACCTAGGGGCTCCAACCATGATCCTGAGGGACAGATTTTGAATCTTCTCAAGTGCGTTGGTCTTTGAGGCCGACGCAATTGAGAGACAAGGGTCTCTAATCGATGATGGAGCGGATCGCCTGTATACATAGAAGGTTGCGTAGGACCGAATTTTGAGCTCTTACCTTGCAGTATTTACCGTCCACGAGGCTGAGAAGTGAGGAGCTCGGGACCGGACGCCACTGTAAAAACATCCCAACAGCTGACTGTGTGAGTCTACCTATGTAACGGAACACATTTATAGATTTTGATGAATTTTAACTCTTATTGTAGATTTTGTTGGTTATCCCGATAAATTTTTACGATTTTGATGCACTTTTATTATCTTTATCATATTCTGTTGATTATTCCGAGGGACTTTTAATATTTTGATGAATTTTGATGAACTTTCACTATTTCTATCCATATTCTGTTGATTATCCCAGGGCAATATTAGCATTTTGATAACATTTTATTAATTTTATCCATATTTTGTTGAGACCCGACATCAACATTTACCGTTTCTATCAATTCCTACTTCGTTCGCATGTCATAGTTCTAAATTATTATTTGTTCCTTATAAATACTTAGGGAACCTATAGGCAATTACAAATTCCGTCACTGTATATAAGAAATCGAGATGATTTTTTATTTTATTATTATAACATTATTACATAAGATGGTAAACATTACATTTTAACACAATATTTATACGATAACTTTTAACAATATACATACAACACTAGGTTTAATATGTTGTATTGGCTGTGTGTTGCTATGAAAGACAAGAACCAGCTATAGTCTGTCTCCCTTATCCCCTCACAGCCAAGCCCCCTTCCGCCTAACTTATGATTGTTGTAAAATTATAATCTCGTTATAAAACTATTGTATTTATGTATCAAAACGAATAACGAGATGTCAAATGCCTTAAAAAACGTATCGACACAAGTTTTGTTGGCGAAACTACTGCTTTTATGTAACAAAATGAAGAAATTCGATGTTAAATGGCTTAAAAAATGTATCTACACAAGTTCGTTTGTGTAAGTATTTGCATTTTTTATGGACAAGAAGACGGGGGCCGAATGGTTACGTTTTTGAGTTGTGAGCTCGATTTCCCGAGTTCAAATCCTGCCTCGGGCAACTCTTTCGAGAATCTTTAAAGCGGTCAACAAAAGCCTGGTAGGTGAGCACAAGTTCCCAATTTCAAGTCCCACCATGGAGCAACTGTAAAATCCATCGTCGAGTAGCTGAAGAAACCCGCATGGGGCATACATACATACCTGTTCTTCCTATTGCGACTACAAGTGCGGCGGAGGGAACACCAGATGGCAGCTTGAACCTAACTGAGGATAAACCATTGCAGAAAACAGGACCTTCACTTTTCAACACAAGTGTCACTATGAAAATCCAGCCTACGCCACCACGGGTGAGGGCCAACCACCTAAGCCCTCATAAATGGAAAAAATTAAAATAATAGCCTATACAGGCACAATAGACTCTAATGTAAAAAAAAGGAAAAAAAACCACTTTCTTGTAGACCGTATTTCAAAACAATCAGAATTGGACGAAAACTCTAGTGTGAAGGTTTCTTGCTGATTAAATGTCTAGTGCCTTTGTTTATAGTCAAATCATTCGTAGAAAAGATTTTTTTTTTTTTAGAAACACCGAAAGAAGAGATTAAACTAACGATCTCTCTTCATATTAATAGTCACTGTTGCCTTATTGATGTATTTGCAATAACACCTTCCCATTCCCCCCCCCCCACTCCCACTCCGTTTTTGCCCTCAAGGTAAAGACGGTGACGCCTCATATGAAATCGCCCACCATCACCGGGTTGTCGCAACCTGGCGCGTCAGAGTTGCCATGACTCCGGGGCTTCGTCGTCACGCTCGCTTCCTTCATCTTGGCTCCCGATCTTTCCTTGGTGGAGGCGGTTAAGATGATGGACTTGACATCCATCGTCCAGGTGGGTCATGTAAGGAGTCGCCCCCTGTGGGCTTGTAGGTGGGCATTTCCTCTCCTTGCAGCCAACAGTAAAAGCTGAGACTCGTCCTGTTGACCGAGGAGGCGGGCACGTTGGCAGAGTGCTCTAACCCTGATTGATCGGGGAAGGCAGACTGGATTAGCCATCATCCTTCAGTGTACATTCAAGTATTGCTATTAGGTGCTGCTACTACTACTATTACTATTACTACTACTACTAGTTATACTGAAAGCACCATTGTCACTATATACAACTGCAACTAGTATTGTTGCTGCTGTTACTGATATATATTTTACTGTGTGACTATTACCATTGATACTTATCATTAGTTATTGAGGAGGCGGTACCCAAGTGGTTAGCGCATGTAAGTGGCGCACTAAGTGTGCCGAGTTTGATCCCAGATGGGTGCCAAAAGCTTTTGGCAATCGTCGAATGGCCTAAGAACACCCACATGCTGCCCGTTAACTGTACCTTCGACGGTGAGTGCATCGGAGGACACAGAGGGGCGGCATGAGCCTCTAATTACAGGCGCCACTATAAAAATCCTGCCTGCGCCACCACGGGCGAGGGCCAACCAACACAACTCTGAAGTAAACATCCAGGGCTTACCACCAAAGTCCTAGAAGTCATACTGTTTTACAGGCGCTATTGGCCTAAATGTAAAAATCAATAAGAAAAACAAATTACAACAGCAGTATTACTACCACTGATACTATTACTTCAACTACCACTACTCTATCTACTGTTGTTGTCACTGCCTACTATAACTACCATACTATAACCATTACTCCAGCACCACAACTACTATAACCAATACTACTACTACCATCTCAACAGAGGCAATGAAACAAGCAAATTCTAGCCAGCGTTGACATATAGCTACACACTCACCATTGATACAAGTTAACACTGTGGCCAAGACAATCGTGGGGAGGGTGCTGATCGCTTCATAGACAGTAGGAGAGTTTGTATAGTGGGAACACTTCATCATCCCTGCGAGAGGCAAAGAAGAGTCGTGTGCTATAGATGAAGAGTTGTGTGTTTTTTAGGATATTTAGTAGATACACTTACTGGGTTGAATTACAGATTTAAAATGGGGGATTATCTAAAAAATGTATGTGTCTCCAAGAATTCGTAGGTATATGAATACGGTTAGATTGTGATGGGTACTAAAGCTCATATCTATCCATACCCACCTCATGTCAGAAATGCGATAATCTTACAAAACAAATCAAAGCTTCATTAAGGGGGCTAGATAAGACTATTTTTCTTGAAGTTTTATAAGGGTTCATTACACTTTACACACACACACACACACACACACACACACACACACACACACACACACACACACACACACACACACACACACACACACACACACACACACACACACACACACACACACACACACACACACACACACACACACACACAAACAAACACATACACTACGGAGTATAATGTACTCCATAGTGTAGTGGTTATCACGCTCGGTTCACAACCGAGTAGTGCCAGGTTCAATCCCCGGGCTTTTTGTTCCTCCGGCGCACATGCACGTTGAGACGAAACAAAGATAACGCATTTGGCTTCCAAAGAGGAGATTCAATAAGGCAAACTTTTTAGCTCGCGTTTGACTTTGAATACATGCGTGTAGTGTATGATGTCTCGAGGCGATGGTTTGGGAAATGTCAAAACCACCGAGTGTTTACAATGTATTTTGTGTATGTTTGAGCCTATAGCGCATGTAGGCTTTTTTCTTCTTTGAGGGCTCAGGTGGTTGGCCCCTGCACATTCTGGAGGGTCGTGATGGTTGGCCCTCGCCCGTTGGTGGCGCAGGCTGGATTTTTATAGTGACACCTGTGATCAATAAGTGAAGATCCCGTTTTTCTGAGATGTTCGGATCCTCATTCAGGCTCATGCTGCCACCTGGTGCTCCCTCCGCCGCGCTTGAAATCGCAGTAGAAAGAACAGACTTGTCGTATGCGGGTTTTATCGGCCACACGACGATGAATTTGACAGTTTTTTTTTCTTTTCTGGTGGGACTTGAACTCGGGACCTTCTGCTTACCTACCAGACTCTTGTCGACCGCATTATAGAAGATCGAAAGAGATACTTCCGGTAGGATTCGAACTCAGGACATCGAACTTACCACTCCAAGACGCTAACCACCTGGCCACCGCCTCCCCATTAGGTGAGGGTTACGACCTGAGGGTAGGCCGGGTTACGTGTTATTTTAGACGTCATAAAGCGGTTTATTTATCAATGGCTTTCATTTATGTAAAAGCAAAAGGAAATCGAGCTGTAAATATGAGAAAATTACAAAATGTTATATATTTTTCTAATATTACTTTTTCTTAAAATATTCATAGTGTTTGCGATATCGATCAATACATTAGGTAGGACACCTCAACCTTAACATTTGTTTTCTTATTTATTGATGTTTCCTCTAGGACGAATTGTTTCGCGTTAAAATGACAAACAAAAATAAAATTCCACGATTGCTACCATAAGGCATTCAAAGATCACACCGGTTGTTACATGCGTTACGCTTTGGGTGAGCGCAACGGGTCTTGCTTTATTTTTTTTTTTATACTGACCATGACCATGAGAGATCAAGATATTTAAGTGAAAATGGGTAGGGTATCCCATAAGTATTTTTGAAAAGATCACATTTTCCTTAATTAAACCGGGAACCCTATACCTGGGTATTTTTTACCCAACACGCCGTCGCTGTGTGACTGTCATGTGGTGCGTGGATATAGGAGTCTGTCCCACCCAGTAGTCCTCAGTGCGTGTCAGGACCTTGTAATTAGAGGTGCTGTTCTCTCGTGTCTCTATTTGTGTTAGCTCTGGAGTCTATTTTGGATGAATTTCTCCCGTCATTAGGAACAGCGTAGTAGTGTCACAGTGCCGATTATATAATTGCATATTAATCAATGAATGAGGCCGTGGGGGCATTGGTGGTGCAGTACGAGACCGAAGGGACCCAAAAGTGTGATTGATAAGTATAAAGTCATTTTGATCACTAGTAACCTGTCTCTGGAATTTATATTACAAAAGTAAGGAAAACAAGCACTTTTATCTGTTGTTTTCTATAGTTCTACCGCAGTAATAAAATGTCAGTTTAGTTTAAAGATTTTTACAGTAAAATAAAGTTATACAGTTATATTTTTTCATTGCATTGCCTGATTTAATAAAAAAAAAATAGAAATAGTGTTCATTTCATCCTAAATATTGGGTATATTTTACCCGGGGTTAGTAATAATCAACAATCCCCAGGGTTAAGGATCCCGGGTTAATAACTCAACTACTATGAAAGTTACGTATAACATGTATAAAGTAAGGAATATAAAATAGATCAAGGCCTTTCATTCACGATACAGCAAAATGAAATCCGGTTGTAATCTATTGATAATTTTTTTCAAAAATCATATAGCTCTTTTTTCGAAATGTATTTTGACATGATGATGATATCAGGTAGAACACCTCAAGCTTAACATTTGTTTTCTTATTAATGTTCCCTCTAGAACTAACAGTTGCGCGTTAAAATGGCAAAAACAAATACAGATTCCACGATTCCTACTATAAGGCATTAAAAGATTCCATCGTGGTTACATGCGCTACGCTTTGGGCGAGCGAAACGGTGTAACAAAAATTCAATGATATATGAGAGACCTAGGTATTTTCACGAAAATCGGTGGAGTTCGGTCGTGTAGAGGAAAATGAGAGGGTGCATGTGTGTGAGCGTGTGTGATATATTATCTCTCTCTCTCTCTCTCTCTCGTCTCTCTCTCCTCTCTCTCTCTCTCTCTCTCTCTCTCTCTCTCTCTCTCTCTCTCTCTTCTCTCTCTCTCTCTCTCTCTCTCTCTCTCTCTCTCTCTCTCTCTCTCTCTCTCTTCTCTCTCTCTCTCTCTCTCTCTCTCAAAAAAAAAAAAAAAAAAAAGTTTAAATTGACACGAAATATAGTAATAGTAAAAATAAGTTTTAATTGACACGAAGTCAAAACATCTGTTTCATCCCACGTCTGTTTTCCTGCTTAAAAATTCCAACAAATAGAAAAAAGCAAATATAACAATAGAGACAAAATAAATCCATCCATGCATCTATTTATATCACTTATCATTTGCGCATAGGTTTTGGGACGCAAAAACATAGCGTGAACGTATGTAGCAAAGGGCGAAAAGAAGGGATGGTGAGGGGTTGAGAGGAAGCTAAATAGTGAGGAAGGAAAACTATCAAAGCTGTACATGGTCGGCGGTGCGCGTCCCCGAGAGAGGTAAAAAGATAAGAAATGAAGATACAAGTCACAGTAATAAATCCAGCTTACTGCGTGTGGAGAGTGGGGGGGGGAGAAGTCCTTTCATGGGTTAGGCAAAGCAGAGGAGAGAGAGAGAGGAGAGGGAGAGAGAGAGAGAGAGAGAAGAGGAGAGAGAAGAAGAGAGAGAGGAGAGAGAGAGAGAGACGAGAGAGAGAGAGAGAGAGAGAGAGAGAGAGAGAGAGGAGAGAGAGAGAGAGAGAGAGAGAGAGAGAGAGAGAGAGAGAGAGATAGAGAGAGAGAGAGAGTGCAAGCGAGCGAGCGGAGCGAGCTAGCGAGCGCGAGAGAGAGAGAGAGAGAGAGAGAGAGAGAGAGGAGAGGAGAGAGTGAGCGAGCGAACGAGCGAGCGAGAGGAGAGAGAGAGAGAGAGAGGAAGAGAGAGGAGGGAGAGAGAGAGAGAGAGAGTGAGAGGAGAGAGAGTGAGAGAGAGAGAGAGAGAGAGAGTCCTCTCCCACTCCAGGAAGCCGTCAAGGTTCTGGGAGTAGAGGTGGACCGAGAGCTAAGGTTTGTCGCCACATCAA